>OY744538.1:38315391-38340391 GCA_963556195.1 Sepiola atlantica | reverse complement strand
CTTAAACTTTTCTCACCAATCTCTCATATAGAAAGGAGCAATGGGTTCGACGCTTTACGATCACCGAAATAAATATCTTAACCTAGCGAGAACAGAAGTTTGTCGTCTGTTTGTCTGTAGAATCACACACACACACATACACACACACATACATACACACACACATGCCTTCACCCCACCCCCACACACAAACGCCTTGATTGTAGATTTTTAAATATTTATGTTCATAGCAGTGGAAATACTTGTCTCAACAAGTATTTATTTATTAAAGTCAGACTTTTATAGTTACGGATGTCCCAAATTACATAATTGTTCTACATCTCTGCTGGAAACTATTCCAGTCAAATAATATCATTATAACTAAAGCTGGACTTTTATAGTTACGGATGATCCAAATAACATTATTGTTCTCCGTCTCTTTTTGGAAACTAGCTCTGTCTAATACTATCGCTATAACTAAAGCCAGACTTTTATAAATAGTAACGGATGGCCCAAATAACATGATTTTTTTTCCCGTCTCTCTGTGAAACTAGCCCTGTCTAATAACATCCTTATAACTAAAGTCCAACTTTTATAGTTACGGATGGCACAAATAATATTATTGTTCTCCATCTATTTTGTAATGTATTCCTGTTAAATAATATCGCTATAACTAAAGTGCGACTTTTATAGTTACGGATGGCCCAAATAACATAATTTCACCAATCTCTCCTGAAAAGTAGCCCAACTTAATAATATCCCAGGATAATTTCCGTTTAATGCTTACTAGTAATGGAAATTTTGTTACTACATTGTCCATAATCCTAACACTAATCCTAACTCGAGCTAACTCTAACACTAGTCCCCCAGAGAAGTAGGTGATGTCTTAGGGGATGATAAGATGACAACAGAACAGATACTACCCTACCCTCGTCAAGGGATAAAGTAATGCCAGGACTAACGAATATATATACTAAACTTGTGGAGGTACTAAGGGAGGTACTAAGGGAGGTAAAGACTTGAAGGACGTTATCATGACGAACAAATGCAGAGATACTACGGTGAAAATATTACGTGGCAGGCATTAACCGATCTATATCCCTATAATTAAAGTCTGACTTTTATAGTTACGGATAGCTCGAATAATATATAATGTGTACCTATCTCTTCGGAATACTAACCCACTCTAATAATACTAAAAAGGGGGTTCTAATGGGGCGGGGACACTTGTCGAATGGATTACAGTCTCTTGTTTCGGAATTAATGGCGATGGATACCTGATAGTATCTACTAAACTAACCATACGATAATGTTCCCTTGTTTTTCAACTTCATCATTTTACTATATATATATATATATAAAGTAATGGAAAGTAATTAAGAGAGAACCATCTTTCTCTCCAGCCATAAATAGATGTCCTCTGTGTGACGCTGAAAAATACCATATTTCAAGGGCCATCATTGACCCAAATACAGTCTGTTTGAATATTCGCGATGAAATCTTTAAGGGATGCATCCACAGGAGACAAGCACTATTCATAAACTAGACATACCGATACACATAAAAGCCTAGCTACTCCCCCCTCTGCCAAATACATAACCCCATAATTGGCCCCTTTAAATACCGACTTCCACTCCAGAAAATTTTCCCAGCTATCACCTCTCACAAATATAAATAAAATTAAAAAGTACGAACAAATACCTTAATCAACCCATATCCACACTACTTTTCAAGAGCAATAATTTCAAAATATTTCTCCAGTCATTAAGAGGGTAACACCCCCATTTCACAACATTATTATTACTCCCATAAGTCCCCACCATCTCCCACATCTCCCAAACAGATCCAATGAGACGGTTTTAAACTATTTAAAAACCCTACAGAGTTACTGCATTTAGACCGGCCGGATGATACCATTATTTAAATTCCTCCGGGATTGATTTAAAGTCCTTTAATCCAGATTTTAAACACGAAATTAATTAATGCTGTTTCTTTTAAACACCTTTAACTCTTAACCCATATTCCCTCTCCCTAATTCCTTTAGAACACACATCTTCAAACCCCAAAACAGTAACGGCCAAATACACGAAACTCATAAGATTGACTTACGGAAATTATATAGAAATATTTTTAAATTTTTAATTTTAATTTTAATTTTAATTTTAATTTTAATTTTAATTTTAATTTTTATTTTTATTTTATTTTAATTTTTATTTTTATTTTTGCTTTATATACATTTGTTTATATCTCTTATTTATGTCTCTTTTTTAATCTCCTCCAGTTTAAATCTCAACTGTCATTTTTCAAACCTTATTAAACCTTCCTTACACTAAATTTAAACAAACATACACAACGCTCTAAGCAAATAACGCGTCCAAACGAGAGTGACACGTGACTTCACATTTCCGAAACAGATGACAACAGAAGCTGAAGAGAGCCGGATGGCTAAGCCTTTCTGTGTTTGAAACCGACGGTACGAATGCTGTACTAATTTTACTGTACCAATATATATATATATATATATATATATATATGCGTGCTAATATGGTAAGGAACGTGTTGCCTTTTTCGGGGCTCCGTTTATAGTTTTTTTTTTATTGGCAATTGTTTAATTATTTTTAACCGAATTTGTCTTTATTTCTAAAAAGATCTTTTGATATGCGTCCGAGTTTTCTCTGGACATTTGACGTATTTATTTTTTTGAGTATCAAGTTTTGTCTTGTATTACCTCTATGTTGTTCTTGACGATTATGATGATTATCTGAAGGCTTTTTAATTAGATTTTTATCTGAATGTTATGATGTGTCCATCTGGCTATTATTATCTCTGAAGACGGTGGGGGAGGGGGGGGGCAGATGATAACTTAGATTGTTTTTCAAGTATGCTGAGAATTTTATCCAGAAACACGTGTAAGCTGTTTTCCTCCGAAATTGACATTACATCACAGTATGATATAATTCTTATCTGTCGTTATATATATATATATATATATATATATATATATATATATATATATATATATATATATATATATATATATATATTAATAAATGTATTATTACAATAACATAAACTACGTATATATATATATATATATATATATATATATATATTAATTTGAAAAATGATAAATAAATAATTTTTGAATGAAAAAATCTTTTGTGGTGTTGATTGGGCTCCTGAACGAAATGCTTTGGTAAGCTTTTAAAAAAAAATCACACATGTATATATATATATATATATATATATATATATATATATATATATATATATATATATATATATATATATATATATATATAAATATATATATATATATATATATATATATATAATATATATATATATATATGTAAATTCTTTGTGAAATAGTAGGAAAATTCCAGCAGAGTGCTCAATTAATAAAGGGAATCAGAATTAAAAGCTTAACATTTGTTAAACATATATATATATATATACATATATATATATATATATATATATATATATATATATATATATATATGAATGAATATATATATATATATATATATATATATATATATATATATATATTATTAGTGTTTCAATTACATAGTCTAAAAAAAAAACAAGAAATTACAAATCTGAATTTTAACCTTAGTCGCTAATTTTTTATGTATAGAGAAATATGACTTGCAACTGAATCATCAATTCTGTCTTAGTTAGACGGCTCAGTGATTGGTTGAAATTCGGTGTCTAACGTTAATGCAGAGCTGAAAGTAAACAAATCCCGACGACCTATAAATGTTTAGATTCATCTCATGAATCGCCCACAGCGTGAAATCCATGGTTATGACTTATCAAAAAACACGTATGTTATTCAATTATAACTCGCGGGACAACCTGTAAATTCCACTTTTTTTAATTCTACATCAATCTATATAAGTCACTGCTAAAAATAATATTCCTATTGAAATAAAAAGAAAATGTCCGTCGAAGTCAATACTATTTAGAAAAAAATGATACTTTTTTTCCGTAAAAATAAGTGCCATTGTCAACTAAAAATTATTTTAATAAATAAAACGATTATGTTTCATATGTATTCATTTATTTAAAATTTTAGAAATGTAATTCATTTTAAAAGAATCAATATTCTCTATCATTTTAGCGTAAAAATAATTTTCAGCTTAATATTTTTTCAAGTCTATAAAACTAATTTCACTTTTTGAAATGCTTTGATTTATAATTGTACTGTCTTAGTCTACGTAGCATCATAATAAGATTTTGGAACAATTCATTTTTAAATAGTTAAAGTCGGAATTGCTTACCTTAGAAACATTAGATTTATTACCAATTACCATATTTTCTGATCGGACGAGCTGCTTTTTGAAGGTGTGTGAAAGGTGATAATGTACGTACGAACATGAAATGCCTAAGCGTATTATTATATCAATGTGCATGTGTGTGTATGTATGTGGGAAAACCAGTCCTACTTTTTCTATTGATCTTAAATTTAATATAAGTGGTGGTGGTGGTGGTGGTGGTGGGGGTTGTACTGTGAAGGTTCTTTACATGTTGTTCGACTCCAAATTAATCTGAATCTATCAATTTCTAATGTGATTTTGGTGGTTCTTTACAATACCCGTGGTTCCAGAGCCTTGCTGGATTAACCGTTTTACTGCACCATGCGATTTCACCTTAATAATAATCGATCACACCTAACCCTAACCCTAGCACATTAATTATACATCTACCATGTTTCTAAATCATCAAGGATTGCTAGAAACTTAAACATGCATTCAACGTAAGTGAATAAATGAAATGAAATTAATAAATATACGAAAATCACAGCCTTTTGGCTGTGACCAAAGTGTAGTATCTGTTCCGATCAATACTACACCCTGTTGACGGGTACTGTCAAGGCCTTCGGGCCTTGATTCCGCCGGCCTGAGGTACTGTCCTGTGCAGTTCTAGGAGGTCCACCCTCCCAGGCTTTGCATTTTCACCTTTTGAGAAGAGGTTAGTGTATTGCTAATTGCCTGGGGCGCTCCTACCGGGGAATACCGACGGGGCTGCCCATGCATTCTTTGTGGGCCAAAGTGCTCTTCTTCCTCTGCTGAACAACCACAAACAGGAAATAATTCAATAGTTCAAGTTTGAAGCCAGTAGTTTCTATCTTTTTTTCTTTTTTACTAGTGGATCAGCGCTAAGCAAAATGCCACTCGAGGCTAAGAGTGTAGGAGATGGAATGATTGCTTATTGAAAGAACTTTATGAGAGGATTGAGAAAAGTTGATGAAGTTCGTGATAAGAATCTGTTGGCATTGGATCTGAAAACGACCATGTCATAATCTGCAGTGGATAAGTACCGTGGTAATATGTTCCACAGAGCCTTTGCGAATAAGCTCTTTTCATGAAGTCACGACGTCCATTCTCGGAGCACGCCAACCAGCTCCTGCTTTCAACACCCGGTGACGTCACAAAACGAATCTGGCTGAAACGTTGCTGGACGGAGGAATGGCAGGCAGCAGATAAATCCAGGTTGCACAGATTTGTACAGGACCCGGATAATCTACCAGGCATGGACCTCCCTCGCCGGCAGTGGACAATGCTCAACCGCCTCAGGACAGGTGTCAGCCGTTTCGCCGCGACCATGAAAGGATGGAGACTCAGGGACTCGGCTGTCTGCGACTGTGGTCACTCTGAACAGACAGTAGACCACATCATCGAGTCATGCCTTAAACATCGACCACCCAACGGCGAAGCCGGCATAGCTGCGCTAGACAACAAAACATTAACATGGCTTTTCTCAACCGAGCTGGTGATCTAACAGTGAGATGCTGTGAAACAAACGAAAGAAGAAGAAGATGAAAATTCCAACTGGCACTTGGCACACGGAGGAAGAAAGGGAGTTTGTTTGTCATGGTAGAAGACAAGTTCTTGCTGTGAACGTCTTATAAGAAGGGGCCAGGGATTGAAGCTCAATTGAGCACCTTCCGTGGAAGTAAAAATAGAAACTAGTCCTTGTTCTAATCTACGTTCCCGAGCACCGCCACGACACAGGTCCGCTAGTACACACATACACACACATGTGTGTGTGTGTGAGAGAGAGAAGAGCGAGAGAAAGAGAGAGACAGAGAGAGAGAGAGAGGGGGAGAGAGAAAGAGAGAGAAACTGGACATGCGAATGAAAGAATATATTGTGTAGATGTAGGTCATGTTCGTTGACAACGGACGCTAAACTTCCTGTGCAATTTATTATATTATTTTAATTAATGCAAATCTCCCAAGTTAGACACTCTAGATTTTTGAAGAATGTCTTCTCCCCCTCCATCCACCACCACCACCATCCACACACGCATGCGCGTATACTAATTGCCAGTTTAGTAGCTTTTAACGCCATGAAAATTTGTTTCATTTTTCTGATGCGTCCTTTCATCTTCATGAGAGGTTTGGTCTGTCAGTCTGTTAAGCTTTCATTGCGGATCACGCGTATTTCCGATGCGCCCAAGCCTCTCTATTGGCCTGTCTGTCACGCTTAAGTTTGAAAAAAAACAACTTTTAGTTAGTCTTTCAGGCTTTATTTCGAAACTAGTGTACTCCAGAGAGCTTCGGCACATGATTGAAAACAAAATTCCGCCTCTTATCACGGTCTTAGGCCAGCCTTTCAGCTGTCAATAACAGCATGTCAGTCTCAACTCTTGTCTGGTCGAACAATCTCTTTGGTGGTCGTATTCTTCATATTTCTTTTTTAATATGATTGCTTTACATAGCTGGAGTCTGGTAACCGGGAAACATGTCTAAACCATGTTAATCTTTTTTTTTTAAATAAAACCTTCCATGGAAGTATACACCCTCCATCAAAATGATAGAAAAAATATGCTTCTCCAGTGTTCGCATTAATATTCCTATAAAAATCATAGAATTACATTTACTAGCAAATAAATGCTCGCTGTCACTCGCATTTTTTTTGTTTTTTTGCGAGGCTGCTGCGTCTCTTCCCCGTCTTTCCGGGCCATTCTAACCTTTTAGAACAGGTTAATAAATTGTTTTAACCATTAATCTAAAGGAAGACACCACATATAATCGCTTCAAAAAGTAGAACCAACCCAGCCCGACCGAAAAACAATGGATCGAATTTATCTCACATCACAAAAGAGAATTGGTTAACTGACCTAAAAACTTAGAATAGCCCGGAAATAGTGGATCATTTGATGTTAAAATTGTATGCAAAACTGATCACCCAATTTACATTTGCATTTGCGTAAATGTTCATTTGAGTCACAACTACTGGCGCCTCTGGCGTTTCTGACGCCTCTGGCTGGTATAAAAAGTGCTACCGCCCACCGATTGAAAAATATAAAATCTCATTTGGGGGGAGGGGGGGGGGGCTTGACATAAGGGGCGTGGCTCTAATAATGTCTAACAATTATTGGAATTCTTGGCTTAAGACTGAGATCAAAGTATCAGACCTGTCCTTGGTCAGAATAGGAGAAATCCTTCACGACTGGGGCAATATTTATAGGTTAATTCTTATCTCAGTCACGTAAATTATTCAGAGTGAAATGCTTGATTTTTACTTTTTTTTAAGTAAGCTAGCCTCTTTCTGAATGTTAATAAAGATGGCAACTATATTTTTATGATCGAAACGAATTTAACTTATTTTTATTTTAATCCTGTGTAGTAAATAACAAAAACAAAATCATAAAAAATTTTAAAACATTTTTTAAATTAAAATCTGTAATCTAGCAAGTGTTATCATATCGTAGAAGTGAAACGCCAAAGTTAAAACCGTTAAAAAAATCGTACAAATGAAACGCCAAAATTAAAACATTTTTATCACTTGTAAGTGTAAGAAAATAACGACATTTTATTTATTCATTTATTTGTTAAAAAAATAAATATTTCTTTGATTGAATTTGATGAAATTTATTTTATTTTTTTAATGTTGCATTAAAGTAGCGAAGCGTGGATACTAACTTATGAATTAGCCGGATCGAAGGAAAGGTGATGTTGACATTTACAAGGGTCACTTGACCCCGTGACATTTAATGAAATAAATATGTATTTGTTTAACAGATAAATAAATAAAATGTTTTTGTTCACGCGTAGAAATATATTTTAATGTAATATTTCATCTGCTTACAAATAAAACAAACTAATTTGTGACAATGACGTCATTTCCGGAAGAATACGTATTTGTAAACATCTAAGCGATCTTTTTTGAATAAAATGTCTTTAATTAATTGTATTAATAAGTTTTCTTAATATGGAGGAAAATATTCTAAATACATATGTAAATTTGAGAACACGAGTTGTAAGTGTATATTAGTTAATATTAATTTATTAGAAGTTTAAAAGCAATTAATTTTGTAAATTGGTAAAAACGCATGGTGTTTGGGCGAGGTTTTGTAGCAGTATATATAGAAGCTGGCAAAGTAAGTCAGAGCACTCTGACGGAGTTTCGGCTTCAGACAGATACATACACCTCCGTTGACTTTTTATTTAGATTACTTTCCGACTTCCGTTCAGACGACGGGGGTTGTTTTATTTGTTATTTACTTTTCAATGTAAATTTTTCTCGTGCTTTTTTTTTCAATAGAACAAAAGGGACTCAACTATCGCGAGTTGACAAACACGCGAATCATTTCTGATGACCTAAAGAAAAATACACCAACTGATGACTTTTTGTTCTTGATTTACTTGCTTTAATTGCCATTTCTTTTGATTATTAGAAAGTAGAGGGCGGCTAGACATTGAAATATGACGTCGTTCTTTTTAGATCAAAGACGTTAGCGGAAGTGAAACGGTTAAAATGAAATGGAAAGAGTATAGATGTCGCTGAAATCGACATCTTTAAAGGATTTCACCTCGAAAACTGACTGTAATCAAACAAAAATAAAGAAGGGAAACTTCTTTAACTGGAAAGTTTTTTAAAAAGAAAAGGGGGAATAAAAAACGTGTGAAACTGTATAAAAGGAGAAAGAAAAATAGCGAAATAAAACGTCTCATTATGGAATTGATTTGCGTTCTCCTTTCCCTTATTTGTAGAGAAGATACCAAGTATACCAAATATACCAAATTGCCCTTAGTAATAGAATGCAGTTGCACATTAATAGAAAAAAATAATATAGTTTCAAGACAGATACCAAATCTTCATTAGTGATAGTAAAAGTTTCAAATATGACAATCTTTCCGTCTAACTGTCTATGGATTTTCTTCTCTTCTTGTGAGACCATTTCGCGTCATTGTTGTTTTGTTTTCAAGCGAATGGTTTTCTAAATTACGACACCAACTTTAGCCACATTCCTTAAATGTGTGGCGGGGTGTTGTTGTTTTTTCTTTCAATTTTTTTCTAACCAAATTCATTCATGTCGATCAAATTCCATTTAAACATCCGATCTTTATGTTTGGATCAGATTCCTTGATTCTTATATCATTTGTGTCAAAATTTCATTTTTAGATACGTAGGTTTTAAATTTCTATTTCTCATCATCATAACTATTTCATATCAAACAGTTATCTTCATTTTTCTTGTTTGTCCTCCATTGCCATGTTGTAAATGTAGGTATTTCAGCAAAGTTTAATCAATTTCAAACACTCTAATATGGATTATTTAAGCTCCGAAATTTTAGATCGTTTTCCATAACATCAGTCGTGTAAGCTATATTTTCACACAGTTTACACCATATTTTTTTATTATATATACAGGGTGGGCCAAAATAAGGGTCCTATCTTTAAATTTGAATAACTTGAATTTGAATAACTTCCACAAAATAAAAATTAAACTCACCAAACTTTATGTGTGTGTAGACTGACCCTTCCGAGATTTTTTGAAATAAACAAAACAAATTTTAGCCGAAAAACACTTCTTAAAACTTACAAAAACTAAAGTACTGTTTTTTACACTGTTTTGAGTTTTTTAAGCAAAAATAATGTTTTCTAAATGAGGGTACGTTCCTTAGGGCTAATACGGCTCATGCTTGCTTCGGAAGGGGTCCTTTACTTATTCTAAAAAAAAAATTAAAAAAAATCAATAAATAAAAAAGTTATGAATTTTTAAAAATAGGACCCTTATTTTTGCCCACCTTGTATTTGCGAGTGTGATCATTTTAGATATTCAACGTTTTCTTCGTATTAAGAAATCTTTCTGGGATTGGTATCCCTCCTCCCTTCCACATAATTGGAATCCATTTGCAAGAATTCTATAAGAATTGGTAGTTATCGTTTGTTTTTTTTCTGATTTAAAAGACAAAAAACGGCTTCTCATATATGTTTAGACTATAGAGGTCAATTTTATACCAGTGGAATTAAACGCCCTGTCGGCGGGACCACGAATTCGCCGACTGCAACCCCATGCAGAGAGGTAAAAGAAAAACCCGAAAATGGGGCCACATGTTGACCGTGGGTAACGGCCTCTGATGCTTTAGGACGGGTACTTGGTGGCTTAGCCATTCTTCTACTTCGGCCCTTCAGCTAGACGAGAGATCAGAGAGGCTCTATCCGATCAACTGGCTGGTCACGTCATGCCCTAGTATCTATAAGTTCATCCCCAACCGTATTATTCAATCTGATTCTTCCAAAATAAAAACCTTATTTCTCCTTTTTATTTTCTTCCAAAATAGATATTAGAAAGCGGTGGTCAATCATGATCTCAACAAAGAAAATTACCAATGCCAAGGAGTCATTTTTAAAGAGCAATATTTACAAAGAGTAATGTTTTCTAACAGTAATGTATTCAGGGAGCAATGTATTCTGGTAGTTACTATTCTGAGAGCAATGTATTCTAAGAATATAAATAATTATCCTAAATAATAGATAATAATTATCCTACCTATAGAATTATATTTGACGAAGTTTTCAACATTAAATAACCCATTGATGGTTTATATGCCGTAATCCAAACCAAACAAAACAAAACGAAACAAAACCAGTAGTATTAGTGTAGCGTAACAGCCGAAGTCTTGTTTACACGACGTAGCAGCAGTTGTCGTGGTAGCCGTAATGGAACCCCTCTGAATGTAATAATAACAGTAGCATACTTGTTCTGTTGTTCGTAGTCAAAGTTCAAGAATGACAGCAAATTCGGTTTCGGCTTTAATTTCTTATTCGTATTATTTTCACTTTAAATTGATAATACATTGTTAATAGTCCCTTCTAGATGGAAGGGAAGAAATACTCGGAAAACACGTCCGCTCGTCTCACAGACTAAAATCGAAGAGAAAGATCATATTACCTTATTTCTCACATCTAACTTGAGATTTCCTGTTAATCCTTTCCTTTGAACAGCCTAGCTTAATTTCTAACGGAAATTTCCTCTACCTACGAAATCTAATTTTGACGTGGACATTTCTTTTTCTTCTTTCTAAGATATCCATATATACGTTAGTATATTCCGGATAAATGTCATTGCCACATTGTACGGATGACCACGCAAGAATAATCAGAATAAGATCTTATTCAACTAACAAATGCTTTTATGAACCTTGAATCTAAATTTGTCGCCTGGGTTTAATTTTTTAGTCTTTCACCTGAACGACTGCTCAGCTAATAAAATGGTGTTACTATAACCTTACTACAACGTTATCATAACGTTTTGTAAATTCATACAACGTTAATTTATAACATTTTTTTAAAACTCCCTCCTCCGTAATATAACATATTTTTAATGTGAACAAAACTAAGGAAAAGTGATGAGAATATAGGAAAAAAAATTAACCCACTTATTTGCTATGGTAGGAATATATAAGAATGTAATTTTGGGACAAATTGACAGTAGATGAAAGTCAGGGTGTGTGTAAATGAATGATTTGATTTGATTTGAATTCAAAGTTTAGTATATGTTTTTCATTTATGACTTCTTAGCTGTGTTTTTATTTGATAGAAACCAGACTTATTGTCTATGTGATTCTTTACATATGATATGAGGCTGGAATAAATGTATCGTTTTAACGCAGTGTTCTGTCCTTGTTTGATTATAACGATTTTCGTGTGTTAAATATGTGGTTTAAAGTTAATATACGTGTAACTAGTACATCCTTAGCATCACCAAATTTTATAGCTCAGTTGTGCTTATAAATTCCTTTTTAGAGGATGCTGAGTTTCTCCGATATATACATTGTTGCAATTATTACATAGTATAATGTAGATGCCGGCCTATGTGTTTGCAATGCTGCTAGTATGTGTATTTATAATTAAAATTAGTTATTCTATTTTTTTAATATGGAAAATTTTATACATTCCATACATTCCAATAAGTGAAGAAAATGTATTCTATTGTGGTATTTCTGATCTACTTAAAAAAAAATGACGACACACACGGATGTATAAAAATACAATTATATATATTTATAGTCGGTTTCAGTGAACGAGTGGGGTGAGTGAGGAAGGGGGATACACATGAATTTACGGAGTGGTTTTCGCGGATTCGATCGCCAGTCGACTATCAATCTCAATTTCGGTTTAGTTTATATAATAATTTGTGAAACTCACGTTTTTACCTGTGAACACCCATTTTGGGTGTCGCCTTCGCTGTCAATGTAGCCACGCCTCTAGGGCATTTATTTAGAGTCGGAGTAGTTTCGTCAGCTAACCTTTTTGGGTAGCAAAACCTTTGCAGGTGGTTTTGAATCTCTCAACAATTATTTTATTACCTACAATCGACGGGGTTTTGTTTCTTCCGGTTATCAACCGTGTTTTATTTCTTCCAGCCAGGTGCGTGTTTGCGTCAAGTACGTTATATTTTTTTTTACTCATATGCAACATATATATGTGACATTTCCGGTACAACTGACCAGGATATTCAACACCATTGTTAGATAAGTGCGTAATCTCTCAACTACAGCATTTCATAACATTACCGTAACCTCGTGAAAACTTCGGGATGAGTGGCCGGTTTGGCCCAGGTAAATATTTGACGGAAACGTTGCAATACTGTCGCCATAGCGTCGCAAATTCCTAACCAATATATTCATTCATATCTTATGAATCAGATTATTCTATTGTTGGCATTGTGTTCCCAAATATATTTATTGTCAGAATTATTTCTAGAAAGAAATAATTCTAGAAAGACACCGGGTACTTACGAGAGGGACCATGTGAAGGTTGCCAACAGCCTAAGTAAAAGTGTTTCTGTAGAACTAACAGGATTCGAACTGGGCACACCCAGGTCGTCAGTCTGTGTCGTTAACCACTTAGCCACCTCCAATATACAGGGTGATTCATAAGTCACTTAGCTATTTATTTTTGAAATTCTAAAGTTAAAAAATACGGTAATACAAAACAGAAAGTTTATTCAACAAATTCGTTTATGGAAGTTTAAAATTACAGCAAATTTTAAAAATGTCCACCTTCGTTCTGCATGCATAGCTCGATTCTTTTTTGCAAGGAATTTACGACTCTTTGTAGCATATTTGATTGATTATGAAATAAATATATATAGAAACAAATATTTAAACGAACAAATTTAAAATAACAAATAGCAGTAATTAGAGAGTAAGATAACAATTATCAAAAGTTCATAGTATATTTGTGCTTCATATGGTAATCATTTTAAATAGCTAAGTGAAGTGACTTATGAATCACCCTGTATAAAACGAGACAATCTGTGACTTGTTGGTTCACTGTACATCGGATAAACAGATAGATAGATAGATAGATAGATAGATAGATAGATAGATAGATAGATAGATAGATAGATAGATTTGAGAAAGCGAGTCATTAGGCAGGCTAAAAGTACCTAGGTTTTAAGCAAATGTAAGAGAATTAATACACAAAGTCTCCAACAGAAAACTTTTATTTTTATTAGAGGAATAATAAAACGGCAATCATATACAAAAATATGCACCATTTCGGCATATAATCACCTTTAGATGGTCGACATTACTTTAAAAGCAACAATCAAATGGATGATAAATACAATGTTTCTTGTTTGTATTTTCTGAGACAATCTTTTAGTCATTGCGTATGATTTAGTCGTGTCCATCATGGCCGTTTTCGTTTTTGAATTCCGGTGGTTATACTTTAAGTCACATTGATTTGCTTTTCACTTTCTTTTTTTAGTTTGTCGCTGTATTCATGGATAGGGATCGAGCAGTTAAATGCGAATACGGCGGTTTAACATACACCAACGCTACGTTGTTATCCGCACTCTGCATTTTGGTATATGACTGAACGTTCTTGTTTGCAGTAAATTGTTCACAGACGTATTGGCAAGAAACAACCAGAGGTTACACGATCCTAGTGCAGACACTTTAGTTTTTACCAGAACCTCATTAACCATGTTGCCTTTTGTCTGATGATATACGGAGGTACAAATAATGAAGGGGCTTTTGAACGTTGAACCCGAACAGAATATGTTTATTTGATTAGGGTTACCTTATAAATATCTCAAGGAACAGCATGGACTTCGAAATCAATATATAAAATAAGCACAGAATCAACAATATATATATATATATATATATATATATATATATATATATATATATATATATATATATATATATATATATATAAAAGAAAAAACGCGGTAGAAGAAAGGGGAAGAGAATAATATACAACATATAGAATAAGAATAAGGTCACACAAAATACACTGAGAAAGGATGAAAGTGATTAATATAGTGTTAGTAAGTATGAGTTGAGAATTAGAGAAATAAAATAGAAGTTTTTCAAGCATATATCAATCTCCAAATTGGGGAGTATTTAACATGTATTTTGTGTAATTAAAATATATAGGAAAATAGCCTTAAAATAGCCTACACGTTGTTTATCATCATCATCATCATCATCATCATCATTATTATTATTATTATTATTATTATTATTATTATTATTATTATTATTATTATTATTATTACTAGCCAAAATAGCCTCCCTACGGTCGTCTATTTTTGCTAGGCTGCCGCGTCAGAAATGAACGCTCACCAGTAATCCGATGGAGACTCAGTCATATTTCTTGGGTGGGTAGACATCGATTTTCTTTGTTTCTTACCAAGAATATTTTTAGTTTAAAAACAAATAAAAATTTTTTCAACATTTTTTTACCCACCCCATCCAAAAGTTTTTTTCACCCTCCCCCATGAATACTAATATTTTCAGTGTAAAAAAAAGTTCGCCGCCCCCACAAATTTATTTTTTGCCATTCTCTGTAATAGTAATATTTTTAGTTAGAAAAAGAGAAAAAAGAAAAAAAAGAAAATTTTGTTTACCCTTCTGATGAAGAAGGGTAAAAAAAATATTAATAATTTCAGTTAGGAAGAGAAAAAAAAAAAAATTCCCACCACCAAAAAAAAATTTTTTTTACCCTTTCCATGAATAGTAATGTTTTCAGTTAAAAAAGAAAAAAAAAAATTTTTTTAATCCCACCCCAAAAAAAACAAATTTTTTTGTTACCCTTCCCCATGAAAAGTAATGTTTTCAGTTAAAAAAAGAAAAAAAAAATATTTATTAACCTCCCCCCCCAAAAATTTTTTGTTACCCTTCCCCATGAAAAGTAATATTTTCAGTTAGAAAAAGAAAAAAAAAAAATTTCCCCCCCCCACCCCAAAAAATTTAAAAATTGTGTTACCCTTCCCCATGAATAGTAATATTTTCAGTTAGAAAAAAAATAAAAAGTAAAAATTTACCCCCCCCCCTCCAAAAAAATTTTTTGTTACCCTTCCCCATGAATAGTAATATTTTCAGTTAGAAAAAGAAAAAGAAAAAAATTTCCCCCCCACCCCCCCCAAAAAAAATTGTGTCACCCTTCCCCATGAATAGTAATATTTTCAGTTAGAAAAAAAAAAAAAAATTTTTTTTACCCCCCCATCAAAAAATTTTTTTTGTTACCCTTCCCCATGAATAGTAACATTTTCAGTTAGAAAAGGAAAAAAAAAAGATTTTTACCCCCCCCCCACCCCCCCAAAAAAAAATGTTGTTACCCTTCCCCATGAATAGTAATGTTTTCAGTTAAAAAAAAAAAGGAAAAAAAAAAAAATGTTACCCCCCCTCCCCCCCAAAAAATGTTTTTCTTACCCTTACCTAGGAATAGTAATATATTCAGTTAAAAAAAGAGAAAAAAATTTTTTTTTTACCCCCCCCTAAAATTTTTTTTGTTACCCTTCCCCATGAATAGTAATATTTTCAGTTAAAAAAAGAAAAAAAAAATGTTACCCCCCCCCCCCACCCACAAAGAAAAAAATTTTTTTATCCTTCCCCATGAATAGTAATATTTTCAGTTAGAAAAAGAAAAAAAAAAATTTAACCCCCCCCCACCCACCCCAAAAAATTTTTTTGTTACCCTATCCCATGAATAGTAATATTTTCAGTTAGAAAAAGAAAAAAAAAAAAATTTCCCCCCCCCCCAAAAAAAATTTTTTTTTGTTACCCTTCCCCATGAATAGTAATATTTTCAGTTAGAAAAAGAAAAAAAAAAAAATTTTTACCCTTCCCAATTCATAGTTAAAAAATTTTTTTTAAATTAGTAGGCGCCTCGGTCATATCAAAGAACTAATGTTTAAATATGCTATTGAAGGCGCCTACGTCATATCAAAGAACCAGTTTTGTTATTTTTCCAAAACTGTTACCCATTTAGTAATGGCCGAGATATTTGTTACTTAACTTCAATTTACAATAAAACACCTTTGTCTTATCAACGTAATGAATGTAAAGACTGATAATGTGAAAATATCCTCTCAAAATGACGTCACTTCTGGTCTAACCGGAAGGATGAGTCAGCAATTTAGTTTTCCAAAATGGTCACCGATGTACTAATGGCTCGGATATGCCTTGTTTACTTGTAATTTATAGTAGAAAACATTCTCTTAGCAACGTAATGTAAATAATGAATGAAAACTATAAAAAAAATCCTCTCACAATGACGTCACTAAAGAGGGGAGGCGAAGCCTGGGAGGGTGGACCTCCTAGAAATGCACAGGACAGACCCGTAGACCGGCGTAAATGAAGACCCGAAGGCCAAGACAATAGCAGTGAAGACCCGAAAGCCAAGACAATACCAGTCTATGTGGTTCAGTATTCATCGGAACAGATACTACACTTTGATCTTAGCCAAAAGGCCGAGAAAGACTTGAAATTTTAACAATAATGGCCATTGGAAGTATGGTTGAGAAAACACGCTGGTTGATGAAGAAAATGGGTTTAATTAATTGTATTAATAATTTTTCTTAATATCACCTTATCGGAACGTATTGTGAATACATATGGAAACTTGATAATAGCCGTTATAAGTGTATATTTGTAAATATGAATTTAATTGAAGGTTAAAAGGAATGTATTATGTAAATGAGGAAGCCCGTCTAATGTCTAAACGACGTTTATTAAGGGTATAAAAGGCTGTTGAAATCTATGGAAATAAGTGAGAATTCTTGCCACGTTTACACTTCTAATCGCAAATAGTCATACTGGAGTTTCGGCTTCATACAGACAGATACATTAACTCCATTATTAATAGATTATTATTATTATAGCATCGGGTTATCAAATTCTCGGATTTACACTTGTATAAGTGCTCGATTCGTTTACATATTAAATAATTCCGCGTGTTTAAATCATTTACATCTACTCATGTACTGATAATTATAAAAATTAACGCTGAAATAAAATATATATCAGTAGTAATAGAGATATATACTTATGTCAAGTTAGCTGTAAAAAAACATTTATGCTTCATCCCGGAAGTAAATCGTTAAGCAAAATTATCTATTCTTTAGCCTGGCGATTACATTCGGGAATGCAGCACACACGTTTCTGTATGCCCACTTGACATTCAGAATGTTTCTATTCTACTAATATATATATATATATATATATATATATATATATATATATATATATATATATATATATATATATATATTAAGGCAAACGTTATTGAACAACACGGGATGCTTCTGCATAGTAAGTCTTTTTTTATGTTTTTGATTTTTCGGATGGTCCATCGAGTATTTTGTCAAATTGTCGTATGTAATATCCGTAGGTTTTATGTTCCATTCTTCGCGAGTACTTTCGATTCATTCATTCAATCGTCTTCAGGCGGAGTATTAGTCTGGCTTGTTCATATCTGCTGAGTTCGTCAAATAGCGAGGCAATGTATGACTTATTAAAATTTACGTATGGATGATGTGACACCGTATGCGGGACGTGATCAAGTGCAAATCGCGTGACTTATTAAAAAAAAAAATTTTTTTGATTACATTAAAAAGGTTAAAAAGACTTTTTTAATCAACTTAGGATTTGTTGAAGTCTTTTACTAACCTAGGCACGATACAATATTGTGGCTAGACTCCAAATTAATATTGTTAATTGTAGGGTGTCTCGTTTTATATAGAGAGTGCTTCAAGAATTTTTAGTCTTTTTAAATTGGGGCAGTTATGTTCTTTCAAGTGTTGGCAGATTGAACTAGAGTCAGATAATACTCGATGGACCATCTGAAAAATCGAAAATTATCACAAAAAGACTTATTAAGCAGAAACATTCCGTGTTGTTCAATAACGTTTGCCTTAATGAAAATATGTTGCCTAAATAAACATACACAATATATATATATATATATATATATATATATATATATATATATATATATATATATATATATAGTCTAAAGAAGCTTTGAGTCATTAAAAAAAAAAGAAGAAAAATGTAAAATGCAGTTTAAATTCCCAGACAAACTAACTAAATCCAAGATATTGCAGACTTAACGTTCGTTGGAAAATTAATAAATGAAAAAATATAAGTAAATAAAAAAGGGGGGGTTAATTATCTAAGAGTGAAACAAAAAACAGGAGACCTTAAGCATCTAATATTAACACGGGGATCATCAGCTGTTTACCATGTAACTGTTTCGGAGATTTAAATATATATATATATATATATACATATATATATATATATATATATATATACATATATATATATATATATATATATATATATATATATATATATATATATATATATGGGCATGTTATATTTATTCACTGAAAATGGTTCTCTTTGCTTAAACTGTTATATTTTATATATGTTTATATTCTTATATTTTCAATTTTTTACTAATTCAGTGATATAAACTTTACAGATGTATCCCTCTGATTTATCTCTGATGATACAGCATACTTTTTGAAAATCTATGGATTAAGGAAATAAAAAAGTTTTTTTTATATCCTTTGTTTTTACTAACTGATGATTAAATAAATATTGTATTGTATTCAATTTTTATTCTCAACATTCATTCTCCTTTATTCTCATATATATATATATATATATATATATATATATATATATATATATATATATATTATATATATATATATATTATATATATATATATTATATATATATTATTATATATATTATATATATTTTTTTCTTATATATTTTTTCTTAATATTTTCTTAATTTAATTTTATTATTTGCTATTGATGTATTTATGTATTTTATCTTCTTGATTAGTCCTATATTGTGAATATTTTAAATATTTAATTTGTTATTTTATTAGCTGTTAATATGCTGTTTCTAAGGTACCATTTCTGCTTCATCTTTTTAAAGCTGACTGATCGAAAATATATTTGGTTACGTGTTTAGAGGTTATGTCTGCAGTATTGTCTGCAAATATGTTGGGTTTGTTTTCAGATAGTACCGGAACCTAATGTTTTCTTGAGGGACTTCTGTATATGATGTTGTAAAGGGTGCTGTCGAAGACACGATTTGGAGTCTTCAGAACAATCATACAGAATAAAATATTTCCAAACTGTCTTTGAAACGATCGTACGTCATATAATCAGCTGGTTTTGAATTCTTGGAGCAATATTCAATTTTTAAAAATCTTAACGCACTTTATATATATATATATTATATATATATATATATATATATATATATATATATATATATATATATATATATGTGTGTGTGTGTGTGTGTGTATATGTGTGTGTGTGTGCGTGTGAGTGTGTGTGTTGGATGAGGAAAGAGGGCAGCAACCAAAGAAAGATAGAAGGGATGACAATCTCTGAGAGAATACGAATGGGAACCAAAGGTTGTACTGAGGTACGTATTTAAAAAAAGAAGCAAAAACAAAAACACAACAACAACACCAACAAAAACATAAAATAATGGGGTATTTTTTTTTCGGGGCTTCCTACCTCGGCAGCCACCGTCCCAAAAAATATTTAAAGGGACTACAAAAAAATGTCTTTGGGGTTGTGGGGGTGGAAGAGAGCATTCCAGAACTACGAATATTTCTCTCTTTTTCTCACACACTCTTTCTTTCTTTCTTTCTTTCTTTCTTTCTTCCCTTTTCCTCCTCCCCCCCCCCTCACTGTCATCCCCCTTATTTTTTTTCTTTGGGACTTTACCTCTCCCTTTCTTTTTTTTTCTCTCCGCCTCGCTACCCCAATCGTCTCTCTATATCTGTCTCACGTTCTAGGGAAAGAGGAAAAATTACTTTCTCACACTCAAATTCCAGATAATTTTTCCCGACTACTTCTCTGTCTCAACTTTTTCACACGCATAAACCAGCAAAATTCTTCTCTCTCGCTCGCTCGCTCGTTCTCTCTCTCTCTCTCTCTCTCTCGCTCGCCCTTTCTCTCGCTCTCTCGCACTCTCTCATCTCTCTCTCTCTATATATATGTTTATACATTATATGTATATATATATATTTATATATATATATATATATATATATATATATATATATATATATATATGTATATGTATATTTATGAAGATAAATGAAAGTAGAAGGATAAACATGTACGAATGACCAATCTATTTCAACTTCGATTGTCAATCGAACATGTTTATCCCTCTTCTTTCATTTATCTTTATAATTGCTCTACCAAATATATTGAGCTTACACCATTTCACTATAGGTTCTATCTACTAAAAGTATACTTTTAGCTTCATTACTTTATTCTGTATATTTATATATATATATATATATATATATATATATATATATATATATGTATATATGTATATACATATATATGTATATATGTATATATATGTATATATGTGTATATATATGTATACATATATACCATATATATATATGTATATATATGCATTTATATATATATGTATATATTATGTATATATATATATGTATATATTATATATATATATATATGTATATATGATGTGTATATATATATGTATATATATATATGTATATTATATATATATATATATATATATATATAAGTATATATTATGTATATATATAAGTATATAAGTATATATATATAAGTATATATATATATATATATATATATATATATATATATATATATATTTATATATATAAGTATATATATTAAAAAAATATTTTTTAAAAATAGAAGACCACTATTCACATCATGTTTGTCTGCAGTTTCAACTTGTTACTTGCTATCTTGCTTTAGCTTGTTGCTTTTCCTAAACAATTTGAACCGAGAGAATGATCTAGCTGTTGTACACAGCTAGCTCTCTTGATGTTCCCTCAGACAATGACACTTTTCTGAATGAAGGAGTCACACTCGTCTGACAATATATATATATATATATATATATATATATATATATATATATATATATATATATATATATATATATATATATATATAGGTATTTTATATGTTTATAGATTTATATATACAGGATGTATTCCTAAACTGATTAACCGATCATTATGAATTCACAACATAACTGCGAGGATTAAGGGGTAACAAATATTGGCTGGATTGAGTTTTATTTAGTTTCATTCAAAGGTGGTAAAAAAGAAACGGAAGTCTTTCCTGAAAATTAAGATGCCTTCGAATTTTGGCATATATATATATATATATATATATATATATATATATATATATATATATATGAATTGTGTGTATTTAGGCAGCATTTTTTCACTTAAGAAAAACATTGTTTAAAATAATAAGATGTTACTGCTTATGATCCTTTTTTATTTTTTCAATTTTTCTAATGATCTTTTTGTGTTGAAATTAAAAGAAATTAATCTATCTTTCACATGTATCACGAACTTTAGGTGACAAAAGTAAATGAACGCCTGAAGATGATCCGACGAAGAATCGAAAACGTTCGTGATACATATGGAACATACATTTGTTTAGTTTAACACACAAAATAAAAAAGGTATCATTAAGCAGATAGATTCTGTTATTTTTAACAATGTTTGCTTCACAATATATATATATATATATATATATATATATATATATATACATATATATATAAATATATATATATATATATATATGTATATATATATATATATATATATATATATATATATATATATATATATATATATATATATATATTTATATATATATATATATGTATGTGTGTGTGTTGCTGCAACCTCATATTCGACCATTGACATTGCTGGACTAAAAATGGTTTCAAGCAATGATGTATTTTGAAGTGAGGAAAGTTTTGTGAACTGAACCAATCTTATTTTCCAAGCGACTGCCATATTCACCCAACAATAAGAACAGGTCTACATCATTATGAACACCATTCATAACAGGGGTTGGTACAGAATGAAATGAATATGGAAAGCTTTGAGTGGGTATCATTGAGGCAGCTGTGAAATGTTGAACTTGCCTTAACAACAAATTTCGATGTACTTGCATGACAGTTTTCTTCAAAATATAATCCTGAGGAAGTCTTATTGTGAAGACGAAATGTTGATGAATATACAAAGATATATCTTGGTTTTTCCTTTTTCATTTTCCATTAAGAGTTTTCTGAATTCCGATCGGTTTGACTACCACGACTTTGTCTAGAAGATTGACGATGCATTTGTCTGATACTAGCGCCATAGCCCAACACTTAACTAACGACCACTTCTGGCCTCGATCGGAATTCAGAAACTCTTAGTAGAAAATACCAAAATCTTAGAATATAGTAATAACAAACACAAACACCATATATTATATATAAAAGAAAAAAACCTAATTAATAGAATTAACTTTAATATCACTAATAATATTCTAAAATGTCTATAGCTCTAAATATAGTTTCGTACTTGGTAAATAATTCCCACCAAAACCTTCTATAATACTAACACATGGTCTGTACCTGATTAACTTCATTTCCCTGAAGATGTACCCGGATGGGTCTGAAAGTATTTGGAGACAAATCCAAACTATGGCAAATTCATCAGCCAATTTCCCTCCGAAAATAAGATCCTGATTCGGACTATTTAAAAAGATCTACCAAAGGATATCTAAACATGAGTTGTCTCTTATATTCAACAATATATATATATATATATATATATATATATATATATATATATATATATAATCTTTAATAATCTTTATAAAGTTATGTATGTTTATATGTTTACATATACAGGACTCACTCCTAAACTAAATAACCGATCATTATGAATTGTTAAACACATCTGCTATGCGTAAGTGGTCCAAATGTGGGTGATATTTATTTTAATTTAGTTTTATGCAAAGGGAGTAAAAAAGATGGGAAGGCCTTCGACAGAATTAAGATTTCGTCAAAACTCTGATTTTTGTGAAATTTTAACAATAAGGATTTTAACACCAACTAATAAACACTCCCCAAATCTCAGTTACTTTGGACTATTTTAGAAGGTTTTTGTTATGGGTTTTAAATGGGCACAACTTCCCATTTAGAAATTCAAATGTTTACATTGAATTTGAATTTGATTCAGTCATAAGACACCAATTAAGTAAGATTCTATAAATTTCAATTTCTTCTTAAAACACATATCATTTAAAGCCTTACATTTTAGATATTTTCTAAAATCAAAATAATGTAATGGATTTTGATCAAAATTAGAATTAGGATTCTAGACATAAGAGTTAGTAGCATTATATTTTATTCTAATCTTCGTAAGATGACATACATAAAAATGGTTCAAAACGGTTCTCTTTCGGAGAATTAATTTTCACTGTTTTTTAGCATATATATATATATATATATATATATATATATATATATATATATATATATATATATATATATATATATATATTTCATTCTATTTTTCCTCCCAATATGTCTACCCTACATGTATCTGTGCTTGCATGACATTTTTTCTCTATTTTATCATCCTGATGAAGTCTTATAAATAAAGATGAAACGTTGATGTACACATAAAAAACATCCATTTTTTTTGGTTTTCCTTTTTCATTTTCCCATCACGTCGGATTACCTTCATCCTTCTCTTCCCATATATATATATATATATATATATATATATATATATATATATATATATATATATATATATATATATATATATGAATTGTGTGTATTTAGGCAGCATTTTTTCATTCATGCAAGCATTGTAAAAAATAACATAATTCGTCCGTTTAATTATACCTTTTTTATCTTTTGAATGTTTCTGATAATCTTTTTTGTATTAAAATAAAAAAAAATAAAAAAATGTTCCATAGGTTTCACAGGTTTCACGAACGTTTTCTATTCTTCATCGAATCATCCTAAGGTGTCAAAAGCAACTGATGCCATCAAAAGCAAGTGATGCCATCCAGTTGCTGAATTTAAAATCGTAAACGACTTCCTGGAACATTGCGGAAAACGTTCTATGCGCGTTTCTCCACCGTCTTTTTAAAATCCTCTTCTTTCTCCAGCTTTTTTTTTTTCATTTGGTTTTGACACCTGAGGATGATTCGACGAAGAATCGAAAACGTTCGTGAAACCTGTGAAATATGTATGTATGTATGTATGTATGTATGTATGTATGTATGTATGTATGTATGTATATACTATAGTGCTGTTGTTTGAACCGTTTGAAAAGCATTCAAAAGATGATGATTTTCGGTTTAGGCATGGTTTCGAGGTATACGCATAGTGTGAAAATACATGTAAGGCAAGTAAGCTGCACAGAAACGTTTCTGTTTAATTCCCGGGATTTTTTTACTAAAGTAAAAACTAACCTTTTAACCAAAGTAAAAACACCAGGCTAGTGTGTAGCTTACTTGGAATACATATATTTTCAATCTACAACTACGCTTTATTAACGTATTGATCACTATTGAAGTAAATATTGAAAATGTAC
>OY744538.1:38307891-38310391 GCA_963556195.1 Sepiola atlantica | reverse complement strand
ATCTATCTTTCTCTCTCTCTCTCTCTCCCTCTCTCTCTCTCTCTCTCTCTCTCTCTCTCTCTCTCTCTCTCTCTCTATATATATATATATATATATATATATATATATATATATATATATATATATATAATATGATAAAGTGCATATGTCAAACACAGATGAGTCGTAAGATAGCGAAACACATAAACACGTGTCCGTGGATGTTTTATTATTATTAATGAAATGACGGATATATATATATATATATATATATATATATATATATATATATATATATATATATATATATATATATGGTCGATAAATGACAAGCTTTAAATATAAATTGGTACACTTCTAATTATTAATTTTTGTGAAATTGCAATAAAGCAAATTATAATCTATAATAATCTATTGTATATTTCTAATATATATATATATATATATATATATATATATATATATATATATATATATATATATATATATGTAATGTTATAAGGGGCGCTGATGAACACCTTTTGGAATAGTCTAAAGTGATATACAAAATGAAATTTTCAAATTGTTTTCGAAACGATCGTACATTAAATATTTGTTGTGTTTAAATTCTTCGAACTAATATATATAAATAATGCAATAATATATATATATATATATATATATATATATATATATATATATATATGTGTGTGTGTGTGTGTGTATGTGTATGTGTATGTGTTGCATATATTATCAGAACAGCGACTGAAGAATCAGTACAATGTGCGATGAGTTCAGTGTCCAATGTTTCAGTGAAACCGAAGGAATCGATGGCAGATCAAAAGAATATATAGTGTTAAATAATATATATATATATATATATATATATATATATATATATATATATATATATATAAATATACATATATGTATATATATATATGTATATATATATATATATATGTATATATATATATATATATATATATATATATATATATATGTATATATATATATATATATGTTTATCTATCGGTATATTTATCTGTCTTTTCATCCCCTCCCCCCTTCTCTCTCTCTCTCTCTCTCTCTCTCTATATATATATATATATATATAGAGAGAGAGAGAGAGAGAGAGAGAGAACCGGCAGACAGAGAGAGGGAGAGAGATGGGATGAGACAGATATATATACAGATAATTAGATACATATAAATAAAAACTGATAGATAGATAAATAAAAACAGACCACATATATGTACTTATATATCTCTGTATCCATTTATCTCTGTATCTCTCTCTGTCTCATATATATATATATATATATATATATATATATATATATATATATATATTATGAGAGAACGAGACAAAATAAGGGATGAGGATAAAAATAAATTGATAGATAGATAGATAGATAGATAGATAGATAGATAGATAGATAGATAGATAGATAGATAGATAGATATGCAAAAATATGAACCGATTAAAAGATAGACTTATATGCACAGAGAGGGCGAGGGGGAGGAGAGGAGGTGCATAGAGTTTAAAGAAATGAAGGTCCAGGCTGAGAAATAAATGAGGCAAGTAAAGTCTAAAGATGGAAAAGTTTGCAATAAGAACGTATTTAAAGAGAAAGAGACGAACCCGACGTGTGACAGGTTGCAGCAAGAATTACACAAAAGAAAGAAAGAAAGTAAAAAAGAAAAAAAGAAAGAAAGAAAGAAAGAAAAAAAGAAAGAAAGAAAGAAAAAAAAGAAAGAAAGAGAACGTAAAGAACATCGTCTAAACGAAAGAACAAAAAAGAAAGGAAGAACGAATGGAAGAACGAACGAAAGAAAAACGAAATAAAGGAAAGAATGATCGAAAGGAAAAAAGAATTAAAAACGAAAGAATTAAAGAAAGAAAGAAAAAACGCACGAAAGAATAAAAAAGAAAGAACGAAAGAAAAAAGACAGAAATGGAAAGAAAGATAGAGAAACGACAAGGATTACAAGATCAATTAAAATATAAATAAATAATGTAACGTTGTTACAATTATGAGGAAGAGGGAGGATGAGGGTAAAAGGAACAGTAGAAGATAGCAGAGAGGAAGTATAGTGCCAAGTGGGGGTAGTGAGAGAGAGAGTGAGAGGGGGAGGCGATAAGAGTAAGACAGATGTGAGAGCGTTATAAAGACTTGAAAATATTGAAGACAGAGAGGCGGAAGAAAGGGGAAGAGAGAGAGAGAGAGAGAGAGAGAAGGAGGTGAAGGGAGAAAGACAGACAGACGAGGGAGGGAAAGACAGAGAGAGAGAGAGGGGAATGGGGGGTAGAAAGGAAGAAAGAGATAGAGGTCACTGACCAGAAAATCGCAAAGAAGAGGGGGCCGCGAAAAATGCGTTAAGAGAAAGAGTGATGAGAAAAGAGACAGAGGGAGGGAGAGAAAGAGAGAGAGAGAAAGAGATAGAGTGAGAGGGAGGAGGGGCGAGAATATAAGAGAATGGAGTAAAGGTGAGAGGTATAGCTTGTGAGAAAAGGGGTGATTGAATGAATGAAAAGAGG
>OY744538.1:38287891-38302891 GCA_963556195.1 Sepiola atlantica | reverse complement strand
CCTGAGGCGCCCCTACCGGGGAATGCCGACGGGGCTGCCCAGGCAATTTTTAATGGCCAGAGTGCTCACTTTCTCGGGCGCTTGCTTTTCAAACCCCACTTACTCGACCCGAGCTGTGGTCACATCTTACTTGTGGGAGTAAGATAAAACTGGCCTTGTGCCTAACTCCTGGAGAGGAGTAAATTTTTTATTTTTTTATTTTTTTTATTATACGCATCTAAAATAAGATGCGTCCAAAGATCTAGACAAGAGCATGTGGCTATTTATTAGTCTGTTCAGTTTACTAAAGTGCTCAATCAAAGGTAGAGCTTTATAAATATACATTATATAAACATTTATATGGTCTACACAAATCAATTCATGTTCGGTACTACAGTGTATCACGTCGGAGCTACAAATTCATAATTATTCAGATTATCAACTTGTAGTGCCAACGCGGTAAATTGTAAAATCGATTTGTGTGTGTATATATATATATATATATATATATATATATATATATATATATATATATATATATATATATAAATGAATATTAAATTATTTATAACCTACAGACGCTAGCATTTCAAGCTTATGGCTCTCATCAGTGTAGGAAAGTAGCAATTTGAGACGGTCGGAGGGCGCGAACTGTTCGCAGAGTAAGCCTAGAATGATATTTATAAATACATATTAAATTATTATATATATATATATATATATATATATATATATATATATATATATATATATATATATATATATATATATATATATATATATATATATATATATATATATATATAACTTTTAAAAACTTAGTTCAGCCCAAACAAGGCAAGTTGCCACGGTAGACGTAATGGATGAAAGTTTAGGGGCTCATACTAAATTGGGAGCTGTGCAGCGAGAATCTTGTGCCCATTAGTTTTTAATTCTTTCATGTCGGTAAAGTCATGGGAAACAGACTAGTTGTACTTAGCAGGCGTTACCCGGGATAAAATAGTTTTTAATTTTTATGTGTTTTCACATTTTGAAACTTATATAGAAAAAGAAATAAACTTTTAGTTGTAAGGTAGACGACTGCTATTATATTCTTCAATTTAAAATACGAGTTTATATTATTTGAGTGACGTTTCTGATTGTAAAAAAAACCCCGTCCATGAATGATGTGCCACGTCATCCTTTTCGACATTAAAATGTAAAAGTTTTTAGATATTACCTATCTGTTTCCATTGCAAAATTTCCGTATTTACATTTGAAGTGCCGTGTTAATAAAATCAAAAGAAGAAATCATTATCTTTTTAATAAGAATTATGAAGAAGTTTATTATTTTAAAATGTTGGTACTGTACGGATACAGCTTTTGGACGGTAACAGCGAGTGGGTTAGGGTTAGTTTAGGGTTAGTTAAGTGTTATGGTTAAAAACAGTTCGGTTTTTGCCCGGTTCAAAAGCTGTACCAGTACCAAAATGTTTTTATATTACCAGTCTTTGAGGCCGGACTAAGTAAATTTTAAAATAAATTGATATTGTTAATAACATGGTACAACAATTACAAATGAAAATTGGCTAGTCAGAAGCAAAGTTTAAATTCGTCAGTTTAAATGCTATTTTGGGCAAATATTTTAAATCCGACCAAATTACTAACTAACTATATATATATATATATATATATATATATATATATATATATATATATATATATATTCTCAAGTTCGACATAGAGATTCCCTAGTTCGATAAGATGCAGCTGAAGAAGGTCGGACGTTACATCGGCCGAAACGTTGTGAAAATAACATCGAAGGTGAGAACAGTAGTCCGAATTATACAAATAATACAAATCATCTATCCTCATCTAAAAAATTCCGAAACAAATCGAAAAAAGTTCTAAAATGTCTTTACTTTATATATTTTCCAGATTATTCGTTTTAAAAGACTTCCTTAGGATTTCTCTGATTTCATATATTTTTTATTCTGTAATCTTTAAAAATAAGTTCTTGAATTATATCTGCGGTTGTTCACTCCTTATCACTAAATACTGATCGACGTTCCAAAATTGAACCACTTCTGCAATTGCTTTTTTAGCAATGGCGCAGGAATTGACA
This sequence comes from Sepiola atlantica, assembly GCA_963556195.1. Taxonomy (NCBI): domain Eukaryota; kingdom Metazoa; phylum Mollusca; class Cephalopoda; order Sepiida; family Sepiolidae; genus Sepiola; species Sepiola atlantica. The sequence continues at coordinate 38,300,809 of OY744538.1, read as the reverse complement.
CCGTCTAGTACTCCATCGATACTCAATCGTCAGCACATGCCATTATGAGAGTTGATATCATATCGTTAATAATATGATCAGGGGGAAGAAACCTTAAATTTATTAGAACAATTTAATCAAATATGAAAAATTGTGGATATTGCATTCAAGATATGGTATAATTTTTTTTATTGTTGTAATACGATTAAGACCAAATTTATTGTTTGTCTCATTAATCCAAAGTGGAAGCCGTAAAAAATCTAATCACCTTTTTTTTTTCTTGTCGAAGCATGAGTTATTTCCCTTGAGCGAGCCAAGAAGACAACTAGTTTTGTTTCATTAAAAAGCGAGTTTATTTCTCATTGATTTTTTTCCACAAATGTACAACAATTATCGATTAATTTGTGACCTCTCACCTTCTAACTAGTCTGCTTGTCTACTGGCCTCTCTCCTCTTGGGCCCCATAGTCAACCTGTTACATGAGATTTATTTCTTTCGATTGACGTCAGTTCTATGTTTGAGGCTAATTTCCAGTTACATACAGCGAATCACACATATAATAAGATATATAATATTATTTAAATACACGTTTTTTTTTTGTATTGAGGTGAGATTTTACCTATTATACTCATAAAAATACCTGACCTTAAAAGTGAAGTTTTATCTATTTCTGCAAAGTGTCTAGAAACTGTGCGCATCAGTCCATGACTGGTTGTTCACGTGTTACATAACGAAATGCGTGATTTGAATGGAAAAGTTTGAGCGACACCTAGGGACGTCAGCGAAATCACGTGACATCCTGTCTGCTCCTGGCGACCCTTCAAGCAGAGAAGACGTTAAAGTCAGCATTTTCTATTTTAGCGTCACTGAGGACAGGGGGTACACGACATAACCTTATTAGTGTACGGCGCAGAGTCTGATTACACACACACACACACATATATATATATATATATATATATATATATATAATATTTGTTATTGTTTATTATCTATGTACGTATACGTTTCGTCCTTAAACCGGGACTCATCAGCATAGAGACATGACTATTCACTACCGGTCATGCGATTCGAAACCCCGGACTACACGTATTTTTCAACTCAAATCCGATGTCTTTAACCGTTCGGCCAATTTTAAATAGCTAATAAACGATGATAATTTTTACACTAAGCACTCTGGCCTACAAATAATGTCTGAGCAGCCCCGTTGGGATTGCTGATAAAGGCGCCCCAGGCGTTTAGCAATAAACTAATCCCCTCTACAGACGATCCAGAACTTCGGTTTCCGACAACTGGATGCATAAGATTGTACACGCCTCTGTGAGTGAAAACGTAGCACTTCAGTATGATTTTAAACTGCCATCACTCCAATAAATTGAGTATGATTTTAAACTGCCATCACTCCAATAACTTGAGTATGATTTTAAACTGCCACCACTCCAATAAATTGAGTATGATTTTAAACTGCCATCACTCCAATAAATTGAGTATGATTTTAAACTGCCATCACTCCAATAAATTGAGTATGATTTTAAACTGCCATCACTCTAATAAATTGAGAATGATTTTAAACTGCCATCACTCCAAAGCCCACTCTGAACCCAAGTGACTTTCATCTGCAGAGTTTAATCTGCAGATGAGAGTCACTTTACAATCATCTCTGCGTATATCACGAAACTGTATTCGGTGATATACATTTACATCACAAATAACTAGCTATGGCAAACGCCATGAATAAATATTTGAAGATATTAACAACTTGGGAGCCTGTGGCTGGGTTTTTTGGCCAAGATCAAAGTGTAGTATATGTTCCAATGGATACTACACCCCATAGACCGGTACCGTCTTGGCCTTCGGGGCTTGATGACGCCGGTCTGTGGGTTTGTCCTGTGCAGTTCTAGGAGGTCCACCCTCCCAGGATTTGCTTCCCCTCTTTGGGGGTGGGGGGGAGTAAGTTTATTGCTTACTGCCTGAGGCGCCCCTACCACGGAATGCCGACGAGGCTGCCCAGGCATTTTTTGTAGGCCAGAGTGCTCACCTTCTCGGACGCTGGCTTTTCAAATCCCACTTTCCCGACTTTGTGTCACATCTTACCTTGTGGGAGGAAGATAAATAAAAGAACCCTTTCTCGATTTTCCACCGTTCAAACTCCTCGGCCTAACATTCACAGGCAACATGAATTGTAAGAAATACATAGAAGACACTGCTAAGTCTGCTGCTAAGAAGGTGAGCATCCTTCTCACACCTTCCAGTATCCTATATCTTTATAAAGCCGCACATCGCCCATCCACTGAGTATTGTCACCACACCTGGGCTGCTGAATCAACCACTAGTCTCTCCCTCTTTTTACAAGGTGCAAAAAAGTCTCTAACTTAATAAGTCCTGCACTTTTTAACCAAGCCGCAGCCCCTGTCTCATTGACGGAATGTTGCATCTTTGTGCTTGTTTTACAAGTACTTCCACGGAATATACTTCGATAAACTGACTGCACTTGTATCTCCTCAATGTAAATACCTCCGACCAACCCGACTAGTATTCAAATGAGAAGTCCTCATACGCCGGAAAACTATCTACTCTGATAGTTTCTTTCGTCGAACCGTTTGCATTTGGAATTCCTTCCCTGCTTCCTGTTTCCCCGACTGTACCAACATGCAGAAATCTAAGTAAAATTTGAACATACATCATGCTGTACAACTGCTCACTTAGGATACCCATCTATACATTTGGCTCCTAATCACAGTAGCTCCTAACGTCTCAGTTGCAATACATCTTATTTGAGGTGACTAAAATAAAAGCTCACAAATCTTTAAAGATAAAATCTTATACCAAAAATCACTGGATTCGGCATTAAATAACAAAAAAGGGTTGATATGCTGTAAACGAAAACAGCTGAACAGAACCGTTACTGGTTTACGTGTACGCACACACACACACACACACTATTTAAAAACTATGAACAGTTCATTACTGAAGAATGCAACTAACGCTCGCTAATACACACGTATATACGTTTAACCAAAGAGGAAAAGCGTAAATCTCCTCCAATTCGCAAGTCTTAAGAATGACGCCTATTCATAATTTCAAGTATTTGATTAAGTGAAACAAATGAGTTTACTGTAGTGTATGGTTAACCACAATGTTTCCATTTTAGTATGCCGTCTCCCACAAACATTCAATTGAATCATGTTATCTACCACAAATATTATACTGTAGCATGCTATCTACCAGAAAGATTTATTGTAGCACGCTATCTAACCTAAACGTTATAGTGTAGTATACAGTCAGCCACAAGGTTTCTATTGTAGTATGCGGTGTACTACGAGTTTTTTTTTATTGTAGTATATGGCCAACCACAAAGATTATATTGTATTATGCGGTCTGTTACAAGGTTTATACTGTAGTATATAGTCTACGCAATCATTATATTGTACTTGGCAGTCTACAACAAGATTTCTATTGCAGTATATGGTATATCGCAATATTTCTATGATAGAATGTGGTCTACTGCAATATTTCTATTGTAGTATGTGGTCTACTGCGATACTTCAATTGTAGTATGCGATCTACCGCAATTCATCTATTGTAGTATGCGGTCTACCACAATATTTCTATTGTAGTATGCAGTCTACTATAAGGTTTCTATTGTAGTTTCCGGTCTACGACATGGCTCCTATTGTAGATGTGATCAACCCCATAATGTATAGCATTATTATTCTACCACATGATTTATATAGCATTATTATTCTACCACATGATTTATATAGCACTATTATTCTACCACATGATTTCTACTGTAGCATGCTGTACACGACGAAGTTTCTACTGTAGCATGAGCTGTACGACAAGATTTATATCGTAGTATGCGATCTACAAAAAATAATAAAATAAAGCAAACATTTCATGAAAAAAATGGATTGTTCGCCATTTTTACTCGACTGGCTTGACTTCAATCGTCAAATCTTTATTGTAATGGAGATTTAGCTATCTGTTAGTAACAAAAACTACGTCATAATTCGTCATTATTCTTATCTATATAATAATACGCAAAGACATTGCATGCTAATAAGCTTTGATACACATTAAAAAAAGATGTGATCGTCCAATCGGCAAAGATAGTGATTGGTGATTGATCTGATGTCGCTAAGATAAAAATGTTCCGACATCGGCCATTTTAAACGAAGTTTTCCAAAACTAAAGCATGTCGTGTCGTCGACTAAAACAGTACAATCTTAAATACATTTCAAAAAGTGACGTTTGTTTTAGTGATTTGAAGAATATTTAGTCGACAATTATTTTTACGGTAAGAAGACAGAATATAGTTTTTAAAAAGAATTAAATGGCTACAATTTTCAATGAATAAATAAAGAAGAGACATATTTCTTTTTATTTCTTCACAGAACTTTTTTTTAATTTCTTTACAGAACTTTTTTTTTTTTAATTTCTTTACAGAACATTCAGCTAACAGTTACAATTATTTTTACGGAAGAAGAAAGTGTTTTTTTTTCTTAATAGTATTGAGAGACATTTATGAATTTAAAAGGAATATTTTTTTAACAGTAAATTATACAGATTGATGTAGAAAGCACCGTCGAATTTCCACGGAATCAGAATAGTTATTGTTGTTGTTGTTTCCTCCTCTTCCTTTTTCTCCTCATCCTCCTCATCCATCTCCTCCTCCTCCTCCTCCTATTTAAGCAACTTCCTTATAAACTATAGTCTTAATTCAACCCGTTAAATAATTCCCAGAACATTTACACTATAAATATAATAAATATAATAATAAAAAGATGCATATCAAATTCTGTTTAAAAAAACATAAAGATTTTTTCAGGTCACTTAAATTACTTTACCGCCCCCTTCATTTCAAAGACGAAATACGTTTTATGATACCCCTAGTCGAAACTCAGTGACCACTGAATACCCTAGATAGAGCAGGTGTGTATAATACTACAATATTACATCTACTAAAGAATATATACTGAATCGGAAAGTGCTCAATATGCTAGATAGAGCAAGTTTGTGTAAGAATACAATATTACACTTGGGCAGTGCTTACAACCTTGGAAGTGATCAATATCCTTTATATAGCCGGTGTTTATAATAATACACTGTTACAATTTGTAAGTTGTATATCCTGAATTGTTAGGTGCTCAATATCCTAGATAGAGTAGGTGTGTGTTATAACACAGTAGTGTATTTGCCATGTGGTATATGCTTGGCGGAGAAGGGAAAGACGAGAAACTCAGCGTTGCACAGGAATACATTAAAAGAAATATAAGTTTCATTATATTATTAAAGGGAAAAGGGAAGATAAAAAAAAACTCGGCGTTAACCGGGAATACATATATTTGCTTTATTATATTTTTAAGGAGGGACCAGAAAATCGGTGTTGCATTGGAGCTATACTTTTGAAACTGAAAACTCAGGTGAACTCTTTACGTTATTATTATTATTATTATTATTATTATTATTATTATTATTATTATTATTATTATTATTATTATTATTATTATTATTATTATTATTATTATTTTCAATACATTACAACGAGAAACATAAATGAGCAGGTGAAGGTGAAAGAGAGACGTGGGAAAACGGGGGGGGGGGAATGATAGAGAGGCGGATAGAGAGAGAGAGAGAGAGAGAGAGGGCGAGAGAGATTTTCAAATAAAGATGTTATACACATTTTTAACTTCTTCTATCTTTTCTTTTTTTATTACCCCGGGCACTGCCGTGTAGCCCTACCAGTCTATTATATAGAGGAAAGCTTTTGCTGTGGGCCCAGATAAAATAATAAGAAAAACTACACACGATACACCCACAAAGCTGATATATTCTTTTTCAGCATTACCTCGGACAAAATATAAGCAGATTTTGTTTTTAAACATTTATTCCTTTGAGGGTTACCAAAGATGAATTAGTCAAGGGGTCGACATTCAGAGCAATTTTTAAATGTTATTATGTAGTAATTCGTCAATGATAATTTTCCAGTAGCTAGACAAAGCGAGAGCGGGATGATAGAGTGAACAAAAGTGGGGTGAGAGATGGAGAGAGGTGCAGGGGGAAATAGGGAGGTGAGAGGGGATGAGTGGGAAGAGGGAGAAGAGAGGGGATCAATATATTGATAGAGAGACGGAATAGCGATAAAGAGAGAGAGAGAGAGAGAGAGGGAAAGAGAGAGACAGAGAGAGACAGAGAGAGAAAGAGAGAGAGAGAGAATTTTTACACAGAGATGTTACACACACTTTGTAACTCTTGTATTTTGTTGTCCATGACCCCGGGCAACCCCGGGCAACCCCGGGTAACCATTTATAGTTAATTAATAAACAGTGAAAATGTCATTAAGATCGGATAATTCTCTGATTTTGGTTTAATCGAGCTTATTTATTTTAGGGTTAAAACCCAAATACTTTCACTTTTAATGTCCATCCCAAGTTATATATCGTTTAAAATACTTAAGACTATCAAATAGTTGCACCAGGAGGCCGCATAAATTTGCTAGTTTAACTGAATAGAATAGCAAGTTTTGCGTAAGACTAGAATTTCGCAGACGCAGTATGAGAGTTGAAACCCTAGAACTTTAAGAACATCTTGAATTTCATTTTTATGACGCAGTTGTAAAGAGATCGCTGACAGTGTTTATTTATACGCCTTGCCTCCCTCCTTTGATACTTATGAGTCACCACTCACAAAAACCAAAAAGCCACTCAAGGATAAGGGTTAATGAGATTGTCAGTAGAATGATGAACAATACTATGAGAGGACTGAAAACGGTGAATGGGATGGATAAAAATTGATTACTTAAGAAGACTTATACGGCGTAATCACGTTGACACACCGGTTACCGTTAAATCACCAAAGTTAAGCAACGTTAAAATGGGTGACTATATGGGTATACCATGTGCTTTATGTGCTCCCCGCTTGGTTCCGGTCATCCTGGACTTTTCCTTGCCACTGGAATCAAGCAGAAGAGGTGTGGCTAAAAATTGTGCAACCCTTGCTTCACAATTACACGCGCAGCCATCTTTACAGGGGGTATCCACTGTCTCTCAAGACTGAACGAAGTTCGCGACTTTAGAGGACTGCTCGACAAGTATTTTGTTGAGGTTAAACTTGAAGACGACCATGCTGTCGTCCGCGGGGAAACAGTTCCCTAGTAATGTTTTTCCTTTTTAAAGATATTTCACCCCAAACAAGGCAGGACGCCACTGTAAACGTAAGGGGCTACTGAGAATTAGGGAGTAGGTTTAGGGTGTCATCCTACGTTGGGAGCTGTGCAGCAAGATGTCTGTTTACATTAGTTTTAAACCTCTGCATGTCAGTAACGTCGGCAAAACAGGGAGCAGGGAGTGAGTTTCAGAGGCCGGCAGCACGAGGAAAGAAGCTGCTGGAGTAGAAGGCTCTCCGGCATCTGGGGACCTCCACAGTGAATGGATGGCATTTAGCTGATTGTCGGGTTGTTCTAGTGTATTTGCGTCGAGGGGGCACTAGAACAGCTAGTTCATCGGAGCACAATCCATTGAATTATTTGTAAAACAACCACAAGGATGCAACATTGCGGCGATGGGACAGGGACTGGAGCTTGGTAGATAGTGAGGGACCTACTAAGTTAGCGACTCTATTTTGAACCTTGTCTAAGAGGGAGAGACTAGTGGATGATGCACCAGCCCAGATGTAACAACAATACTCCATACATGGGCGGATGGTGGCTTTGTAGAGATACAGGATAATGTCAGGTGTGAGGAGTTTACTAGAACGGTAGAGGGAGCCCACCTTCTTTGCAGCAGTCTTGGCAATGTCTTCAATGTATTTGTTCCAATGCATGTTATATGTGAATGTTAGGCCGAGTAGTTTGAATGTTGAACTCTCATGTAGGGTATCACTTGCCATGGCAATCGGTGGTTGAAGAGGTTTCTTGTAGTTATTGAAGGAAAGTAGCTTTTTTTCGGCATTAAAAGTTACCAACCATTTATGACCCCAATTCATAACAGCCTGGAGGTCACTTTCTAGGGATTCAGTCATTATCTCGGATATGTACGCGTCCGTTTTGCCCACATGACGAGAGTACAGCGTGGTGTCGTCAGCAAATATATCTATCTCAGACTCGATGTCATCAGGGAGGTCGTTTATGAAAATCAGGAACAACAAAGGTCCGAGGATGGATCCCTGTGGTACACCTGCATTTATATCATGTTGCTCAGATGAACGGCCATTGAGGACAACTTGGATCTTTCTTTTGGTTAGGAAGGATCTAATTATATTAAATATTTGACCAACAATACCATATGAGTGAATTTTTAGGAGGAGCCCCTTATGCCATACCTTGTAAAAGGCCTTGGATATATCAAGCGCTACCGCCCTAGCTTCACCTGCCTTGTCCAGTCTATAATATATGCGTTCAGAGATGACCGTTAAGATGTTCGCAGTAGATTGTGGTTGTCTAAATCCATACAGGCGGTCAGAAAAAAAGTGTAGCATTAACTAGGTGCCGGACTATCACTAGATTGATTAAGGATTCAAAGATTTTAGCAAAGATCGGGAGTAGGCTGATTTGGCAATAGTTCTGAAGATTTGTTCTATCTCCAGAATTCGTGAAGACTGGTAGCACATAGACAATTTTCCAGCTATCAGGAAAACAAGATTCAGCAAGACATTTGTTGTAGAGTTTTGAGAGGACAGTGCCCAGTTCTGCAAACCATTTCTTTATTACTATTACCGGTATAAGATCCGATCCACATGCTTTGGAGGTGTCGAGGTTTTTTATGATGACCCTGACCTAAGATGGGATGATGACCAGGTTTTCAAGTGTGGTTTCAGTCCGCAATGGGAATTTAGGGAGATGATGGTTTAACGAGTCCAACGTGGAGTTTATGGCGAAACGCTGGGCAAGTAGTTCAGCCTTATCAGCTGCCGTGCAAACGACATCATTGCAGTTTGATAGCGGGGGAATTGTCAATTGTCCATTGTTCATCACACTATTATAGATTTTCCAGAAATCGCGAGTGCCTAGTTTCTGTAACGGATGCGGTTTTTGGTTATCTCTGTATACCTTCTCTTTGCTTCACCTATCACTGCCATACAATTATTTCTTGATTCTATAAATTTCTGTCTATTCGCAGTTGACTTATGGCGGACGGACTTTCGGAATGCTTGCTGCCTCTCAGCAAGGGCAGCTGCACATTTCGAGGTGAACCATTGAGGGGAGTGGGGTTTGTTGAAGAATTGTCGCATGGAGACATATGCTTTAATGCCTGCTTTGACCCATTCGGTTAACTCACTTGCACACTGATCAGCATGGGGCATCGCTGATGTGATCTCTGATGGACTCAAAATCAGCCTGCTCGTAGTATCTCGTTATTTTGAGCAATGGCTCATCAACTTTTGAACAAGTTTTTAGGGTGATAGCAATCATAACCACAACGTGATCAGCGTTCCCGAGCGGGCTATGGGCCTCAGTCACACAGGCCTCGAGCAATGAGACCAGTGACAGGTCGAAAAGTGAGGCTTGCTGGTCTACTCGATCAGGGAGCCGGGTCGGAAAAGCGACAGTCTGTGAGAGGGAGTGAGCTAAGGAGAAATTATACGTAGAGTTACCGGCTGCGTCAGTAAGGCTGGAGAATCCCAACCAGTCACGGTGGTGTGCATTAAAATCGTCAAATATATGTAATTGAGCATCTGAGTCGAGTGAGAGTGCTCTATCTATGCTTTAATAAACAGAGTTTATCAGGGTACAGTCCTGGGTCGAAGGCGTTTGAGAGATGGGAAGTTCTTGGAAAGAAAATATGTTCATGGAAATTCCGTTTGATTTTAGGGATACAGAGGACCACTGTCTTTCTTTTTTTGCGTGGGACGCATAGTTCTTACTCTTGCCACCTAGGGGCTGACTTCAATCAGCAGACCTTCTATATCGAGATAGCTATGATTCGGGTCAGTCCTAGGAGGCGCACCCTCTCAGGCATTACCTCCTCCTTCTGACTTATTGCCGATAGTCTCAGTCGCTCCTACCAGGGAATGCCAACGGATCCGTTCTCGACTATTTTTGTTCCCGACCTAAGTGCCCACCCCCTGGAGAGCTGGTTTCACCCCACGTTTCTGCCGTGTGCCACATCTCGCTGCAGAGGGAAGCAAGTAGGTCTACACTGTAGAAAAAAATTAACTGACAATCCATCCATCTTATTAAAACTTATCCTCGAATGGCGTTTGCCCTTAATAAGTGATGCCTAACCGATTAGTAAAACAGTGAAGGGACTATAACAAATGTTGCTTATGGCAACGTAGAATTGAAAGTAAAGATGATCCGAATGGATACGAGGCTGGCATCACATTCATTATTATTTGGGACCTGTCACCATACTATTATTCGGATTTAGAGGTCCTTACGATTAATGATTGGCTCATTGCGTCCTTTATGCTGGATCATTTTGTGACCAGCCTTCATTGCATATCATCTGTTGGTCCTTTCGTTTCTAGGGTCCAGTTGAGGCTGCTTATATGGTTAACAAAAGTAGCTTGGTGTTTTTATTGTTACCTTACTCACCGTTCTACTTATCAGGTTGTTTAAGGTAGCTTTAGTTGCTAAGAGCAGAACGTAGTATCTGGTCTACTACTACACATCATATTTTCTAGCCTTGCTCAGTGTAGGAGAAATCCTTCTAAACGGATGAATTTTTATTACTGTTCCTATACAGTGGTCTCTTTTTGGAGGAATTGGATTTTCCCCGCATGAAAAAAACGACTTCGTGTTTAACTATACCCTAGTTGAGAGGCAAGTAAATATGGAAATAGAGACACTGAGTCTAATATCACAGTGAAGTTGGGGTCTTTTCTGTCCTAAAAAGCCACCTTACCTCTTCTTTCACGGGGGGTGTTATCGTCGATCGCCCCGCCTCTAGGGGTTCCTATCACCATCACCAGAGTACAATCTAACCTTCGTGTCAACTTCATACCAAAATCAAACCGGGTCTATGCCATTGAGGTGGCTTGTTCCTTGTCGGGCTCAGATATGGTCCTGTGCAGTTGTAGGATGTTCATCCTCCCAGGCTTTACCTTCTCATCCTTTGAAAATGGGTTAGTTTATTGCTAATCGCCTGAGGCGCCTCCACAGAGGAATGCCGATAGGGCTGCCCAGACATGTTTTGTAGGTTAGGGTGCTCTACTTCTAGATCGCTGGCTTTTCAAACCCTATTTTCATGACCTTGTGTCACATCTTCCCGTCGTGGGAGGGAGATAAATAAACACCAGAGTACCATCTATGTCTAATTCTGCTGCAATGGCCGGCGAATAAATGTACTCACACACTTTTTGCGTGTGTAAGTTAACTAAAGTGACTCGTTGATCCAGAACATTGTTTAGTCTCTACTTCGTACCCCCCCCCCCCCCCATAGTATGATCACGCCTCCGATTGAAGTTGAGGTTGCAATAACAGGCACTTTTTTTTTCGCAACTTAACCAACTATTATTTCACGTCTCCTATAGTGGGAGAGCTATATTTCTGACATAACTGAGTGCGATTCTAGGAGGATTGAAAAATGAAAACACAACGAGGAATACTAATCATAGTAATAATCATAGTAATAATCATAGTAATAATCATAGTAATAATTATAGTAATAATAATAGTAATAATTTAATTCTGATAATTAGGTTGGTAATAAATAACGTGTTTAATTAAATATCGCTATTATTATTATCATTCAGAAGAGAATCACATATTGTCATTGCTGAACACCACAGAGCCATGAACACCCTTTGGTGCTCAATAATGACCTGTCTTCTATACACACATAACCCTAAGCCTAACCTAACACATACCCGGCCCTTGTGGGTATGCAGGTAAATAACATGATGAAGATAGAGAGATAGGAGATAAGAAAGAGAATAAAAAGAAAGAGAGGGGGTTTAAAAAATACATATTTAATCATATACTAAACAAAGTTTGGGTCACGAGTCGTCTAAAGAAAAGATCTATTTTCATCCCACTTCTCTCTCTCTCTCCCTCTCTCTCTCTCTCTCTCTCTCTCTTATTTACTAGATGACATCACCATTTTGATGACTACAACATTTTCATGACGTCATTAAGTGTGCATGGAGACAAGATAACAAGATAACAAGCATATTCCACAGAGTTTTAGTCGTATATAGATGTAATAAATACTGACCTAACGGGTCACGAGTGGCTAAGTTTTTATTTAAATCACATCAAACTCGTAAAACAATTTTATCGAAGACTCTAGTTCAGTGAATGTCTGTAATGAATCATTTGTTCTGTTTCTGTAATAAATAACATTGAAAATGTTGATATGCCGTAAAACAGACTAAAGAATAACATTACAAAAACTATCTTACAAAATCATAAGAAACACAACTAAATGTTCAGTTTGAAAAACAAAATAGAAATGTTCTTTAATCAACAGAATACATTATTTTTTGTAGGCGGGCGGGGGGGGGGGAGTCGACATTTGATCAGGATCGCAAGCTTATTTTCAACACGTATGCTGACATCCCTTACCTCCTCCCTATTGTTCCAGATTTTCCCACAGTTCTCCACGACAATAAATATATAAATAAAGTTAAAAAAATCCATTAAAAAAACAACATATTCAGTCACACCCATATTTTGCACACGCTAACGCATTCTTGTTCATTCGCACACCCACTTGTTCGAGATCGTACACCCCCCCCCCCTCCCTCATCAAGTCCAAGTCCCAACCCCGTGGGTGGGGGTGTATCTCTCTCTCTCTCTCTCTTTCTCTCTGTTTTACAAATGTTTCTTCATACACAAGTAAATACACGTCACACATAAATATTACATTATTCTGAAAAACAAGATCTTGTGCGCGCGTTATAATTCCAGACATCGGGATATACTTACACACACACATATATATATATATATAGAGAGAGAAATCTATATATACATATATATATATATTTATATAT
>OY744538.1:38271917-38281917 GCA_963556195.1 Sepiola atlantica | reverse complement strand
CATATATATATATATATATATATATATATATATATATATATATATATACATATATATATACATATATATATATATATATATAGAAGTATATATATGTATATATATATATATAAGTATATATATGTATATATATAAGTATATATATATATATATAAGTATATATATGTATATATACATGACCTTTTCCTGAGTGAGTTTTGCTGTGTGAGGTTTTGCGTTATCATACTGAAGCAGTACAACCTTCCTATTGAGTAATGTAGGTCGTTTTTTTTGATAGAGCAATTCTTAGATCATCCAGCTACGAACAATATTTTACTGCTGTGATTGTTTGATTAGGCTCTAGTAACTCATAATGAATCAGTCCTTTCATGTCCCACCATAAAGAGAGCATACCCTTCTTTGGGCGTAGTCCTTGTTTTGGAACAGGCTGTGGACTTTGGTTTCGGTCTAACCATTGTCTTCTTCGTTAGGTATTCTTGTAACGAACCCATTTTTCATCTCCAGTCACAATTCTTTGCAAAAATGGTTGTCGATGATTACTGGAAAGCAAAGACGTGCAACAGTCAATCTTTGATTTCGTTAAGCGTCGGTCAAATCGTGGGGAACCCAGAGTCCAAGTTTTGAAACTTTTCCCAACTCGTAATAGCATGAAATAATTGTGGTATGGGTTGTATTGAATTGTTGAGCTAATTATTTGCTGGTTAGCTTTGGATTGGCCTCAACATCTTCTTTAATGGCGTCTTTATCAATTGATCTTGGCCTTCCCGAACGTCCGCCGATCTGACAGGTTAAAGTCTCCAGAAGAAAATGTTGCAAACCACCGTTGACATTTTCGATCTTTCAGACCATTTATCCCATAGACAGTTCCAATATTCCTTGTAGCTTCTGCAGCTGAGTTTCCTTTTTTGAATTCATAAAGCATGCAATGTCTCAGATGCTCCTCACTAATATCCATTTTTTGACAGCTGAGACCGTTAAACTTAATATTTTTCAACTAATTACTATATCTGAAAGGCAAAGCAAGATATTAAGACATCAATTCACCAAAGAAATCTAGAACTGTGTACAACTTAGGAGGCTGCAAGTGATGAAGTAAAAAATACAACTTTCTTTCAAACCTGATAAATAAATGCTCATGTTCGTACAGCATCTCTTATACTAATATCATTGCAAAAGGATATAGAAAACATTTCTTTTTTTTTTTGGTATTTGCAGAAATATTACCAAATGATGACATGACACCACGCTCTATTCTCGACATGTGGGTAAAACGAACGCACACTTATCCAAGGCAATGGCTAAATCCTTAGAAAATGACCGTCAGTCTGTAATTGAATGGCGACATAAATGGATGGTAACATTTAATGCTATTAAGACAGAGCTCCATTCCTTTAATAATTATAAGAAACCTTGATCCGTTCTCTTAACTAATCAAATAACCATCGTTACCAATCATCACAGTGACAAACTCATTAACCATTATCCTCGAGTGGCCTATGGGCCTTGATAAGCGGTGACCCTTTAGTAAAAAGAAAATATTTCAAAATAGGATTTTATTTTACGCTATGACATTTATTTTTATTTTTAAAAATATTCAATTAATAATAAAGAAATAACTAAAAAGTATTAATTTAATTCGTAGTTGCGTGAAAAAACCCAAAAAACTCGCACACAGACACGCGTGAAGTTGTCTTCTAATTTTATGTGGAACACGATACCGCGGGATTTCTTCCCAGCAGATTACAACGCAGTCGTCTTCAAATTAAATGACAACAAATACTTGCAATAAATCGTCCCATACATAATGAAACTTAGTTAATTGCATTGATCAATTTCAGTACTGCCATAGTGTTCTTCATTTTTTTCAACTGATAATTATTCAATCTCATTAACTCTTATCCTCGAGTTGTTCTTAGCCTTGATAAGTGATGACGCAATAGGGAAAAAAGTAATTAGAAAAAAATCTAATTATTTGACAGGACCGGCGGGACAGTTATAAAAGTTGGGGGGGGGGGCTCTCCTAAAAAGTGGGGGGGGGCGGTTAAACACATGCGTATATAACTTCATTATTTATGACCGTAAAGTCAAAAAGTCGGGGGGGGGGGGCTTGAGACCCCCCCTGCCCCCCCCCTGCCCCCCCCCCCCTCCGGTGCCGCCGTCCATGTTTGATAGATTTAGATTTTGTAATCTTAACCATAAAATTAGATGAATTCTCCGAAAAATTATTTACACAAAACAAAACCTATATAAAAACACAATGTTCATCTTACTTATTTGTTTCTTCTTTTTATTCTGTTTTTATTTTATCGTGTTTCGTCTTAAATAAACAACCTCCCTCCCTTAAACCCAGTTTTCTTTAATCTGGGACGTGTTTTTTTTTTTTTTTTTTACTTTCTCTGTCACTCCCTTCTCATTCCTTTTCTCTCCTTCCCCGCCTGCGGCAAGCTATCTCTCCCGATCCCACAAACGAACCCGTCCGTTTTGTTTAATGAATGAAAGCGAAGCCGAGGCGTGGGAATAAATAAATACATATGAAGAAGCAATGAATAAGGACATGAATGAATGAATAACCCGTCTCGTACCTGTTTGTTTGTTACAGTTCGCGGGGTCCGCCTGTTGTGCTTCGTATTCAACTAACACTCCTTTGATAAAAACAAAACAAAACATTTTTACATTTATTTTTTCGGTTTTATTTGTCTTCTCTGACCTTTTAGCACTGATATATATATATATATATATATATATATATATATATATATATATATATATATATATACTATATATATATATATATATAGGTATAGATATAGATATATATATAGATATAGATATAGATATAGATATAGATATAGATATAGATAGATAGATATATATATATCAGTGCTAAAAGGTCAGAGAAGACAAATAAACCCCCAGAACTAAATTAAAAAATATTTTGTTTAAATATATATATATATATATATATATATATATATATATATATATATGTATTATATTATATGTATTATATTATTTATTATACATATTATTACGTATTATATATTATATATTATATATTATTATATATTATGTTTATATATATATATACATATACTTATATATATTATATATTATATTATATATTAAATTATATATTATTATTTATTATATATTATATATTATATTATATATTAAATTATATATTATTATATATCATATATATTATTATATATTATTATATATTATATATTATTATATATTATATATATACGATTATATATTATATTATATATATATTTTATATATTATATATATATTAAAAATATTAGTATATATTATATATATTATAATATATTATATATACTATTATATATTATTATATATATATTTTATATATTATATATATATATTATATATTATATATATATATATTATAAATATTAGTATATATTATATATATTATTATATATTATATATACTATTATATATTATTCTATATATATTTTATATATTATATAATTATATATATTTTATATATTATATATATATATATATATATATATATATTATATCATTATATATGTACATTTATTAAATTATTATATTTTTGTAATGTATACACTATTGAGCTATTACCCCAAATTTTGTGTAAATTTAAAGGAATTTATAACAATATTTATAAATTAAAAAAAAAAAATGATTACCTACAGACGCCAGTGTTTCAAGCTAATTGCTTTCATCAGTGTACAAAGTGACAATTTCAGACGGTTGTAGGGCGCGAACCTCGTTCACAGAGTCAGCCTTGCGAGCTATCGCTCTATCCCACGGTCACCGGAAATCATCACGTGATTAAGCGGAAGTTAAGTTCAATTGATGCCTTGAGGAAGTGGGCAGCAGACAGAAGACTATCGAGAGTGTTCAACAAACGTTTTCAAAACCTTGTTTTAAAGCTAACCGACAGGCTGTTTTTCACATACCGGACAGTGCTTAACTTTAATTTCTTTAAGGGCTTTTTTTATAACAAATTTAAAAAAAAATAAATATAAAATTATTATTACCTACAGGCGCCAGCGTTTCAAGCTTATTGCTCCTAGTGTAAGAGGTTACAATTTCAGACGGTCGTAGGAGCGCGAATATTGTTCACAGAGTCAGCTTACCACCCGCAAGCTATCGATCTGTCCCCACTAAGAGACAGTTATTTGTCTTTATTTTATATATTTTTTAACCTTTGTTTTTCTTTTGATAATCGCCAGTCAAGTATTTTAGCAGCAACTATATGTTTTTAACAAATATTAAAATTGATTCAACAACGACAAATAATAGTTAAATCATAAAGTGTCCTCCTTTTAAACCAATATGCAAATATCAGGAGGTTTCATCTGATGTCTTGCTGGGCGAAAGCAGACTGAAGGAGTTTGTTCGAATAGTTGCGATTGGGAGGTGCTTATAAAACAAACCAATTTACGATTGACCCCGGTGTGGCGTGCCATTTTTAAAGATAACATTGATTTTAAATTATTTTGACAAGGTTTATTTTTTTTCGACATTTATTTTTTATTAGATCATCTGGGCTTAAATAGCAAATCAAGTATGTGTTTGTATTAACCTGTACATTTTTGTGGTTTGTTTAACAAATTAATTTTGTTCTTGAAGTTCATAATTTGTCATTTTTTTCGTCTAAGCATAATTTAGAATTCATAATATTTAGCTTGTAAAGAGGGGGAGCTAACTCTCTATATAACATTTGCTGTTTGACATTTATTGATTAATGGGCAATTATTTTTTTTTTTACTCTACAATAAGTTACGTTTATAATTGGCACTAATAGCACTAGTGTTACTATTGCTGTAGCTATTGTTAATAATATTTTATTGTGTTTATTAATAAATAATAATTTATTAAATGTTATCGAGGTAAAAATAAGTAAGTGCAATTCTACTCTTATATATATATATAAATTATATATATATATATATATATATATATATATATATATATATATAGAGAGAGAGAGAGAGAGAGAGAGAGAGAAAGAGAGAAAGAGAAAGATACATAGATATATAACACCTTAAAAATAATGGATATGATGATACATTGATAAGTAATAGGAATAACAATAGAAATAAATATAATAGAAAACGCAATATAATCCGGTTATATATATATATATATATATATATATATATATATATATATATATTAAGACAGGCTTCCTTAAAATCCACGGAGTTCTGCTTTTTTGAGATTTTCTTGGTTAGTCGTTCGACTCTTCGAGCGATTTTACGATCGTGTGGTAGTAAATTAAAGAATGAAGAAGAAAAAAAGCTATAAAAATGCAAGCGGAAAAAGACCCATATTAGCTAAAATCAACCTCCTGAAGATGGACGAGACGTCCGAAAGCGCTCGAGATTTGACCCAAACCATAACGATGGGTGCTATACTGCACCAGCTACTACCACACGATCGTAAAATCGCTCGAAGAGTCGAACGACTAACCAAGAAAATCTAAAAAAAAGCAGAACTCCGTGGATTTTAATGAAGCCTGTCTTAATAACAATTTGCTGCCAAACTATACGTATATATATATATATATATATATATATATATATATATATATATATATATATATATAGTCTAAAGAAGATTTAAAGAGATATAAAAAATATAAAATGGGATTCATATAGAAATATTTTTTATTTAATTTTTAATTTTTTTAATTGTTTTATATCTCTTTAAATCTTCTCCAGTTTTAAATCTCAACTGTTACTTTTCACCCGCCACTTTATTTTTTCAAACCTTATTTAAACCTTCCTTACACTTAATTTAAACAAACATACATAACACTCTAAGCAAATAACGCGTCCAAACGAGAGTGACACGTGACTTCACATTTCCGAAACAGATGACAACAGAAGCTGAAGAAAGCCGGATGGCTAAGTCCTTCTGTGCTTGAAACCGACGGTACGAATGTTGTAGTAATTTTCTGTGCCAAAATAAATACATATTACGCTCTAATTTGCAATTTTTAATTTCAATTCTCAATAAATCGAGCACTCTGCTGGGATTTTTCCTGCTATATTACAAATAAATAATATCTATCTATCTATCTCTCTCTCTCTCTCTCTCTCTCTCTCTCTATATATATATATATATATATATATATATATATATATATATATATATATATATATATATAATCTAAAGATACTTTAAGTCTGTTAAAACAAAGAAAGAAAATGCAGTTTAAATTCCCAGGGATACTAACTAAATCCAAAATATCGCAGACTTAGCACTTGCATAAGCTGATTTACCGCTGGAAAATTCACAAATAAAAAAGGGGAGACAAGTATCTAACAGTGAAACAAAAACAGGCGACCTTAACTTGAGCGTGAAATATTAAACGGGGATCGTCAGCTGTTACCATGTAACAGTTTCGGAGATTTAAAAACAGGACAGTTTTAAAATTCATGGCTCTCCAGTGGTACTGATCAAATGTCCACTTCCCCAATAATCAAATGTAGAAATAATTCAGCTTCAATTTCACTTATATATACATAAATAAATAAATAATAATAATAATAATAATAATAATAATAATAATAATACATTACCCTTAAGACTACAGTGTGATATAGTAATTTGCATATCAAATAATATTAATTATAACAACAACAACAACAATGATAATAATAATAATAATAATAATAATAATAATAATAATAATAATAATAATAATAATAATAATAGTATCTAAACACTATATGCAAGAACCATTCTGCGATATGGTAGCTAGCAATAACATTATATAGGAATAAAGTTGCATTTAAAAAAACGCTTATATATATATATATATATATATATATATATATATATATATATATATATATATACTAGATTCTCTATCGCGTCAAAAATACTTGAAATCTTACTTAAAATACCAAACATTTCATTCCTAACTTTGTTGTAAACACGTAACAACATTTTTCTCATTCATTCATAGTAACAGATAAACATTAACATTTAAAAAAATTCGATACATATTTATTTATCTTTTAAATGAGACCATAAAGAAAGGAAAAGAAAGAAGAAATTAATTTGCTTTTTCACTTGCAATTTAAAAATAGATTGCAACTTGTTGAACATCTAGGCGGCCTTTGCAAAGACAGGAATATTTGAACACAAATGCTGCATATTTGTTCAGGTAAAAAAAATATTACAAAACAAAACTATCATTGAATTAAAAAACAGGCAATAACAAATGATAGGTAATCAATACAATTATTTTGCAAAACTAATTATGCAAATTAATTAATTTTGCGACTTATATCGCTTATACATAAGTAGTATATAAAAAGATGGTGTGTCTAGTGTGTAAAGTTGATTTAACTTGAAATAGGCCGTCTAGACTGTACCGTTAGTGCGAGAAATGGGTTCAACTTATGTATTTAGTCATTTAGACTAGCTGGACTCGTATACGGGCGTTGCCCGGGAAATGGAAAACCTCAGGAAACTCATGCTCCCATCTCTGAAGTCACTATGAATATTTTTACTCAATATTTTAATCATCTCCAAATATTAACTGTAGTGTTCTGTAAGTCTTAAAATCATAAAATAATAATGAGCATTTAAACGTTCGTATTATTTCGCAACATCGTACATACGTAGAGGCTAAACAATTATTTTTTGACGAGGCGAGTAATTTTAAATAACAGTGTCTATACACACACACTTGAAGGAAGGTAATGTTTAATAGGAAGAAGTGTATTTGTAATTGAAGTAATTTTTCTATGTATTATTTTTCAAGAAGATCGGTGTTTAATTAAAAAGAGTAGGCGAATATTTTGCACAAAAACCGACACTTGATTGAAATAATAATCGATATCTTGAATTAGATTTAAATTAAAATGGAAACAAATAAAATTCCTAATTATTATTTAAGTTAAGATCCTGTTTTTGCACAGTATTTTCACCTATTATTTTAAGTAAACACAGATCTCCGCTGAAAAAATACTTCGTTTACAAATACTCTTATTCCTATCGAATATTACTTTCATTCTAGTGTGTGTAGAACAGAAGCCTTTTATGGTATGGTCACATTGAACAAATTAATGAGAGTTCTTGGGTAAGTAGATGTAGAACAGTTAAGGTAACAAGCCCAGTTTACATAGAGAAAGGTGATAAAAATTGATTCCAGAGAAAAAGGAATAAAGACTTTGACAGAGATAGATAAGTTTGGAAGTCAAGTTCTTAAAACTATCCAACGCATGCCAGCATGTAAAACGGACGTTAAAGTGAATACGATGATATATATATATATATATATATATATATATATATATATATATATATATATATATATATATATATATATATGAGAGAGAGAGAGAGAGAGAGAGAGAGAGAGAGAAAGATAGAGATAGATAGATAGATAGATAGAGAGAGAGAGAGAGAGAGAGTTGAGATAAATAAATTTACAACATTATTTATATCAGTCCCCAGAATTCAAAATCAACAAATATTTGGCGTACGATCGTTTCTATATAAGAAAGAGAGAGAGAGAGAGAGAGAGAGAGAGAGAAAGAGAGAGAGAGAAATAGAAAAAGAGAGAGAGAGGGAGAAAGACAGAGAAAGAGAGTTAGAGAGAAAGAGAGAGAGAGAAAGAAATAGAAAGAGAGAGAGAGAAAGAAAGACAGAGAGAGAGAGTTAGATAGAGTTAGAGAGAGAAAGATATATATATATATATATATATATATATATATATATATATATAGAGAGAGAGAGAGAGA
Source organism: Sepiola atlantica (assembly GCA_963556195.1). Lineage (NCBI taxonomy): Eukaryota > Metazoa > Mollusca > Cephalopoda > Sepiida > Sepiolidae > Sepiola > Sepiola atlantica. Next base: position 38,273,152 of record OY744538.1, on the reverse strand, counting down.
GAGAGAGAGAGAGAGAGAGAGAGAGAGAGAGAGAAAAATCGTATATTCCTTATTCTATTATACAGTTGTCAACAAAGGTGGAACTAAAGAATATTAAAAAAATCATGCAAAACACACACACACACACACACTCACAAACAAGATAAAGAAAGCACATTCCGAAGTCTGTTGTCGGGGAGACCAAATTGGGAGAGTCCCATTGAGTCCATAGCGCGCGGAGGGGTGTGTTGTCATAGTGTGAAGTCCAATTAGTTTTCTCTGAAGCAGCATGGATGCGTGTGAAAATGAATGTGTTCTTCCAGTTTGTTAATGAACGCCAATGAACCATCGGACTAACGACTAATCGTGATTTTACTTCCACTCCAGTTACTCTTGATGAGTAAGTAATAATAATAAAAAAACATGGCTGCAATTTCACTCTAACCCTTTGCTTTTAAACGAAACCAACAAATCAAGTATCATCGTTCATTTATGCTTCTAAACCAAAGTCACACGTCGATTGTCACGCGTAAACACTGCCGTATCCAGTCTTTAGGGTACCCAGATCTAGCCTGGCTTTCATGTAATTTTAATTAAAAGTTGCGTCACGTCCGATCAAAGGCGTTGTGTAAAGCCTGCGGCTGGAGGAAGGGGTCTAGACAAACGTTTGACCCTGGGGCAATATTCTTAGATGCGCAAAATTTCAAGTGTCAATAATTTTTTTGAAGGAGAAGGCAACATGATTTTTCCTCTTGTGTGTACAAAACATATGTAGTCAAAAACATTCTATCGAATCTGAGAGCAACACATTCATTTTGTTTTAATTGCATGAAAATTATATAACTATATCCAATACGCCACCCTCCCAGGCATAACCTCTCCCGAAAGGAGGGGTGGGCTTATTGCATGTCAACTCATATAAGGCATTCACATCTAGAACGCGTTTTCCCACCACAGCTGAAATACAATTTTCTTTTCTTCCTTCGCGTGCCAGACAGAATTTCCATGAACAGAGTTTATTTCCAAGAATTTCCAACCCGTGGAAAACATTACCACATGACTGCTTTCCTGTAGACTACAGAATGTCCGTCTTCAAATCTTATATCAACAAATAATTGTTTTAATTGTTCTTTCTAATAAGCTGTAATTGATAATCAACTGAACAATCACCCATCTTACTCTTTCTTTCGTTGCTGAATTAAAAATCGCCAACCACTTCCTAAAACAATGCGAAAAACGTTCTCTACGCGTTTCTC
>OY744538.1:38256917-38266917 GCA_963556195.1 Sepiola atlantica | reverse complement strand
ACCTGGATTACGACACACACACACACACACACACACACACACACACACACACACACACACACATACACATACACACACACATATATATATATATAATTTTTTTACGAAACTGTTTACATATTCTAGCTCATCATTCACCCATTTTTTTTTGTTGTTATTATATGTCGAAGCACAATACATACAATACACGATTCACTATGAACGACATGTTGTATATGTAACGTAGTCCCCTGATTCTATGTGTCCTCAAATCGATAAAGTGTTACAGCAATAATGAAGGAGTCAAAAACAAGCACAACATTTTCATATATAGCTTGCAATTTATTGCTTTTAGCACACCCCGTTTCTTGTTACAATCAACTCCCCAACCCCGTTTTGGGGAGCAAAAGGCGAAACTTTCACTCACTACTATCGTCAAGTTTTCTCTCATATTTTTCTCGATCCAAATTCTTCAATTGCTTTTAATGTGTTCTCCAGAATTTTCTGATCTATTCCCTGCTTCTTTTGGTCCAGCTCGTTTGACTCATTGGTCTAGTGGTCTCCATCAATTCGCTGTTTGATACCTCATTGTAATACAGCTTCTTATTCTAGTAACTTATTTTCAAGAACTGCAGGCTTGTGGAACTCTCTTCCTGCTGACTGGTTTCCTCTTACCTGTAGGCTTGGTCTTTTCATGATAAGGCAAATAGGCATCCCCTGTTTTTGTGATAAAAAATGTTCGTTCGTGTCGGCTTCTTATATCAAGTGGCTACATGCCTCGCCTGGAGCGATTTTCATTTAAAAAAAAATACATTTCTCAAATCGGCATGCTTCAAGATTAGAAATACAATGTTCACAATTTACAAAGTCTCAAACTCGAAATAATCAAAATAATCACAGTCGCATTAGAAATGCGAGGCCGATTTACACTCCTGGCATTACATTTCGTTACCATTCAGGTTATAATACTCATTAACTATCCTCACTTTCTCGGGCGCTGGCTTTTCAAACCCCACTTACTCGACCCAAGCTGTGGTCACATCTTACTTGTGGGAGTAAGATAAAACTGGCTTTGTGCCTAACTCCTGCAGAGGAGTAAATAAATATCCTGCCATTTCTCGGCCTTTTGGCTAAGATCAAAGTGTAGTATCTGTTCCGATGGATACTGCACGCCTGTCCTGTGCAGTTCTAGGAGGTCCACCCTTCCAGGCTTCGCCTCCCCTCTTTGGGGAGGAGTAAGTTTATTGCTTACTGTCTGAGGCGCCCCTACCGGGGAATGCCGACGGGGCTGCCCAGGCAATTTTTAAATGGCCAGAGTGCTCACCTCTCGAGCGCTGGCTTTTAACGCCACTTGCTCGACCCGATCTTGGGTCACATCTTACTTGTGGGAGTAAGATAAAACTGGCTTTGTGCCTAACTCCGCGAGGAGTAAATAAATATCCTCACTTTCTCGGGCGCTGGCTTTTCAAACCCCACTTACTCGACCCAAGCTGTGGTCACATCTTACTTGTGGGAGTAAGATAAACCTGGCCTTGTGCCTAACTCCTGCAGAGGAGTAAATAAATATCCTGCCATTTCTCGGCCTTTTGGCTAAGATCAAAGTGTAGTATCTGTTCCGATGGACACTGCACGCCTGTCCTGTGCAGTTCTAGGAGGTCCACCCTCCCAGGCTTCGCCTCCCCTCTTTGCGGAGGAGTAAGTTTATTGCTTACTGTCTGAGGCGCCCCTACCGGGGAATGCCGACGAGGCTGCCCAGGCAATTTTTAAATGGCCAGAGTGCTCACCTCTCGAGCGCTGGCTTTTAAAACCCCACTTTCTCGGCCCGATCTTGGGTCACATCTTACTTGTGGGAGTAAGATAAAACTGGCCTTGTGCCTAACTCCTAGCGAGGAGTAAATAAATATCCTGCCATTGTTCGATCAACCCGGAGTAATCTCATGATGTATACGATAAATAGAACATAAGTTGCTTTCTGCTGGGAAGATGGCGTTATATATTTCTAGAATACACACACACACACACACACATATATATATATATATATATATATATATATATATATATATATATATATATATTTGTACACATCCTGTTTCCACGGCATTTCATTTTATAACATATCGGTATTTTTGTTCACGTCACATTTAAATTTTGTTTGTCGTCCCCAATCTAGGCTTGGTGCTGTAGTGAGTAGTATTATCACAGCCGTCGTTGTAGCTTTAGTGCCTGTTTTTTTTTTATTATTTGAACACTGTTGACAACAGCTGCCTATAATAGGTTTAAACTATCGCTGATTTATCTAGTTGTTCATAGTGGCCGATTGGATAAGGACATCGGATTTGAGTTAAAACATAACTCGTGTTCCGGGGTTTCGAATCTTGCGACCGGTATGAATAATCATCTCTACACTGACGATTCCCAAAAGGATGAAACGTATACGCATGTAGATAAACAAATATTTATAATTATGTACATATTTTTTTTCATTGATATAAGTTTGATTAAACAGAAGTGAAAGCTTGTGTTGATTCCTTTTCTGATCCACTGTTTCCAGTTGGCACACCAGCGATCTGATGTGATGTTCCAGTGTTCCAACATCAAATTATGTCGTCTCGTTCACTAAAACAGTACAATTTTAAATAAATACATTTGAATTCGTTTTATTGATTTAAAGAACAATTACTTTACGATAAGAAGACAGAAAATAATTATTACTTTAAAAAGAATTAATTGTTAGAATTTAAAATAAACCAAGAACGAAGAGATATTTGTCTTTTTATTATTCAAAGAATATTTAGCTGACAATTACAATTATTTTTACGGAAGAAGAAAGAGTTTTTTTATAGTATTAATCCTGACACACATTTATTATTTCAAAAGGAATATTATTAGTAACAGCAAATTATACAGTTTGGTGTAGCAATCACCATTGAATTTCCACCGGGCCACGCTAGTATATGCGAATTTGCTGATCGAAAGAGCAAAGATGTAACCCATTGAACTGTCTTTAATTAGTATATAGAGTTTAATGTGATTTAAAAATTTAATTTATATTTTCTTCTTTTTACAGACTGACGCGTTCATCGTTCAGAAATTGGGACTTTAAAAAAATCGATAATCTTCGTCGAAAAGGTCAGATGCAATTTCATATTATTAAACATTCTCTACCACCTCTCTCTCTCTCTCTCTCTCTCTCGCTTTCTCTCACTATCTCACTATATCTCTCTTTATCTCTCTCTATATATCTATCTATCTATCTCTGGTAACGAGTTCAATATAATAGAAAGAAAGAAAAATGAGTTAACTGCTGTTTAACCTAGTTTCAGTGATGTTTTTCTCACAACTAGCAGTAACAATCAAACAAAGGTAATTTTACTACCCCAGGCACTAAATTGCGCCCTGGTGACCCCCAACGGAATATATATTACAGTATGTTTGTTTACCATAAACAGGTCGATGTAACACTGAATCCGATGGTATAAGGTTTGTAAGTGTATCTTTAGTAGATATACGTTTTAGACGGTCTAGCACAAACGATTACGACTTTCCTTTATACAGGCTGGTCAAAAGGTCCATGTAGACCACATGTTTTATGAATATAGGTGTAAAAATATAGGTAGACAGCGTTTTATAAAATACGAACAGGATAACCCGACGTTGCTCGGGATTTAATGTAATTTTTCACTATGCTCATGACACCAAATTTTTCCCCCTTTTTACTACCCCCCCCCCCCCCAGTTTCGCCCCCTAATTTAGTCAGAAGAAACTGACATTTTGGAAAACTCTCTGAATTAGTACCTGATACATATAGTTTAAATTTCATTAAAATAAGATATATTTATTTAAAATTTTAAGGGTGATCTGCTCCAATAGCTCCCTTAGAGAGGGCACACACACAGATTCGGCACATTAATGCGCACGTAGAGATTCGAAACCACTTCCATTGTCTTCCATGGATAATTTTATACATATGATTTAAATTTCATCAAAATAAGATATAGTTGAAGTTTTTACGGTTAGGATTCTGTACCCAGAGCTCCCTTATCGGACACTATGGGATTCGGGGCCACTTCTATTGTCTTCCCCGGAAAAAGAATTATATATGAATACCCTTTTGGTTTCTATGTAGATTCTCTAACCTTTCTTTCTATAGGGAACACATATACAGACATTGACAAAAAAAACAAAAAAAAACACACTCCAACGAGTGGTAGTATTTATTTTATTCTGAGGATGAGGGATACCCTCGAAAATTTAAAAAAATAATAATAATGAAAAGGACACACTCCAACCCAACACCACGGTCACGATACACTGGTAAATAAAAAAAAATTTTTTTGAAAATTATTGACTTTTCAATATTGTCACTTTGTTTTGTTTTTACGATTCCACGTGTCGTATGTGTCACTTTAACAACGCATTGTTATCGCCTTCAAAAAAAATAATATTATTATTGACATTTATATATATATATAGAGAGAGATTGAGCAAAAATTTCATATTAGTACATGTTACTTGGTGAACTTCACAGTAGATGCTGGAAATGACCGCCATCCTCATCAATACATCTTGTGGCGCGTATCATATTTCTGACGACGTTTTTTTCCAACGTTTTTTTCCAGTGTCATCAACTTATTGGATGTAATTTACGATGCTTTCTTTCAATTCATTTATCGTGTGTGGATTACTGCAATACATTTTGTTTTTCATAGAACTCTATAAGTAAACGTCTGAAGACGAAAGATCAGGAGACCTTAGTGGTTAGAGATCCGTATGGATAATGCGATTACCAAATATTTTCCTTAAAACTCTCAGTGAAGCATTTCATGTATGCGCGGTAGAAAGTAAATAATTATCATGCCAGTGTCATAGCTGATAGCATCCTTCCCGAGAGTCCAACGTTCAAAGTCCTCGGCCTAACATTCACAGGTAACATGAATTGGAATAAATACAGAGAAGACACTGCCAAGCCTGCTGCAAAGAAAAGTCGACTCCTTCAGAGTTGAACACTTCTCACACCTGCCAGTATATTATATCTCTATAAAACCACTGCAGAGAGTATTGTTGCCACATCTGTGCTGCTGCACCAACCACTAGTCTCTTCCTACTCTTATTCTCTCTCTCTCTCACTTGAACAGGGTGCAAAAAAAAAAGAGTCTCTAACCTTACTACTGTCTACCAAGCTCCAGCCTCTGTCCCATCGCCGCAATATTGAACCCCTGTCCTTATTTTACAAATACTTCCACGAAATGTGCCCGACGAACTTACTGCACTTGTACACGCTCAGCATCAATAAATCCGATCAACCCGACTAACAGCAAAATCTCACCCCTTCACTATGAAGGTCTTCAGATGCCGGTAAACTTTCTACTCTAATAGCTTCTTTCCTCAGACCGCTTGCCTTGGGAATTCCCTCCCTGCCCCCTGTTTTACTGACTGTATCAAAATGCAAAAATTTAAATGTGATGTCCACAAACATCTTGCGGCACAACTCTTCACTTAAGATGCATCCTATAAATTTGGCTCTTAATTCACAGCAGCCCATGCGTCTCAGTGGCAATATACTTTGTTTAGCGTAAATAAACGTTTTTAAAAAAAATGGCTTCACAGTGTCATTAATCTAGCGACTAGAATCATCTTTGTCAGAAGAAAAAATGAGTCAAAAATTCTTGAACGCGGGATTGCACACAACACCTCAATATTTTGGTCATGCAGTGGGGATTTATGCATAGCATAAGGATTTTCTGCGGACGATATTTGACTGCTTTGAGTTTCCACATAGGCAAACAATGAAAACTGGACTCATCTGTGAAGAAAGTATGATCAAATAGGTCTTCACTATGTTCTTCCAAGAAATCCCTGAACCACTGACAATATCGTATTTTTCTGAATTTGTCCGGTTCTTTTAACTCATGGACTACCATCACCATAAAAAGTTTGGCATTTACCTATTTCTTAACATCTTTATTGTCACTTCTTTAGGACACATCGTTTCAGGGCTACTTTCCATTCTTGCTGCACTTCAAGCCACCTTTTTTCGTCAGTTCGGACTTTGGGCCGACTGTCTCTTGGTTTGTCAGCTTATCTTTGAGTTGATTTTGACCTTCATATGTGCTAACTCGTTAGTATAAAGAGAAGACGTATCAATACTAATACTACGTCGAGTATGAATGAATTACGTCCCTTTTATTTAACGCATACGTATTGGTAGCATCACGGTCGTGCTCAGTATATATATATATATACTTCCCACAAAGTATAATGTGGCAGTAAGCCGGAGGGTGGGAGAAGAAAAAGCCAGCACCCCAGTGGAAGAGCCAGACTGGCCTCTAAAATAGCTAGATAGTCAGGGACGCCATTCTTACCATGTCGGGGATTTTTTTTCGACAATCAATCCGACGGAGGTGGGCCATTATGGCAGATGGTGGCTTTTGTTCTGTTGGTCTGAAGTATGTTTTTGGGTAGTCCTAAGGGGGGGGGACACCCTCCGAGGCCTTGCCTCTCTTCTTCGGGCGGGGAATGCCGACGGGGCTGCTCAGGTATTTTTTGCGGAGCCCGGCTGCGCTACCTCCTGTGCGCTGGCCCAACAAATCGCACTTTCCGTGTCATATTGTGTCACATCTTTCCGCGGTGGGAGAAAGGTTAATAATCACTATTGTCTAGGACCAAAATGTATTATCTGTTCTGATGCTACACTTTGACTATTCTGTCCTCGGTCAGTGAAGGAAAAGCCCTTCTAGACTGAGGGAATTTATATTTTTGTTCTAATCCAGAGTTCTCCTTTGGTGGGAAGCTCGATTTTTCCCACATTAAAAGCCGACATTGTGTCTAACTCTGTCCTCGTGGGGAGGCAAGTAAATAGGAACTCTGCCACATTCTTTTTTGATAATGATATATGGCTCTGTTGCCATTAGTGTTCAAGTTTAAGAGTGTGCCATTCACGCTAAGTTGTTTTTGTCTGGATATTGATACAATCAATTCTTTTTTGACAATGATATATGGCTCTGTTGCCATTAGTGTTCAAGTTTAAGAGTGAGCCATTCACGCTAAGTTGTTTTGTCTGGATATTGATACACTCAATTCTTTTTACTAAAGCGAGCAGCAAGTCACCATTGATTTTGGGGTTTTTCTTGAACTTTCCAAAACATTTTTGAACCTACTCTACTTAATTCTTCCTCGCAATGATTCGTCTTCATAAACCTGAAATATTAAAGCAATGGCTCAATTATTAAACATTTTACTGACGTTTGCATTATTTGGGGGATCAAACTGTATACTACAGTGTTGCGAAAATAATTTCGCTCATGACCGATATAAATTAAGACTCAACCAATCAAGTCGGATTGTTGAATCTTATGAAACTGCGCATAGAATTGGGTTATTTTCTCCTTTATCAGAGAGTGCATCATGTATTTTAGAGTTTAACCTCATGGAAGATTGTTACATGAATCAATTCCCTTTCATTTTTTTTAATTAGCCTGTATTATTTTACTCACGAGGAGTTCTCAACGCGAGTTATTACCAGTGATCGCTCGCTGAGGTTGTTCCCTGGAGTCTGAGTGACCGCAATCCCCCCTGATCGCCAGAATTCGTCGCTTTTTTTCGGAATCCAGTGCAAATAATTATACGTTATAGACACAGAAAATGTCAATGGTGCCTTTGGATTCTGTAAAAAAAATGTAGCACTTATTGAAACTTATTTAAATATTCTGTTACCATCAATTTCCATAACAAACAACACCACGAACAGTGACATATATATATATATATATATATATATATATATATATATATATATATATATATATTTGTAAAGCCCAACGATTAACTAAGAGAACAACAAATAATCTGATTGCTTAACTAGCTAGATGTGTCTATAAAAACACCCGGTTCAAAACTAACTCCGTGCATTTTAGCCCGACGATTCCCTCCGGGGATGAAACGCGGTAGCCTCTGTGTAGCTTAATTGCCATAAATATATTTTCATAACTTAATACCTAGCTCTACTCACGTATCGAAATACTAAAAATTGATACTTAAAAAATATATCTCCTTATAATATTTCATGTGGATACATGAAATAATAATAATAATAATTATATATATATATATATATATATATATATATATATATATATATATATATATATATATATATATATATTACGGGCCCAAATTCTAATATATATTATATATTAAATAGTTTTAACGCCAATACGTAATACGAGCAATGTAGATTGTTTTGGACTATGTAAAGAATTTCCACGCCGTTGATAATGTTTAACCATTCATTTATGTATTTTTATGGTCGCTTATGTTGGAATTGATGTTTTGAAACATGACATAAGTCATAAATTGATGACGTCACATCAAAGTTATAATTGTTTTGTTAAAGTAATGTTTTAAGATCTATTTATAAAAAAATCTAAATAGCTCAGTTCGTAGAACATCAGAAAACAGATCTTAATGTTACGGTTTCGATTTCCGGTCATGGCATCCGCTTTATTTGTTGGGAATTTATTATTTAGTATTAATGGTATATTTTCCGTTTCTAAAATAAGTTAAGATATTTCTTTTAAAAATTGTGACTGACGGACACACACACACACACACACACAGACACACAGAGAAAATGTCTCATATATTATGAGTGGATTAATCAATTGTACCCGGGGGGGGGGGCGCATATATTTACTAATGTCTATAATTAGTGTTAATGTATATTTTGTCTTGTTTTGTTTACTCAAACGTAGGAAGGTGACTGTGGTTAAGTGGATAATGACACGGACTGACGGCATTGTGTTCCAAGTTTGAATCCAGTCAATTCAATAGTACCCACTTTTATTACGTGGTCTCTATACAGCAGGGACGGGCAACCTTTTCAGAATGAGGGCCAGATGAGACTTTTGGAAGGAGATCGCGGGTCGGAATGAAAAACGAAATCTCAGAATTACTATATTTTGTTTACATGAATAAATTGTACAAAAATTGCATTGGACACTCTACAAATCTGATTTTTTTTATCAAGAGACTTCTGTATGTGATGTTATAAAAGGCGCCGACGAAGAGCCATTTTGGAATCATAAAAAATAATGACGGGGGAAGTAGCAAGTTGATCCAGCATTCGTTTTGACACACCTCACCTAAGTTCTCTGATTCATGCCCTTTCCTCGTCTCTCGTTTCCTCTTTGCTTCTCTCTTTCCCTTTTTCTATTTTTATATCAGGCCAAGGATTTGAAATTAATAGTTAAAGAAAAATTTGAAAAACATGCATCATCGCTCGCTGATATTTATACGTTTTTATCCCACTGTAAATCTTAATTAAAACCAACTTTTAGGTCCGCGGGCCGGATTGCAATAATAAAGAATAACAGGGTGGCGGGCCGGACGCTAAGCCTTCACGGGCCGGATGTGGCCCGCGGGCCGCAGGTTACCCACCCCTCCTCTACAGCATGAATGCCAACAACAGAACCAAGCTGGTCAACGAAGTTATGCCATGCTGATTCATGCGAATATACTTATACTCGTACGTCACCAAATCATCCAACATCTTTGCCAGATCATTAATTTAAGAAAAGAATTGGTTCCAGTGTCGTCCGCCAGGTGCAGATTCTTAGAATTGCATTAATAGCCGAATCGTTCACGGAGCAGGTGTTAAAATATCCCTTTTGATTTGAAATATTTTAATGGTGGTCGTCAGTGGAGGATGACGAGTGGGTCGAATCTTCTATTTAAACCTTTCTTAACAGCCAATCCACCCAAAATCTTTATATTAATAAGATAGTGTAAACACATCTGATATGTGTGTGTTTCTCGCCTGTACGTGATTGATACATTATTATTATTATTATTATTATTATTATTATTATTATTATTATTATTATTATTATTATTATTATTATTTACCGAGATCAAAAATGCAGTATCAGTAAATAAAAGAAATTAAAAAAAATCCTTTTTAAATATCAATTCCATTTAATAAATTACATCAACCAGAATGCATTTCGATTTATTTGTAAAC
>OY744538.1:38249417-38251917 GCA_963556195.1 Sepiola atlantica | reverse complement strand
TCTTACCGGATGCCAGACATTCACCGGCTATTTCAGACACACCAGCCTAGAGATCTTTTTAAGATTCTAACCGTCCCTTTAGGTGCAATTGTTTGTATTTCTCTTGCACTCGGTTCACCAGGTATACTCGCCAGATAGCTTTTGACATTTTTTTCATTAGCGCTGTTGCTCCTATAATTACTGGTATGATGGAGATTTTCCTAAGATTTCAGTTTCTTTTCATGTCGTACATAAGACCTTGGTATTTCGTATTCTTTTCCCTTTCTGCTCTGTTTAATTCTGTATCATTAGGGACACTGACTTTAACTAGGGTTGCTACTTTCTCCCTTGTGTCCCATATCACGATGTCAGGGTTAACAGCTCCGTTTTCTAGATATGTAGCTGTAGGGATTGCATAGTCATAGTGGATGGTGTATAACTTATTTCCAACTGTACTTTCTGGTATATGCTCCCAGGACTTTCTGCTACACTTTGTGTGTGTCCAGCTAAAAGTAACAACAACCAATAAAACACCCACAAAGTTGGTATATTCTTGATTAGCATGGCCCGGAATGAATAATATTTCAAATTCAGTAAACACATATTTATTTTTTTAGGGTAAACTGGCCACGATTTTTTATGAGAGGGGGGTAGGGTTTTCATCCTTTTCCCAATAACTACAGGAAAGTAAATCTGTTTTTTTTTCTACTGAGTTATTTCCCTTACTCCAGCTCATTCCTCAAGTAATCTATAAAAGTGTGTCTGTATGTCAAGAGAGAGGAATGGGTTGTGTGGAGGAGAAAGAGTGTGTTGGGAGGGGAGAAATAAGGAGAGGGGAAAGAGAGATAGAAGTTTTAATACAAATATGTTACACTTTTGCCCCGGGCAACGCCAGGTAGCCATGCTAGTAAAATATGATGAAACATCGTCTTGGTTGTTTATAGATTCTAGGCGTGTATGCTAACCCCACGATATTATTGTATAAAAAGGGGCAATACCAAATGAATACCACCACTTGAGTACATGTGCAATTTGAATCAACAAAAGTTGTGTTTAGTCTAGGTATATGGCTTTGTTTTTTAATTGCAGTTAATATATATATATATATATATATATATATATATATATATATATTTATATATATATATAGTAAGATATGAATATATATATATGGCAATTAAGCTACACAGAGGCTCCCGCGTTTCATCTCCGGGTGGAATCTTCAGGAAAATTGATACATAAAAAATTATAGCTCCTTATAACATTTTATGTGGATACATGAAATACTAATATATATATATATATATATATATATATATATATATATATATATATATATATATATATACAGGCCCAAATTCAAGTATATGTAATATTAAATAGTTTTAACGCCAATACGTAATAAAAGCAAAATAGGTGAAGTGGACTATTAAAATAATTTCCAACGCTATTGATAATGTTTAACCATTTATTTATTTATTTATTTTTATCATCGCTTGTTTGAATTTATGTTTTGAAACATGACACAAATCATAAACTTATGGCGTCACATCAAAGCCATAATTATTCTGTTACGGTAAAGTTTTAAGATCGCTGTATAAAAAAATCTAAATAGCTCAGTTCGTAGAACATCAGATTGTATATCTCAAGGTTTCAGTTTCGATTTCCAGTCATGGCATCCGCTTTATTTGTTGGGAATTTATTATTTAGTATTAATGATGTAATGTTTCCATTTCTGAAATAAGTTAATATATTTCTTTTAAAATTCTGACTGACAGACAGAAAGACAGAGAAAGTGCACCTTATATTTTGAGTATTGATTTACTCCTCTCCAGGAGTTAGGCACAAGGCCAGTTTTTATCTTACTCCCACAAGTAAGATGTGACCCAAGGTCGGATCGGGAAAGTGGGGTTTAAAAATTGCCTGGGCAGCCCCGTCGGCATTCCCCGGTAGGGGCGCCTCAGGCAGTAAGCAATAAACTTACTCCTCCCCAAAGAGGGGAGGCGAAGCCTGGGAGGGTGGACCTCCTAGAACTGCACAGGACAGACCCATAGACCGGCGTAAATCAAGCCCCGAAGGCCAAGACAATACCAGTCTATGGGGTGCAGTATCCATCGGAACAGATACTACACTTTGATCTTAGCCAAAAGGCCAAGATTTTGAGTAGATACTAGGTTGTTTGTTAAATAACGATCGATTTAAGAAGCAATAGTTATTGATTCTTCCTTTCGTGTCTTCGAAACACGTGGTTATATGAGAGTTTCCCATCGCTTTACACGGTCCTTTGCACTATCATTGGATGCTGTGATATCTTCTAAGCGGCACTGGTTGGCTAATAGAGGGCTGAAAGGGCGGTGCTGCATCGTCTGGCCCTCCCCCCTCTACATTGGAAGATGGTTGGGTCGGATTTTGTACCTTGTAGATGGAAAAACATTATCAAATAAATAAGAAAGGCATTTCATATAAATTAACATTTATTTAAGAAACTCAGTTCAATAAACCAAGCAAGAAAATGCCTGTG
>OY744538.1:38159417-38244417 GCA_963556195.1 Sepiola atlantica | reverse complement strand
TCTGATCCCTACTTGGCCCCAATTGAAATGAATGGCTCTCGTCTTGAGGGGCCACCCTGCTTTGGTAAGCTTCTGGGACTGATCTTCACTCCAGACCTGAAATGAAAGACTTACATCAAATCTGTTGCCAAGGTCGTTGGAAAAATGGTTGGATCATTCTACCGCTCCAGAAGGTATTTCACTCCTGACGCAATCCTCTACCTGTATAAGAGTCAGGTGCGTCCTAAGATGGAGTACTGTTGCAACATCTGAGGAGGTGATGCTCAGAGCAACCAGCCCTGTCTTGACAGAGTACAAAACGGACTTTGAAATCTAGTGGTCGATGTCTTCTTCCCATTCCTACTACCTCTTTTTCACAGAAGAGACGTCGCTAGTCTTTCTCTACTCTATCGTTATTTTCATGGCAGATGCTCGACTGAGCTTCAATCTATTAACCCCCCCTCCCTGTAAAACATTCACAACAAGAACTCGTCTAGCTACAGCCACTGTCAATAATTTCTCTTTCTCCCGCTCCCCCTCTCCCCCTCTCTGTGCCTAAAACTAAACGAAACTTCTATGAGCAAAGTTTCTTTCCTAGAACCACCGGCACGTGGAACACAATACAGCAGGGCTGCTTCCTTGCTGACTATAACATAGTCGTTTTCAAGTTGAATGTAAACAAGTTTTTTTCTGAGCCGTCCTCTTAAATAATCTAATCCTGCCAAATTTCCACCATCATTACCAATCTTCACGGTGTTATCTCACCGTCCACCTGATAAACTCATTTACCCTCATCCTCGAGTGGCCTTTTAGCCTTGATAACTGGTGATTCTTTAGTAAAAATAAAGGCAAAGAGGTAGAATAGAATTACTAAACGGAATCTTGTCACAGAATTAAATGCCTTATACAGGTTGTCCCAAAATAATGTATACACCATTTGAACTGTTATAATTCGTTACATTTACTGAATTTGACTTGTAAATAAAATTGATAGAACCGCAAGAATATACGTCTTAAGATTCTGAGAGTAAAATTAACAAAATCATAAAAAATAAACCTTTAATAAAGGGTAAAGGCTACTTAGAGTAATTTCAAAATGTTTATAAAATGAACCCTAACCCTAACATGTCAGCAATTGTTAAGAATGCCCAACAGAGAAAAAAAGGGTTAAACAAAAGTCAACAAATTGATGTTACCAAAGGCAAGAAAAGTTACTTTTCTACTTACCTGCCAAATTTGTGTGTGTTTTAAAGTATTTTAAAGCGCTTTTATTTACATATTTTATCGATGCCTTCTGAGTCTTGTAAACCCGCCGAATTCAACAGTGCGCCGGATTTTACACTATGTGACACCTCGATATCGGCGAGTTAACACCTCAAGAATTAAATTAAACCTTGATGTCGTAGATTTAACAACTCAAAAATCTAAAATTCAACAAAAATACAGCTAATAACTGCTACCAATCGGCGGAAAGTTTTATTTTTGAATTACTCCCGTTAGTTTTACTCTCAATAGATTATTATTATTTGCACACACTAAGTGTTCTCACACAAGTCATTGTTAGTGATTTCTCATTGATAATAACCGGTGGTGTCCCCTGGAATCTGAGTGACAAAAAGGCTCCCCAGATTTACAGTACCCTCCGCCTCTTCCGGTAACTATTGCAAATGACTTTGCGTTATCGCAACAGCTGCTTACTATTGATTTATCGCGGGCAACCACCATCGGTTTCTTTGGGAATTGGGTGACAACAAGCTTCCTCAAGGTCCCAGAACTCTCCGCACTCTTCAAGTGGAGGTCTGGTTAGTGCTCTCCCTCCCCAGTCTTTCCATCCACCTTGATTATTCACGACTATTTTGTGTGGTATCAGTTGAGGCTGGTGCCATCACATTATTGTTGTTGCTTATTTTCGTTTTATTAATTATTATTATTATTATTATTACTAGCGGAACCCGTGTAAATTACACGAAATGATGTTTTCAATACGGGTCAACAAAGCACCCTCTATTTGTTAGTAAGTTACGCTTGCTTTATTATGAGCCTCTCCCTGTTCTGGATAAGAGTGAAATAATTGTTTAGAATAGTAACTCGTGTACGATGGACACTGCGCATATCTACTAAAAAAGGTTGATATGCCATCCGTTCAAAAAACAACAAAATAATACTTTTTAAGCAGTCAACGTAATTAAATAGACAATGCCATTAAAAACGCCAACATAAAAACAAAAAATAGTTTTAAGTTTTAAGCAACACAAAAAAGTAGTTTTTAACCAGGTGATAAAAAAAATGTATTATTTTTTTCCCCTTCCCCTCGAAATGTAGAATAAAAATCTTAGAAGTTGGTTGGGATCGAACTATAAACCAGTCGGGCCGAAGTAAAAGATACTACCTCGCTAATCATTGCGCCAGAGGGAAACACATGTAAACATTCCTAAACGCAGGCTAGTTGAATGTTTTTCAAAATTTAGATGCGGCACGCATGCGCAGAGGTTTTGCCGGAAGCGTGACACACGAACACACACGCTATCGTATTAATATATAGATTATTATTACTATTATTATTATTATTATTATTATTATTATTCTTGTAGAGAAGTAAATAGACTTACCTAATTTATAAATTAAATAACAATTTTGATGAAATTGAATCTAATATTTTGTTAATCTATGTTATAATTTAGCCGTTTTGTGTATCTATTAATCACTTATAGGTTACAAAGCTATTTCGAGAATTCCTTTAAATTTGGCATGAAGCATCCTCGAGATCCCGGGTGCGTCATTGGGGATAAAAATGTTAATATTACGAACAGGACACGTCGAGCTTACAGTCTGCACCGTTAAGTTAGCCATTGCTAAACGGCCATTTATCACACACGCACAAACACACGCACGAGCGTGCTCACTCACCACACACACACACACACACACACACGAGCGTGCGCACTCACCACACACACACACACACACACACACACGTACACACACAGCCGTTTCCTGACCAATCTCATATTTCATCGCCGGCTCCACTGATTGGGAGCTGAACGCCTTGCCTCAGGCAAGGAAAGCTTGCCGACAACAAAACACACTGAATTATTTGAGATATTTCAGTGTGTGTATCACTTCCATACAAGTTCTTTTAAACGTTCGCCTGATCTTTGCTTTCGTCGCTCTCGTCTCTTTTGATCCCTCCTTCTCTTAGGCAGAAACTGACGTGTTTCAAAGAACCGCCCAAAATCAATAAAATGAAAATAAATTGATTGCGCACTCGGAGAATGCAGAGCTACGCTAAAGTCTCATTGAAAGTAAAAAACTAAAATGCTTGAAAAGCCAAAGGTTACCTAATGGTCCGAACTTTATTGCAATGTGATAGTATTATGGCTTTTGGCGACTTATTTTCAGATTTGGAAACAGCTTAAGTCTTAACACTAAATATCAATCCTTTTGCTAACCACGATTTCTTTTTTTAGAAGATACTAAACTGCATTAGTTAATGGAAAAAAAAACGTTAGGTTCTCAACACAACATGATCAACTGGAATAAAAGAGTATTAAAAAAGCGACACTATAACTGAGACAAACCAATATTTTGTCCGGTGGCTAAAGTTCCCGGTGGCGATAGGGGTGACTATATACTCCCCCCTCCCTGATCTGTGGCTGATGAAGACAGACTTTATTAGTGACCACCGATATAAATAAAATTAAGATGCATGAACTTTTGGGCCCATTTTTAGAACTGCTTTCACAAAATGTTGAAAAAGAAAACAAAACAAGGAGGCGTCTTGTTTTGTGGAGTGACATGGATACTGCCACAGCTTTTGGACCAGACAAAACCGACTTTTGCCGACACAGAATTATGTAAGCAGTCGGAAAAAGCCGAATGAAAACGAACCGGCGTCAAAATGTAAACGAGACGGCGTTTCAACAGAAAGAAAATTATAGAAACAACATTTAAAGAAAGAAAAACACTCACAGTATGTCTATTTTTTCTGAAAAATTATTATTATTTTTTTTACGAAAATAATTAATGAAACAATTTTGTTATATTTTTTTTTTACAAGAAAATTAAATAAAAAAAAAGAATTCGGTACTGGTCCAACTTTTGAACCAGACAAAAACCAAACCGTTTTTTTAATTATTATTTACTAATATTTCCCGTATAGAAAATAAAAAAAAGTTTCCCCTGCGATTAGAACCGTTGGCCTCGCCATAACGAGCGTTGATTTAACCGAGTTACATGAACACAAACAACTGAAAGACCAAGATGCTGAGATTGATGCAGTTTGCATATGCGATTTATTTTTCTTAAACAACCGGATGTAGAACTCTGGGAAATATAAAATAAAAATAAACTTGTCTAATAAGGCGATGGGGTTATTACGTCAGAGAGGTCCACTATTGACTGCTGTATGGTCCGCTATTCGTGATGGTGTCAGTTGTGGCAAGTACGTCGTTTTCTTTTCTGAAGTGCTTCATCGGCTAAATCCTATTTCAGTCTCACAAGTTATTTCAAGCGAAATGGTGGGTCGTCTTTTTTAGTTTCGTAAACCAGACAAGCGTTTATTTATGAAAAACAGACATTTTTAGTTAAAGGTGACGCCGTCCCTTTACGATTCTTAGCCTCAGCCTTACTAGCTAATAGGCAAACCCGACACTGATCGCATGACCTAGAGAAAAGACATGCAGACCGATCCTGAGTATTTTTTTTTTCTTAAACAAAAAGCATACCCCTCTTGACGCATATGCGAATTTTAATTTTGTAAATACCCGGATAGGGGGATATCAAAGCGTAAATATGCGCAATGCTGCATATTTAGTGGAGGTGCATACATGAATGCTACAAACGGCAGGCCTGCAATAGGGAAAACTATTTATCTAAGAGGGGACCCCCCAAAAAAAATCGGATAGCCTCTTTGAAAAGATAATGGCTTCTTAAAAACTAGAGTTAATGCTAAAAAAGCAAACCACTTGAGATTCTACAGAAGTTATGACAACTTCAACTGATAGACTTCCTCGTCACTCAGTTTTCATGTCCAATAATTAAACAGTCTATAATTAGCCCTAGTTAATCAGTTATACTTCCTCTGACGCCCCAAGAACAAATACGGTATATCCATAAATCGACTATAATTCATTAATCAACAAGCAAATATATGCGCACCCTGGGAAAAATATTCTATAGTCGTCCCCGGTTTATGTATGTTTATAAAATGGTATGTTATATTTTTATCTATGCCGGCAGGAGGATGGGAACATTGAGAGATAACAATTAAAGATGCGCACATTTTCTTAAACTGAACTAGCTTTAAGGACCAATCTACGGAACAATTTTGAATGGAATTAGTAGTATTAGTATAATTTGGTAGGGGGAGAGGTTTCTATGACACACCCAGAAATCCGAGGATGTTTCATTCCAAATATGGTACAATGTTTCCCAATAGGTTTAGAACCTACTAGTGTGTGTTATTGTTACGCATTTGAAGTTCTCACAAGCCGGTACCAAATTTTCTCGCTAATAAAGACGAGAGGATGTCACTGGAGTATGAATAAAAGCAAGTCTACTCAATATTCGGATCTTTTATTAAAGAAACCCTAACCCTCAAAACGGAAAATGAAGGTTATAGTTAAAAAAAGTTTGACTACTTACTCAAGTGGATGGAATCCATTCATGCCATTTGACTACTTGCATAAAAAACTGTTTTCCATATTTCTGCCTCTACATAAACTCACGGATAGCTATCCGCCACTCACGGATAGCTATCAGCTATCCGCGAGGCGTTCCATGGTGGTGTTTATTCGACATTTTGTACACCCCTAACAACCAAGTAAATTCATAAAAAGATAACGACTTTGACTTCTACTGTAAAATCAACATTTTTTAAATGTAATTAAAAGCCTTCGATAATGTTTTTGATTTAAATTCTTAAATTCAAAAAATAACAAACCCATATATGTAGAAATAATTATATATGCTGAAGAAAAATTACTAAAAAGATGTTTTTTCTCCAGACAACAAGATGTGAACTCCTGTTGAATATTTTGCGTACAAATTTTTAAATATGGAAGTTCATGAGTGTAAAATAGCTGTTTTAGTGTAGAAAATCGTATCAGTGCTTCCGTAATTTTCTATTTAATCATTAAAAAGAAACTACGCACGTTAATACACTTCTCGAATGTAAAATAAACACAACAAATCATTACTAATTAAATTAGGGTGCTTGTATAATAAAAAGCCGAAAAAGTTTTTTTTTGTCTTTCAGTGTTGGAGAGGTCAATAAGGGGCAGGTAACTCTTACCACGAATTTTAAGCAAGATTTTCCAGTTATTAAAACTGATGGCTTTAATTAGTTGCACTTGTGGCTACTGTGCAAGGAGAACGTCGATTAGACATAAAAGGTTTAGGGTTAGAAATATATTGTTCGAAAGCTAGAGCTGTTGTGAAGAGTTACCTGCCCCTTATTTACCTCTCCAACACTAAAAGACAACTTTTTCGGCTTTTTATTATACAAGCATCTAAATTAGTTTAAAAATTGCAATTTTCTTCCATTTTAAACGAAAAGTTATTTTTTTTTTTATTATAAAGCACTTATTTTTGTCCTTTACATTTATATTCGCTATTTTTTATTTTATTATTATAAAGAACTTTTATTTTTGTCCTTTACATTTACATTCGCTATTTTTATTATAAAGAATTTTTATTTTTGTCCTTTACATTTATATTCGCTATTTTTATTATAAAGAATTTTTATTTTTGTCCTTTACATTTATATTCGCTATTTTTTATTTTTTTTTATTATAAAGAACTTTTATTTTTGTCCTTTACATTTACATTCGCTATTTTTTATTTTTCACGTTTTAATACTATTCACACATTTTCTTAAACTTTACCTTTTTATCATTATATTGTGATTAAAATTCTCTTTTCTATTGGTAATTCTTTTTTTTTTGTATTGTCCTTCCATAGATTTGTAGATTTTTCGCTTATAATTTGTCATATTAAAATATATAAAAATCTTACAATGAAGCTTCCATTTTCTTCAATAACGTATCTTTTTTACTTTATGTTCAAAACTTAGCACACGTCATCATATTCGGTTTAACGTCCGTTTTATATGCTGGCATGTGCTGGACCGCTTTAAGAAATTGACTTCCTAACTAACCTATCTTCGGCCACGTCTTTATTCCTTTTCCCGCGAGTCCATTTATATCACTTCCTCCCATGTTTTCCTTGGCGTTCCCTGTCAACTAGACCTGCTACCTAAACTGTTCTACATCTAATGACCCAATAACTCTCACCAATTCTTTCAATGTAACCATACCATCGAAGTTTCCTGTTCTGCATACATCTACCTATGCTGTCCAAATTTAATCTTCCTCTGAGGTAAGCCTGTCTTTAAGACTCACATTACACATCCATCGTATAAAATTCATAGCATTTCTCTCCATGCAACGCATGCCCTCAACTCTCCCTGGCCAAGTCTCACTTCCATACATTGTCCCAATGCGTACACATGCCTGATAGACACTACTCTAAGTCAACAGCGGTAACGCTCCGCTGGTTAGTAATGGCTAAAGTTCAGATTACTGTATCCATTCACTCCTAACTCTTGTCACACTAGGATCTGCTCCACCCTGTGCTTCAATGGTATCACCCAGATAACAAAACGTCTCGACAATCTCAATAGCTTCGCCATCCATTATACTTTCTGTCAGTCCCATTAAAAACTTGAAGATCCTATTTTTAATCAAAACAAATACCAATGTTTTTTTCCTGGTATGAAAGAAAATGTACTCTATAAAAAAAATCATAATTTAAATTCGCAGCTTTGTACAAGTTGGTCACTGAGTACAATAATAGGCATAAGACATATTCAAAGTATTTGACCGTAGTCGAAGGCGACCAGATGGCTCTCCTTTTATTAGCTACTACACTTAAGTGTAGAGAAGGGTTCCATTCCTTTTCCAGTTACTATTGGTGTTTAGCAAGAGAGACATCAACTAGCTTTTTTTTTTTTTTTACTCTTTGGTATGACTACTGAAGATTGAACCCCGGTCTCCCATTAGCAAACACTCCAACTATTATACCAAATGGTTCGGTAATATGTATAAGACAGTAGTCAGCCTCAAGATTAAGGAGTTTATTTTTAATACGTACTGTATTTAGATATTAATTTATTCAATCACAAAAAAAAAATAAGAAACATATGTTACACTGATCAATTCGGTGAAAAAGTAAACTGTAAGATTAATAATTCAATAAATAATTAAATCCCTTATTCGTCACTTGGACATTGTTCAGTTCAATATCAATAAATCCCGATTCCTTATATATATAATCGTATCACAGTCAGTAATTTTCTTCGAATGTCCGACTGGCTTGGCAGGCCGAGAGCAGACTCATTGACATTTTCATAAAGGTCTGATTTATGTTAGTGTTGCGTTTGGTCTGCATTTTGTACGGAGGGAAATGAGGATTTCTAGCTTAGTTTCCGACCTGTTTTTTTGGGGGGAGGGGGGGGCTATGGATTTAGCTTTTACGATGATTTACTTTGTCTGATGCCCGGCAGGACGTGGGAGTTCCTAAGTCAGTATTGCTTTCTATAATAATACGGAGTTTCCCGGATCGGAAATTCTCGTGTGGACATCTACGAAGTTGCTTCTCTTCTGTAGTCAACGACCCTGTTCACACCCCTCATATAAAAAGAAACCGATCTATCTACCCCCCCCTCCTTCATTCAAAAGGAATGGATGTGAAATCATGTTGGTCATAAAATAGAGTTCAGCCATTAATGTCTGCAAGGAGCTTGGGGGAGCATCGTAATGCCCCGCTTACCGCATGACTTTTACAATATTAATTTTGAAATATGCTGTGAGTGTCACTTATTTTGTAATTAAGATTTACCTGCAACGAAAATAATGAAATAGTGACTATGGGGAACTATTCCAGAAAAGCACCCCACCCAAATATCCCTGAAAAGACAATTATGGTTGTAGTAAAAAAACAAAAACCTTTTATTACTAATTCAAGAGGATTTAATCAATTAGTATCATTCAGTATGTGTATAAAAAGATGGATTCCCTTATATTTCTTCCTCCACATAAACTCGCACAGATAGCTGTCCACAATTCCGTGATGCGTTCCACAGTAGCATTTATTCTGAATTTTATACGCAGAGAAATGAGAATTTCAACCCAAACACTAACCGTACAATTCACGCTAACCCGCTGAATGTCTAGACAGAAATCACAAAACTAGGTCATGGGCGCGTGTGCGCACTGCGCCTTACATTTTTCCATTAGTGGCAGGACTCTTCTACAAAAGGCACGGTTATAATAATTGTAGTAATTGTATAGGTAGTTTATTAGAAGTTTCTAACAATGCGGGGATTAGGCGTTGTAAGAAAATACTTAGTAACAAGGCGATTTTCTCTTCAGTCATTAGTCTTATGTGATGTCGGAATTTCACACTATTTAGGAGATATAACCTCTTTATAATGTGTTTCCATTTGTTTTCATCATGAGCCTCTCTACCACATGCGTATGATCGTTATATATTTGAAATTTTAAGAGAGTTATGCACTCATAGCTCCGTTAGGGTTGCACCTAAAGATTTGGAAACGTTTTCATTGGCTTTCAGAAAATTTTACATAAGACTAGACTTTAAGATTTTATGTAGATTCTCTAACCTTTCCTTCTATAGGGAACACACAAACATCATACGAACATCCACACATGCAGACATTGAGTTTTATATATAGAGAAAACGAGCGGAATACCCGTTGGAGGACCAGTATTTTTCTATTTTGTAACTCGTATTCTGTTAATGTTTTGTTTTTGGTTGCCATGAAACAAGAATTTACATTTCTATTTTTAGTTTTGGCGTTTGAATTATTTTAAATTCCCCCCCCCCCCCACCTAAAAAAAAAAAACACGGGTCGGTAAACTAAGCTAGCAAAAAAAAATGTAAGCTTTTTTGGTTGGTATGTCTTATTGACTTAACTCAACGAAACCTGTAATACATCATCCGCCTACGTCCCACTTTTCAGCTGCTGACTCCATCAAATATTTTAAAAAACATCCGAGGTTTTTTTTCATGCGATTCGACGCTAAATGCCTGTTATGTATTTGACCTCTCCCACCCCCCAACAAAAAATAAAAATAAAAATAAAACAAACACTGCCATGAATTTTTCAGATCACTTTTATGTAAACACTTAATGAATCATTTGAACAGCACAGAATAGTTAACATTTGAGAACTCGCAAAAAAAATTAACATTTACCTTCGCTAAACTTAGCTGATTATATGTGGTTTTGGGAGTAGGACTTGCCATTCGAATTTAGGGTTAGTGGTAGGGTCAGTAATCTTTTTCTATATTTCAGCATGAAGTTCAGCCAGGACCTCGGTTGCCATTTTGTTTGGAACATAAAAATGAAATTCTGAAAAACAAAACTTTTCCACGGTATACGGATCGGTAGAGAATTACATTCTACTGCGTTTGATATAAATTATTTTTGTTTTTGAGTTCACAGCTGTTAACTATTCTAGACTTTGAACACTTTTATTTGAATAACTAATTTTTGCTTAAGTCAATTTGATAGGTGATATGGTACTTATGCCGTAACATACTATATATATATATATATATAATATATATATATATATAATATATATTAGTATGTGTGTGTATTAATGGCGTTACAGAAGATCAAGCCAAATCAACATGATACCATCAGTTTCAAGCCAGATGCTGTCTAAAAAAACAATACTCACCGGCTATCTTCAGTCATGTTCGAAAAATTGAGGTCACATGCCAGTCTGTTATTTCTTTTTTCCTTTTGTTAATTAAAATTAGTGGGTTTAAATTAAAAAAGAATTAAATGAAATAGGTGAATATTCATCTGAGGTTGATTGGTGGGAAGAAGGGGAACAGACCAAAGCAAGCCAAATGACCGAAAGCTAAATACAAGTCGCTCTCTCGCAAATATAACCCGTTGAATTCCGGGAATTTTTTTCCTTTTTAGGTAATTAAATTTTAGGTAATTAAATTTATTCTAAATAGAAAGAATAAAATAAATAGGGTGATATTCTTTCGAAGATGTATATACAAGGCCTGTCTAAAACATATCCGACCTTAGGCCAGAAAAAAAATATTTCAAATACGTGACGGGGTTGGGACCCTAATCCCCTTTAAAGTAGACCCCTTGTGCTTGAACACATTTAGCTCACCGATCCATTCACTGCCGGAAACATCTTGCGAAGTCTTCTTTTGGAATGGTGTTCATCTCCTTCGTCGCGTTAGATTCAGCAGGTGTTTGGAGAAGATGCGATGATGTAACACAAATTAAGGAGTGGTTCAACCGATTCGAAAATAGCCGCACATAAGCGGAGAGTGGTCAGGGTTCTGGCAGGCCCCACACAGCTCGGGGTGCAGCTGTTGAGAGGGTGCGAAAAAAGAGATAATGCGGAACGCGACGGCGGAGATGAACACCATTACAAAAGAAGACTTCCAGAGATGTTTCCGGCAGTGGATGGATCGGTGGGTTAAGTGTGTGTAAGCACAAGAGGACAACTTTGAATGGGGATTAGGTCCCAACCCCGTCACATATTTGAAATATTTTTCTGGCTCAAGACAAGTCTCGTATATGTGCGTTTTCATTTCAATAATTCTGAACAGTTGAACATTATGATGTAAAAAAATATATTGCGCAACCATTCGACATATTTCTTTTAGTACGACCTAGCCCATGGGCGGCTTTTAATCTTGCTTTTATTTTCATATACTTTTAAAAATGCCCGTTTCTAAATTTTAACGCTGGCTGATTCCATTTCCTGATTTGTAAACGGAAGAGGAAGGGTCATTTTCAACCCTTGTCTTTCTAAATTTAGTTATTCGGAAAAGTAACCCAGCTCTAATTTATACGTTTAGCTTTTGTAAGTACGGATGTCCGGAAAGACAATAATCTCAGTAAAAATCTCAAATCTAGGTCAATGACTTAAAGTTAACATAATGGAATAAAAAGTATAAAATAAAGTCTGGTAATTTTTTTTTTTTTTTTTTTTTTTTTTTTTTTTTTTGCATACATTTTTTATATAAAAAAAATTAAAATTATAGTCATGGAATTTTTTTTCATTAAATATATCTCGTTGAGAAAATGTTTGTGTCCAAAAATATGAATTTTTAAATGTATTAATACAAAAACATAAGTTAATAAAATTAATGTCATGAGATTTTTGAATAATTTTGTTTTGTCCAAAATTTATGTATTTTTTTCTGTTTACAAATAATAATTTCTGTAAACTTCATAATACAAACGGATATAGTGTAAGATATTGCTGAAAAACAAAACATTTAATTCCGTTAGCGACGCAAAAGAAATTCCTCGATGTAGCTCTTGAAATAATATCGTAGTAATTTAACGCCATGCGGACAAAGCGTCATTATAACCAATATTGTCTTTTTGGATATCCATACTTACAAAAGCTAAAAAAATTTGGTTACTTTTCCGAATAACACTAATTTTATTGGGTATCTTTTACAATACTCCGCAGAGTGAAAACGCTATAAAAACAAATATACAACAAATAAAAGTAACTGTAGCCGATAAAAGTTATTTTCCAACTTATCTGTGCCATTTGTTTGTATTTTTAAGCCGTTTCAACTGCTATTTATTAGAAATTAATATTTTTGTCACACGAACATTGGACAAGCGTCCATTTTGTTTTTATAAAAATACGTGCCAAAAAAACAAATTTTGTTTTACAAATAATAAAAACTCATTTATACTACGTAAAAATACAAATTTCATAGGTAAGTAGAAAAATATCTATTCTCGACGTAGGTCACCGTCAGTTGTTGCATGTTATCAATCGGTATAGAAAGGAACAAAGAATGGAAACGTCTCATTATGGAAATACAGTAATATATTTTTTCTGAATTCATTAAAAACAGCGGAGACTTACTATTTGCATTCTGTTTTCCCCATAACACTTGAAATGACTTCGTCCGGCAAATTTTTTATTTACTAACTTGCGTGACAGGACGGATATATATGTAATCTTCGACTTCTTCAGGTGCGTCTCGTCGAACTCTATAATCTGTACGGAATTTCGAACAGACCCCTTTATTTCATCCACGGGGTAGTTTGCCCTCGTTCCGTCAGCCATGATCAGATAGAAGTTTTAAGTAATTCGTGATTGTATTCTTAGTATCGCTCGTATTGAGAATTGAACCTTCAACCTCCAGAAGACTGTCAGGTAGAACTGATTATTACTTAGCACTTATATCCGTTGCGCCACAGGTCCGAAGAGGGTCGAAGGTTACATCGGTTGAAACGTTTGAGAATCCAAGATAAGAACAGTAGTCCGAATAATCTAAATTATCAATCCTTAAGAATTTAAAAAGAATGTTCAGACTACTATCGAATAATTATCTTTTTTTTTTTTTTTTCAGATTATATAAAAGAAATTGTGACCCCCCCCCCAAAAAAAAAGTTTAATTTTAAAAAGGGGGTCATGTGTGACGTTAATTTAACGTAAAACGTTAATAGGATACCGTTTTTTTGTCATGTACATTTCGTGACTTGTAAATGAAAGGATGAATGCCATTTTTACCCTCGCTTTTTCCACAAAGTCATTAAAAAGAATGGCACTATACAACGAAGTGAGAATGACTGGCCAACGAGGCACCCATTCACGATGGATTAATGTAGCAATCTAAAGAATCTAAATGTATGTTTAAATACATTTATAAGCAGAACAGTTATTGATTCAAGCGATAGTATTTGTAGAAACAAAATAAAAAACGGCAATAAAAAATTTCAGAGCTTCCTCTAAAATTATTTCCTTTATCTTAAAATAAAAATAAAAAAAGAATTCGTCAATATGACACGAACACTTCATACATAATTTTCTCGTTTCTCACTCCAGCAAAAGTCACAAAATATCCTGGATTCGACCTGTCACTATTCCTTGGTAAAGGCGCCTTAAGTAATCGGCAGTACCCCACCCCACCCCACCCTCACTCCGAAAGAGAAAAAAATGCATGGAAGCTTAATCGACCCAACCCCCGAGGGGACACTCTGGAAGGCCACAAAAATAGCCGGGGTCGGAGTCGTCAGCATTTCTCAATAAGGTCGCCTTAAACAACCCCTACTCGAAGGGGATAATTCCTAGGATGGTGCCCCCCCCTGTGACTGAGCAGAAATACAACCCCCTTTTAAACATAAGCCCGACGGCCTTTTCGTATTTATGATTTGATGAACGTGTTTTTTGATGAAATCGCCATGTTGATGTTTAGTGGCCTCCACATAGCGATTCGACGAAGCGAGTTCGAACTCTTTCTGCGGTCCGTCCACTTGACTTGCGTTGATAGCGAAATGAATTTACGACTTTGTGTTTAGGTCAGATATCTTGAGAAAGCATTTTCTACTGACCTGTCACGATTGGTGATAGACACCTTATGATATAATGCCTATATTACATGTACTCCTACCCCTGTCTCTTAATTCGTGTTTCTAATTAACCCGCCCCCCTCCTATCTTTAATTTACATACGATATCATCTCCCCATTGTCGAACCATCTCTTTACTTGACACCCTTTTTCTGTCTTTTTCTAATTTATGCGCTCCCATACTTTCTCGCTCAGTCAATTTTTTTCATCCATTCGTCTAATCTGTCTCTCTGTCTCTCTCTCTCTCTGTTTCTCTTTCTCGCCCTCTCTTTCATTAATTGATGCACTCCTCTGTCTCCCTCTTTCTGTAAGTCTTTCCTGCTCCCTCTCCTATCCTCTTTATATAATTCATACGCCGCTCTTTCATGCTTTATCTGCATTGCCTTTAACTCCTCTTCTCTCTCCAACCCTCTTTCATTAATTTATACTCCATGTCCTCCTTTATCCCCCTTCTCTCTTTATCCTTTCTTTATCCTCCCCTCTCTCTCTCATTCCATTGTTTTTTTACCTCTTTACACCTCTTTTTTCTACTGTCTATTTTTCTTTACTTCACACGTTCTCCATCTTGACCCCTCTTGACCTCTTTAGTTTGCACGCCTTCCTTTTCTTTAGCTCCGCCCATTTCTTTCTACTTTATAGGCCCGCCCATTTGCCTACCTGATAATCTGTTTCTATGGTACCTCCTCTCTACCTCCTCCGCTCGTTCCGATTTACGTGTCTTCTCTGCCGCGCTCTCCTTTTCTACGTTAAAAATACCCTCTCCCTGGCCTATCTCTTATGTATACACCCTCATTTCTCGCGCAGTCTCTCTCCCTTTGCGTAGGCTCTCTCCCTCTTTCCCTTACTCTCTCCCTCTTTCCCTGACTCTCTCCCTCTTTCCCTGACTCTCTCCCTCTTTCCCTGACTCTCTCCCTCTTTCCCTGACTCTCTCCCTCTTTCCCTGACTCTCTCCCTCTTTCCCTGACTCTCTCCCTCTTTCCCTGACTCTCTCCCTCTTTCCCTGACTCTCTTCCTGACTCTTTCTGTTTCTAATTCTCACTTTTTTCTCACTTTTTTCCTCTCATTACACGCCCTTTCTTCTTCTTACATTACTTCCCTTTCTCTGTCTCCTTCGTCTCGCATGTTACATCTTCCCTTCTCTCTACTCATTCTCTAATATTATCTCCTCCCACTTACTATTGTATCTCCCGAACATTGTTCGTTCTCTCTTTTTCATTCATCTTCTGTAACTACCTGTTCTTTCTCAGTGTTGCGCACCCCTCCTCCTTCTCTATCGCTTTCTCTTTTCCCTATTTTCTTTGCAAGTCTCTTATTTACTTGCCCCCCTACAAAAGCGAAGAGTTTTAAGTTTGTCTGTTTTTAATGTGGAAAAAGCCAGCTACCCCCCCCTCCTCAAAAAGAGCACTCTGGATTGGGACGAAACTAAAAATTGATTCATTCTAGGATTTCTCCTTCGCTGACCGAGGACAGAAACGGTGCAGTGTAGTATCAGAACAGATACTACGTTTTCCAATATTTATTTGCAGAAAATATTTTAAAAAATGCATTTTAAACAAATTAGGCGCAGAGCCATGAAAAGTGTGTGGGAGGAAAAAAGGAGGTCGTTGGTCACCCTTTGTATCCTACTCTGAACTAGAATCATCTCGGCCACCTCAATACCACATTTACTCTAGGATGTCGTCATATCCCCAAATTTGTTGGAAATTTTATTTTTCAAACTTGTATTTATATACAAAGATTCCTAGACCAAAGTCTCCATTAAGCCGATTATAAATTAAGTTGAAAATATATTCATCCGTTGCTAAGTTTAAAAAGAACAGATACGTCCACCTTATCTGCGTGTTTCACAACAATTCTACTTCAAACTAAAGTGTGACCGACTGATCGACAGAAAGTGTCTTATAGAAATTATTGGACGCATCTAACACAGGATGCGTCCATTCAATTTGCGTAGTCAGCGATGAAAATGCGATTTCAAACGGAAAACGCGTGACTAACCGACGGGGACAGTCTCTTATAGAGATGTTTGGTCGCATCTTATCTTAGATGCGTCCATTTAGACTGTACTTTTAAAAATATATATAAAAGCGTGATACGATCAACAAAAATGTAATTTGAAATTTAAACGTGACAGACAAAATTATTTTTCAAACGGAAAGGTGACAGAATTATTGACTAACTGTTTGTATAGAGATGATTGGACGCATCTATGATTAGATGCGACTATTTATTGTGCGCATTTACCGATGAAAATGCTATTTCAAACGGAAGAGTAATATACGGACAGACGAAGCCTTGATTAAACATGCTAAGACGCAACAATAACTCTGCCTTGCGCCAATTTCTAATATTTTAACAATATGCTTATGCTATAATAATTAAAAAAAAAAAATAGATCGATCATAGTCGAGAGCAACTCGAAGACCCACTTTTCAAAACTTCCTGCCTTTTGGCCAAGATCAAAGTGTAGTATCTGTTCCGATACTGCACCCCATAGACTGGTATTGTCTTGGCCTTCGGGGCTTGATTTACGCCGGTCTATGGGACAGTCCTGTGCAGTTCTAGAAGGTCCACCCTCCCAGGCTTTGCCTCCCCTCTTTGGGGTGGAGTAAGTTTATTTCTTACTGTCTGAGGCGCCCCTACCGGGGAATGCCGACGGGGCTGCCAGGCAATTTTTAAATGGCCAGAGTGCTCACCACTCGGGCACTGGCTTTTCTAATCCCACTTTCCCGACCTTGTGTCACATCTTACCTTGTGGGGGTAGATAAATCTCTACATCGAAGTATAGGAGAGCATGCCAACCCATTCTCTCTGAATTACCCCACGTACCCTTTGCTTTGCGAAAGGACATCTCATTAATTTTTATTAATATTTGTTTATTTTATTACTTAAAAACGTAATCAACGTATTTTTTAACCTTTATTTATTAATTTCAAATAAAAGTAAATATCTATAGAATTACTAGTGATATTTTCAATGAAAATTTAATTTTAGACACGCTGAAAAGTTTGTAGACATTTACTTTGTCGCCGTCCGATTCTTAATCTGTTTCAACTACCAACTTAAAAAAGACTCCGTAGATATTACCATACTCTGTTAAATTATATACTCGTTTAATTTATAAAGTTTTAAGTTTATTTTTTGGCTGGGAGCAAAGTGTGGTATTTCTGTACATATAAGCATATTTATGAAAAGTAAAAAATTTCAAACCAATTGTGCATATCTAAAGTAGGACGGCGTCTAATGTAAATGTGGTATTGTGGTGACTGAGATGATTCTAGTTAAGAGTAGGATACACTTTTATCTCTATAGACAAAGGATGACCAACAGCACACTTTCACACTTTTGATGGCCTTGTGCCTAATTTGTATTACATGTAAATTTTTATATTTTGTGCAAATAAATAATGCAAAGTGTAGTATCTGTTATAATACTACACTTCATCGTGTCTGTCCTCGATCAGTATACGAAATCCTTCTAGATTGAGGCAATTTTAATTTGTATCAATTCAGCGTGCCCCCTTTTGGGGAGCTGAATTTTCCCCACATTAAAAATCGATGGTGCGTCTAGCGTTGTGGGGAGGCAAGTAAATAGATGTAGTAAATATAAAATTACCTCCCTTTATCCTCCCGAAAATTTATCGTGAGCGTATAGATTATAGACTTTATAATTGGTACTCGATTTTAATATATTGTGTTATTTATAATTAATCTGCTCCATTTATTGCTGAATTAATTGCAACACCTTATTAATGTATTTTATTTGATTACACATCACCGTCTGACATCATCATTTTCAAGTTGAAAAATGATTATATATATATATATATATATATATATATATATATATATATATATATATCTCATTTTTTCGCTTTTATGCAGAGCAAACGAAACTGCTAGAGACCGGTAGGAGAAAATATATCCTATTTAAATAAAGACTGAAGTTTTCGTTTAACACATTTTAAAAATTATAAAATATTTAGACTAAAAAATCTGACGTTCTTCCCTTATATGTTGAGTTCTGGTATTTTAATTACTATTGAACTTTCGAGCTTTCCTCTGCGATCTTAAAGAATTAAAATAGTATATGAAAAAATCTTGACGGAATGAATGAATTTTTTGTTTTATAATTTAGTGGGGAATCATTTTGGGGCAGTTAACCAACTTTTTTTGCTGGGAGATAAATTTTGTGCTTTTTTGTTTGTTTGAGGTGAAGTTCTCCTTTTTTAAGCGATTACATGTGGCTTTACGACCTTGCCAGTCGGACTTAGGCTTAATGCTATTTTTTTTTTTTAGTTAAAAGCCCTAAGATGTTAGAATGGCCCGGAAATGGAGGATCATATTACCTTATATGCGAAACTGATTTCCATTCTGAATTTTTTAATTAAAAAAAAAAAAAAATTTATTTATTTAATTCGCCCAAGTTTTGCAGGGTGTTCACACCTAAACGCGTAACAAAATTTAGAATCTTATTTTGGTTTGTTAGTGGTGGGGTATGATTTAGCTGAGTGTTAATCTACACATTTATCCATTTACGAACGCCTGTTATAGTTCCATATTTTATTTTCTACGCCTATAACAAGTGTCATTAGTTGACTATTTTACAGAAAAAATAGATAAATAAATATCTAGCCATCCGTAGCTACAGAAGACTTAATTTCAGAGAGTTATGCCCCTTTAAAAATGTCCTAAGAAATTATGTCCTTTTGAATTTTAAATAAGACGCCATTGTTAAATGTCTCTGGTTACTTTTTTATTTAAATATAGTCTTTTAAGAATATCATTGTATGATAAAGATCTGTTTAAAATAAATTAAATTAAGCAAAATATTTCATTACAGCATTTTTCTGTTTCCGTCATATAAACTGTCATTATCTTTTTAATCTTTAAATCAAGATTTAACATTTTTCGTTCAAGAGAAGTCACCCTCCTTAAATTTCGTCAAAATAAAATCCAAGGGAAGTAACTCAGTCATTTTTAGTGGTAATAGCGTTAACCAGAGTTATGTCCCTTGAATCAAAAGTTGTCTCCCTTAGTTGCAAATAACATTTCAAATGACACGAAAGCAAACTTTTAATTATATTATATTATATCTTTTAAAATTTTATTATTTGAAAATATGAACGTCTAAATTAATTACAGCATGACATGTTTGAAACAAAACATCGACTGCGGTTTTATTTTTTTATAATGATACTTTCTTGTGATTTTTTTTTTTTTTTATCAATCCAGTATTTAAATTTAAACATTTTTTTATTTGAATTGTTAGACCAAACTTAGAAAATTACCGTTTGATAACCATGCCGTAGAGCCAAGTAAACGGGCTGTACGCCCTTGATCCATATTTATGTGGTTCTTCGCGGGTACAAAGTCAAACAAGTTAGACATGGATGGTTTTTAATGTGGGCGTAAATCCGGCTCCACAAAAAGAGGCACTCTTGACGGGAGCAAAAGTAACCTTTATATTCCCGTCATCACTCCCCGATGAATGATAGTGTCTCTGACGACAGTAGATAGACTCATCCCACCCATGAAAGGCGGAGTTTATGCTTATTTCTTCTGTGACCTAACTTATGCTTCATTTTGATACAAGAACGAACACAGGTTCACTTTAACATTATTCATGCAAAGAGGAAAATGCAAGGGGAACAACTCTATAAAATAACAAGGGAAGTAACTCATGCAAGGGAAACAACTGTGAAATACTGTGCAAGGATAAAAAAATACAGTGTACTATTTAAAAAGATCTGTACACAATCACTTTTTAATAAAGCTCTTTTAAAACTTATCTCTAAAAACTTAAGCTCAAATATTAATAAGCAATAATAATCATTACTATTAGCGTCATAAATTATTTTAAAGGAAATGCCACAGGGAAATTAGTCAAAGCAATTTATTTTGGTTTACCTACTCATTTTTGGCCTTTTGGCTAAGATCAAAGTGTAGTATCTGTTCCGATAGATACTGCACCCCATAGACTGGCATTATCTTGGCCTTCGGGGCTTGATTTACGCCGGGCTATGGGTATGTCCTGTGCAGTTCTAGGAGGTGCACCCTCCCAGGTTTCACCTCCCCTCTTTGGGGAGGAGTAAGTTTATTGCTTACTGCCTGAGGCGCCTCTACCGGGGAATGCCGACGGGGCTGCCCAGGCAATTTTTAAACCCCACTTTCCCGACCCGACCTTGGGGCACATCTTACTTGTGGGAGTAAGATAAAAACTGGCTTTGTGCCTAACTCCTGGAGAGAAGTAAATCAATACTCGTTTGTGACTTATTTGCGTCAAAAATAAATATTTAATCGAAGTTATAAACCTTTAACGTTAGCGTGAATATCGATTTTGAGCCAAATACTTATTTTGTACATTCATTTGTTTACATTAAAAAATGTCTATATGCTCAGAATCGATATTTATGATAACTTATATAGTAATATATCTATTAAATATTTATTTTTAACACAAATAGATCACAAAAGAGCAGTTAAGTCAAAAGAAATTGTTTTTGACTAATTCCCAACTGTATTTCTTTTGCAACACTTTATTTCAGTAATAGTAATAATTACCACTATGGCTTAAAAAAAATGAAATTGATTAAAATATACTATTTTTCTACGAATTCATAAGTTTTCTTTTCTCTTGTGTTTTCTCATTTCCTATTGTGTATGTCTTTTACTCTCAGAATTTGACAAACTATTTGCTTTTTGGCTTCCAATTGTGATATTTATTTTTATGCATCGACTTTAAATTCTTTAACGTTTTATGTATTCGTTATAAACTCCTAATTTTTTTAATTTATTTATAGTCATTGCAAAAGAGGCGACGAATTGTAAGTATTTCGCACTTTTACTTATTCGTGCTTATTTTTATTGGCGTTCAAGTGAAAGATTTGCAGTTC
This sequence comes from Sepiola atlantica, assembly GCA_963556195.1. Taxonomy (NCBI): domain Eukaryota; kingdom Metazoa; phylum Mollusca; class Cephalopoda; order Sepiida; family Sepiolidae; genus Sepiola; species Sepiola atlantica. Next base: position 38,223,096 of record OY744538.1, on the reverse strand, counting down.
ATAATAAAATAACGCGTAAACTATTGGATATATTTATTTATCGGTGAAAAATATTTATGTACACCCAAAATTACGGAAAATTATGAGTAGAATTTTAATAAAGTAGTAAATTAATTTACTATTTGGTTGCTACGAACTCCAAACGACATTCGCGTCAAGCCAGCAAGGCGTAGAAGATTATTTCCCTTCTGAAATAAAGACGACACGCTAGTTTGTCGTTCGGAGTTCGTGGCCTTCGAATAGTAAATTAATGGCGCTGATGTAGTCGGTGTTTCAAATGCAAGGGGGATAACTATGTTTAACTATGAAAGTAAGCATAAAACGCAGAGAGAATTTAGAACGCTGGAAACGTACGCAATTTGAAATTAAGAATTAACAGTGATAAATTAATTAATCGAAAAATGAAACAAGTTAATTAAAAAAAACCTAAAACTAAAACAATGTTAGGTAAAAATAACGTTAAGTAACGTACACACAATAAACTGTAACAATAAACTTTGTTAATTAGCGTACACAAAAAAATAAACAACCATAAAACAATGTTAATTGACCAAATAAAAAAAATTAAATTAAAAAATTAAATAAACTTGTTAATTAATGAACGTTGTTATTTAACGAAAAATAAAATTATATCACATATTGCTCCGTGGTTGCAAAGATTATACGCGGGAATACTTCTCTTTTTCCGCCAGAGAAACTCCATGAGATGAAGGTGGAATATCTCAGTTCTGGACTCTAATTTCGCAATTTTAACCACGTACTGGCCAAAACCGATACACGTAAAAGACCTCGGGCAATAACTAGACAATAAAACAAACAGTAAGAGAAAAGAACAAGCTATTTTAAACAACAAATAATTTATTGAAGAAAAGAAAAAAAAGGCAAAATGAGTTCGGCAGAAAGTTCATGGCTCAAAGTTCACGTTCATAGACTGAATTTAAGTTCCGATGGACACACGGAAAGTCTGCATAAATAAAGTCCTAATTATGCTGCCCGAAGGCTTATTAACTTTGCTAGGAAAGACATGTCAGAAAAAGAGAAAGACTTACTTGTAAGAATTTTGTTAGTAAAATAAAAAAAAAATACCAGAAGAATATAGAAAAGTCCTTTTAGTTCGCACCGATTTGTTTCTCTTTGATTGTTCATTTTTTTTTATTAACATCGTATCGTTTCTTCGATCGACTCCTTTTGAGAATAGTGGCACTCTTTCACGTCAACTCTTCATTTGGAGACATCTTTCGAAACACACTTCGTTTTGTCTTTTCTAAAGGCACATTTGCCTTTCAAATTAATATCTTCCTTGCTTCTGTTTTTAGAATTCAGTGGACTTCCCCGTCCAACGTAAATATTCAACCTCGAACACTAGTTGAAACTCCAACTTCTTTGAAGATTTTTACAGGCATGCTCTCTACATGTTCCTGTTTTTAACATTCTTGTTTTTAGGACTTTCTCATGTCCGAGTTGTGTCGACCGACCTCTTCACCTCGAGATTGTTTCAGCAACTGATTGAATTTCGCGGTTATTTCAACAGCTTCCGGCGTCAAACGCCCACGCTTCAGACACCCGACGCGTGCCATCAGCAGCAGTCATTCATTACAACTTCTTATAAAAGGGGGTTTTAGAAGAAGAAAAGAAAAGAAGAAAAAGAAGAAAATAAATTTCTGACACTAACATTTTTCGTGCGTCTTTTGGCATGACACCAAAACCCTTAATTTAAAAATAAGAAATTTGTTTTTTCTTTATTTTAGTTAACTGTAAATACTAATTAAAAAAGAAAATTGATAAATATTAAGTAGCCCCTCCCCTAATTAGGATAATTGTAAAATATTGGGTACAGGGATCAATATGTGATATACTTTTTTCCTAAACTAATTCACATATTTAAAAAAATAATGTTAGTTTTTACATAACATTTAATTGTTCGATTGATTATTTCAGCGCCCTAAATTCTCTTAATTTTATGCTTATTTTCTTGGTCAAACCTGCATTTGCAACACCGACTACATCAACGCCAAATGAATTTCATTTTTTATTAAAATTCTACTCACTTAACTTCTGTGATTTTTGGTGTACACTAATATTTTCCACTGATAAGTGAATATATTCATAAGTTTTCCTGTTTGTTTTGAACTACCATATTTCACTTGAGCGTCAATAAAAATAAGCACCAAATATTCTATTTAATTTTGCTATTTTTGCTTTTTTCGTTTGAAACGCTCCACTGAAAATGATGAGCTTTTTATAATTTAAAGTGGCATCTTGTCTTAAAGGGAGATAACTTTGATACTTCAAATTGTCCACATTTTTTTCTACGTTTATTTATTTGATTTTATTTTTAACATCTCAACTTATATTTAGATTTTAAGTACACCTACGTAATTCTTATTGTCACCCATCTATATTATTATTTCGGCACATGTTCGTCTTTTCTCACAGTCCGTTTTTCACAACTTTTTACTGACCAGTTTTTTTTTCTTTTTTCGGTGTACACTTACCTATCAGGCTGCTAGAGAATTCCGGGGTTTTGGGAATTTTTTTTCAAATATTTTACATTTTAGGAGGGGGGGATCAGTTTCCAATGTTTTTTGACCATCTCAATTTTTTTAATCTTTTAAAAGAATTGAGATGGTCAAAAAGAGGGATCAGTCTACGTTGAATTAACATTGGAAACTGATCCCCCCTCCTAAAATGTAAAATATTTAATTTTTTTCCAAAAACCCCGGAATTCTCTAGCAGCTTAATAGGTAAGTGTACACCGAAAAAAGAAAAAAAAAACTGGTCAGTAAAAAGTTGTGAAAAACGGACAATGAGAAAAGACGAACATGTGCCATTATTTGTGTTAAAATACTGGGTATTTCGCATCCCTCACACTTGCTAGAATTACCTGTTAAACATTAGCTTCGGTACATTACAAGCAAAAAAATAAAAAGTACAGTCGAAATCTTTAATTTAATCTTTAATTGGGTCCACAATATATTGCTTAGTGGCATAAGGACGTGATAAGTTCGACACTTTTTTCTTTAGTAATGAATTCCCAAAAATATTAAATTATAATAGCCAATGAAATTACTTTCAGTGTTTTTTTTTTTGTTGTTTGATTGTTTCTGCCAATGGAAATGTTTTGTTTTAGCTCGCAAATAGAAATGGTCGCTTATGTAGAGTACGACACTGATGCAAGGGAAATAACTCTCGTTGATTAAGGGATTCATCTTTTTTTTTCCCTGTTTGTTTAGAAGAGAATTTGGGACGCTAAAATCAACGCAACTTAGAGGAATTGTATTTTTAAAATTAAAATGTTATAAACTTTGCTACATTAAAAAAAAAATCGTCAGTTTTCTTGAACAACAAAATTCCAATTCCTCTACAACTATCGTCGCATTTTCAAAATTTTAATATAAAGTATGATTTCTCAAAGTTGCGTTGGATGTAGCGGCCGAAATTTTCTTCTGAAAAAAAAAAAAAGATAAATCTCTTAGTAAGCGAGTTATTCCCCTTGCATCAGTGCTGTACTCTATATGAGCGCCTAAAAATGTTTCTTCGTTTCCATTTGAAAACAACAAAAAATGTAAGCTAAGATAAAAAAAAAGAAGTAATAAATAAATGAACGTTTAAGAAATACGGAAAATTTGAGGTAAAAAAGTTATTTCCCTTGAAAAGACAAAATGCCAACTTAAACTAAAAAGAGGCAAATTATGAATAAACGTTAAAAGGTGGGAAACCCAATTTTCCGGTTTTGAGCTGAAATATTCAAACAAAATGCTCAGTACATATTCTCCAACCCAACACTTAAAAAACTATTTATATAAAGTTAGGTATTTTAAACTTAAAAAGAGGCAAAATGCATTAAAAAAAACATGTTAGATGCGTATTTTTATTAAAATCAAAATCAAAAATCAAAACATTTTTTATCTAATATTTCGCTTGATATAACAAACCTCGGCAGAGCGTTAGACAAATAAAAGCTATTGACATTTTTTTTTTCGTAATAATCCTTCCTGGTCTTCTAGAAGTGACGTCCGATGTTGTGTGGACTAACGGTGTAAATGTCTTTTTAATTAAACTTAAATCGCGCATGGTCGCTGGTAGGTATACATTTGGGAAAGTTCATTTTCCCAAATTTAAAGTTAGATATGTTTATATATTTCTATCTACAAGATTCCTCCCTAGACTAAATAACCGATCATTATGAATTTTGGAACGCAGCTGCTATGCGTAAGGGGTCGGTATGTGGGTTATAAAGTTCAATTTAGTTTTATGAAAAGAGTAAAAAGGTGGAAGCCCTTCGTAAAATTTCCAATAGCTCCAAATTTTATAAAATTTTAATAATAGGTCAATATAGACAGCAATTAATAAATATTCCTTAAATTTTAGTTTCTTCAGAATATTTTGAAGTCTTTAGGGAGCATAATATGGGCATACTTCTTATTTGAAAGTTGAAATATATTAGATGTGCATTAAATTTTATCTATAGTAATTTGTGATCAATCAATCAATCAAGATTCCCTGAATATATATTTCTTAAGACCCCTTAAGCTTAACTCTTAATTTTAAACATTTTCTATAATCATGTAATGGATTTTGACCAAAATTGGAATAAGGATTCCAGATATAAGGTTTAGTATCATGAATATATATATAACAAAACCTTGTAACAAAAACTTTTCTGAGGTAAAATTTTACGAAAAATACAATTATGGAAACTATTAATAAACCTGTTCACTTACTTATCGGGAAATGCTTTTTGGCTAGGAGCAAAGTGTAGTATCTGTTCTGATACTACACTTTGTACTAGTCAAGAAATTCTTCTAGACTGAGGCAATTTAAATTTTTGTTTCAATCCAGAGTGCCCCAACCCCTTTTTTGGGGAACTGAATCTTCCCTACATCAAATACCTACATGGTGTCTAACTGTCCTCGTGGGGAGGCTAGTAAATATTTAAAAAATGGGAGTGTTTTCTTATTAATAATAGAATCAATTATGTTTTAACTTTTGAACTTTAAACTCTAAAAAAAAAACAAATTTCATTTAACACTTGCCTTCGGACTAGAATCAAAGTGTATATCCGTTCTGTACTTGTCGAAGGAGAAAAGATCCTTGAGTGGGGCTATTTTATTTTTCTCCCATCCAGAGTGCCCCTTTTTGGGGATCTGAATATTCTCCGCATAAAAAAAAATCGACCTTATGTCTAACTGTGTCTTCGTGAAGCTGCAAGTAAATTGGAACATTTTTTTTTTCTAAGATATGAGGATTGCTTTCATTCCCAGGCAACGCCGGATTTCTTTTCTAGTCTAGTAATATTAACGAAAAATACTATTTGTTAGTGTTTATCCGACAATCAGGTCTGGAAGGAAATACACCTCTTCGAGAATTATCAGTGATTTAAAGAAGTGCGCCCGTCTCGAATTTCCGATTATCTCCCTTTGATCGCCTGTTCTGCAGCTGGACCTGTGCGCTCTTGTCGTTTATTTTTTATTTTCATTCTAACCGTAATTTGAGGCCGTTTTGAAAGTGGCAATTTTAAATGATCTTATCAAGGACCTTTTCACTTTGGTATCATCCAAGTGTTCGTACAAAGAGGGATATATAAATTAAACAAGTTCATATATAGTGATAAAATGAGCTCAAAACAAATATTTTTTTTTCCAAAATCCTCAATACGAGGTAAAGCTTTATAAATATTTATTATATAAACTTTTAGAACGGCCTACGCAAATGCAATTACGTTTCCGCAACTTTATGCTTTGTAAGATTAATTTTATTTGATTAATTTTAATTGTGAGATGGCTTGATTATTTCAAATTTCTAGTTCTGTTTCTTTTGTACCCATTTTTTTGTGGCCAAGTTATTTTCATTATCTTTCGTCTGACAAAGCACAAGGTTTCTTAAACGTAATTCCATTTGCGTAGGCCGTGCTGATAAGATTTTAAAAAATTGTATACGTAAATAAATTTAATCAATGGGCACGTGTTTTTGGCTCACAACCGTCAGCAGCATGGCTAACTTGGACAAGGATCGAACCTTCGATTTGTGCATCTTTATCACTTAGGAAGTGAAACAATCGAAATAGTAGTAAACAAAAGTAAGAACACTACAATCACCAATAAAAACAATTACATATATATATATATATATATATATATATATAAGAGGAAACATTTTTTTTTTAAAGAGACTTACTTTTTTTTCTCTCAATCGTTTTCTCTAACTTAAACAATTTTCCCCTCATATCTCATTCGATTTTCTTGGTTTTTAATTTGTCATTCTAACGTTTCCTCTTAGAGGGTCAGACGATAAGGCCTTAAGGAACATTTTTAGCAATTTTCTTTTTTTTCCCCACCCGCCCGTTTCATTGATTAAAAACAATGTTTCCTCTGAAATTTATCCTAGGATTTTGTTGTACGTTAAATTTACTTATATATATATATATATATATATATATACATATATATATATATATATATATTACACACATTCGTGTTTATTTTCTTGCTTCTGAAACCGTCAAACGACTCGGGGAAACTTAATTTTTTTTTGTCTACTTGCGTGTTTTTGATTTTTGGTTTGTTGATTATACCCATATATATGTACACTCTCCCTATGAGTGGATCACTCTGGTGAAGGAGATAATGGTTTCCACTTAGCGTTACACAATACTCTAGCTTAAAAAAAAAGAGTCCGCTCGATTATCAGTATCGTAAAATGAATAAAATCAAGAACCTCATACTGTGAATAGAAAAATTATATCGTTATTTTTGTTTTGAAAACAAAATTAACGATACCATTTTTCTTTTCACAGTATCAGGTCAAACCCGGATGCTAGTCACTGTCAACCGTACACAGACGCATAGATAACTTGTCCACGTGCACACTTGATGTCACAAAATGATTACATCACTAAGAGATGACGTAATGAATTAAAACACAGTGCACAGAAGGTAGCGTCACAAAATTATGACGTCATACAACGGGAGAGAGGGGGGTGGAGATATGACGTGTCCCAAAGGGTTGCAGTTCGCCTACTAGACATACTGTTTATACAAGGGCTCGTTTATAGAATAGAAGTTACAATTATACGACGGCTTTTGTCATAACAAAAACAAATAAAGCATGAGTGGTCACAGCCTGTGATCACTACTACTTGAATAAAGAAAGCAAGAGTTGTCTTCCCCTGCAATTACTACTACTCGAATCAAGTAAACAACGATCAATAACGACTTTAGTTGCATTTTGGGGAAAACTAATCAGTGTACTTTTAGATATTTAGTTACAATAGTACTGGAATCGAACGGAAAGTACATGCAATCTAGGAAGACTTGCTGTCACTCAAACTCCAACTTCGGGAAAGTAAACTGTTTTTGTCATCGATAAAACACTAAGAACTTCTTGTATGTAGTAGTATTAGTAATGATGATAATGATCGTAAAGCCTTTAAGAAGATGGTAAGATCGAAGAGGGAGAGGACCAACCAGATCTCCACTGGAAGGATGCAGAGAGTACTGAGACCTTAGCGAGGCTTATTGCCACTTAAATCCCAGAGTCGTTGCCATGGAAAAATCTGTGGTAAATGACTTGTGATAACGCAAAATGATCTGCAACGAGAGTGCTGGAAATCTGGAGAGACTTGTAACCACTCGGACTTTAGAGAATACCACGTGTTGTTACCAGTGAGCAATCACTGATTATGACTCGTGTGAAAACTCCTAGTGAGTCAATAATTGAAGTATTAAGAAAAACCCGTGAGTGCGGAAACCACCTCACATAACAAGATGACACTGACTAATCACAGATCAACTAAAATAGAATCAGATTGCATAAACACAACTAGAAACATAGAATTTGACACCACCCTAAAAATGATTGGTACCACACGAAATAGTTGTGTATGGTCGAGGATAGAAAGACAATAGAGAAAGAGCACTATTCAGACCTCCACTGAAAGGGCACAGAGAGCACTGGAATCCTGAGGAAGTTTAAAGACACTCAAATTCCAGAGAAACCCAACGGCTTCTATCAACGAGAAATCAATGATGAACAACTGTTGCGAGAACAGATTGATTTGTAAAGAGTACTGGAAATCTGGAGAGACTTGTCACTCAGACTCCACGGAACACCATCTTGTTGCTAGTGAATGGTCACTGGTGAAGACTTGCGTAAGAACTCCAATGAGATGATGATAATACGAAAAAAGTCAATATAATACCAATAATCGTAGGAGCACTATGAACAGTCCCGAATAACCTGGAAAAAAAACTGGGAGAATTAGAATCAAAGTGAAAGACTGGGGCCAGACAACGGACGCAATGAAAACAGCTGTAATCACAAAGAAAAAAATACTTGAATGCGGAAACCAACCCACATAAACCGCAAGCGCTAATCAGTCATATGGAAGTTGCAGTATAAAGAAAACAAACATAAAAAGAACACCACCACATGAATACAAGAAAACTGAAAGAAATTTCATAAACTACCCCCCCCCCCTCTCCGACTAAAATACAAATAAAGTGATGGCACTAGCCTCAGCTAATACCATACAAAATAGTCGTGAAGGGCTAAGGAGGATGGAAAGACAGGAAAGCACAACCCAGACCTCCACTAGAAGAGTGCGGAGAGTACTTGGACCTTTGGGAGGGAGGCTTATTGCCACCTAAATCCCAGAGAAGACCAATGATCGTTGCCAGCGAGAAATCAATGGTAAGCGGCTTTTGCGATAACGCTGTCATTTACAATGGTTATCGAAAGAGGTGGAAATTACTGAAAATCTGAGGAGACTTGTCATTCAGATTCCATGGAACACCACCGGTTATTATAAGTGAGTACTCACTGATGCTGACCTGTTTGAGAACTCATAGTGGGTACTGAATAATAATAAATAAATAAAAAATATCACACTCCACCAAAATAGAATGCTACCACGAAAAGTTGATGTGTATGGTCCGAGAATTTTAAGGGAATTTATTTCACTCAGATTACAGGGAAACCAACTAACCGTTAAATACGAGCAAACAGTGGTTAACTGCTGGTGCGAGAACACTAACCAAAGCTACAATGATAAGTGAAGGGAAATTATTGGAAATCTGAGGAGACTTGCTGTCACTCAGATTTCTGGTAAAGCCTCCCGTTTTTACCCGAACGAGAGCATTGGTAACGAATAAAATAAGTCTTGAGATGTGGAAATTATATTTCTTTCTCGTCATAAAAACGGTAGGAAGTACAAGAGACATGAAGAAAATAAGAATTAAAAAAAAATACAAAGACCAGAAAAAAAGCAAAAAAGAAGTGAACAAATACGTCATTTTGTCACGTAATGACAGACTGTAATGGAAGGACACTAAGGTTGAACTTTCATCTCCAGTGCGTTGACCCTCAAACAGCGAGGGATGAGACGTCGACTAGCGGCGTCTAATCCGCCCATTACTTACCGCTTAATACATACTTCTTACTGAAGCCTGTCTCCACCCCTATCTCCCACTCCACCCCTCTCTCTCTCTCTCTCTCTCTCTCTGAATACCCCATCTCTCTTTCTCTCTCACACACTCACTCACACGCAATACTATGTATGAAATAGAATATAAGAATAAACCCCGACAAAATGTCTGAGCTTCTACTCAAATCAAAGTGTAGTATCTGTTCCGATGGATACTGCACCCCATAGACTGGTATTGTCTTGGCCTTCGGGGCTTGATTTACGCTGGTCTATGGGTCTTTCCTGTGCAGTTCTAGGAGGTCCACCCTCCCAGGCTTCGCCTCCCCTCTTTGGGGAGGAGTAAGTTTATTGCTTACTACCTGAGGCGCCCCTACCGGGGAATGCCGACGGGGCTGCCCAGGCAATTTTTAAACCCCACTTTCCCGACCCGACCTTGGGTCACATCTTACTTGTGGGAGTAAGATAAAAACTGGCCTTGTGCCTAACTCCTCGAGGAGTAAATCAATACTCAAATAAAGAAGCGGAATATCAGTCTACGACGTGTTTTCATTTATGTGATTTTGTCATTTAGATTTTGTGGTTTGTCCTTTTTTCCGTTGTCCTCTTCTATAAAAACAGACTCCACATATAATGGAGAGTACATGTGTACCTTGTATTTACTATCGGCAGCCTCGTAATTCTCGCTTCTTTTCTATTTTGTCATTTAGTCGTCACATTTTCTGACAAAGGGGGGAAAATTGCTGTTTTCTGGGTGCTCTGTTGTGTTGAGTGTGTGGTATGTTGAGCTTATCAATCCTCTCATAATATCTACCATTCAAGTGTCAATCTAGCCACTTCATTAACCCTTATTCTCGAGTGTTTTTTAGCCTTGATAAGTGGTGACTCATTAGTAAAAAAAAACTAAACAAAAAAAACTACTGTCTTATATATCACGTGTCCGGACAGACAAATACTTATGGCGATCTGAGAAAACGGTAAAACAACCTGAAGCGATCTCCCCTTCAGTCTTAGGCAGGCATATAGAAGGAAAACTCCGCAGCGACTGTTGCTTCCAATGATGTAGACTTGCTCTTTTGGTATAAGGGTGGTAGTCCGTTAGAAAGTGGATTGGTTTTGTGCAAGGGCTTTCCTAACTTCATGCACAGGCATTGATTTAAAACTTCAAAATCTTTGTTTTCCTGACACGGTATTTCCATCTCAAAAAAAGTCAAGCAATGGCAACCCCTGACCACGAGTTTACAAACGTCATTACGTATATATATATAATATATATATATATATATATATATATATATATATATAATGTGTGTGTGTATGTATTTTTATGTCATTATTTTTATTGGTCCGCTGATAAAACGCTGGACTATAGACATCAATATAGAAGGTTCGATCTCTGTAAGTTAGCCATGCTGATGACGGCTGTGAGCCAGAAACACGTGTCCATGGATTACTTTTATGTACGTATGAAATAAATAAATAATATATATATATATATATATATATATATATTATTTTCTTTAACAGTGCTCAATACACAATTAGAGCTTATTATTAGTATTAAATCATACTTATAGCAAGCTTTGTTACACAGAATCTTTTTTTTTTCTGCGGCACACGAAGAATAATGATTACACTGTTTTATTTATAAATACAGTTTCAAGTTAATTATTTTTTGGTTAGGAACAAAGTGTAGTATGTGTTTTTACACTTAATCTCTTCTGTCCTTTGCCCCAATCTAGAGTGCCCTCTTTTTTAGGATGGGGAGCTGGATCTTTCCTCACATTTAAAAACGACCTAAACTCTGCCGTCGTGTGGGAGGCAAATAAATAGGGAAACTGTAATGGGTGTTTACCTCCACACAACTTAAAATCATTCTTTTTTTTAACCATCTAACACACTTATTAAAGTTTCTAAGTGTCTTTATAATTTGAATCTTTCCTGGGACGGGTAATCCACATCCAATATATGTTAAGGAATATCCTCCATATTATAATGAAGACCAATGTTTATTTATTTGTATACATAAATATAAATTCCTCTAGTCACATAAGTTAGCGAGTAACCAAATGCATTTTTTCTAGCCCCGGACGAAATCATTTCAAGTTGTGACGGGAAGCAGGAATGCAAATAGCAAGTCAGAACACCCACCGTCTAAAATGAATTCTGAAACAGTCTTCAAGAAAGTCAACGGTTGGGTTTTTGTTTTTGTTTTAGGTCATCACAAATTATAATAAAATTTATATATGAAAAATTAAATTACTGATGTAATTCTATGATTTTATGTGTTAAGGCGAACACTAGCGAAGCATAATTTGTTTTCCCGTCTATTTTGACTGAGGGTAAACTCTATGTATATATATATATATAAATCGGCAGATCCGGGTTGGGTATAGGATGATTCCTGTGGAGTTCTTTGCAGGGTAGATCCGAGTAGAGAACTCAATGTTAAGTACTGTGGAAAATAGGAGCGGTGACTTACCAGAGAGTGGCTGCTGGCGACTGAGGACGTTCTTCAAACATCTAAGAAGACGGACGATTGTCGCAGAGAATTTATAGCAGTGGGGGGTGGTGTTCAGTTGTTATAAAAACCTTCCTCACTACTGAAGAGCGTCATTCGTCAATTTGTCACCTAACTACTGACGTTATTAGACCCAAGGAGAGGGTTGCGAAGGAAGTTTTTATTTTTTTCGCAACCTCACTCTTCAGCTAGCTTCACTCTTAGTTACCGATGATTTTTTTTTCGACAGTACAAAGCAATTTTGATAAGAGTCTATGAAAATAAATTGTAGTTTTTGTGTAAAAAAAAAAAAAAATTTCAATCGTATTAAGCGACTTTTTTCAGAAAAAACCACAATTTCAGGTAATGCATGTAATAGAAGCACTAGGAACAGTTAAGAAAACCTTAAAAAAAGCGTTGGAGAAATTGGAATAAAAGGGAAGATTGACATCATACAATGTACGGCATTAATAAAGGCAGCTGAAACCTTAATAACACAATTCAAGTAAAGTATTATTCTGTTCCGTCTTAGGCATAACCCCCTTTTTCTGAACGAAAGATTAGTTTATCGCCGGTTGCCCGAGGCGCTCTTACCGAAGAATGCCGACGCGTCTTATTACTAAAAATGTTGCACCCATCTAAAGTGCCCCCATTTTAGGGGGAGCTAGATTTTACCTACTATAAAATGACGTCCCTATTTACTTGCCTCCCCATGGTCGTTTGTTTCACGTGGGAGATACACAGCTAAATATTTCTCCTGCTCAGACTGAGGATAAAGCACTTTGATCCTAGCCCGAAAGTCAAGTATACAATGACGTCATGTTTAAACTTGTTGCAGTAGTAGGCAGGTAAATATACTTACATACATAAGCAATCAATAAATATTGGCTACGCCTTATTTTTAAGCACCTCTTTTATTTAATGTAACTCTCTAACAAATGAAACCAAAAAAGTCCTCTTCATGGGAGAAATAAATAATTGCTTAATACGTATTGCAAGTAACCCTCTTTTTAATGATATCACATCTGCGCTTCTTAAGAATTGATTGGCCTCTTCCTTTTTCTTTAGTGATTTGACTTTAACCTTTTATCTTCATCGGCGAATCCACTTAGGATCTACTCATTGTCGTCGGTCAAGTGGGACGATTTGAAAGCCTTTTTATATTTTCTGTAGCAACAGGTGGGAATACATTATACTAAAAGAAGAAACAAGAATTGTTTAAATATTGAACGTACGAGTACTTTGCGGAGAACGTAGGGAACAGCGTTAAAATCTAACAATAAACCCGGCTCATCTGATGAGTCAACATTTGAACCTTTTCCTGCATAATTTTTTTTTACAGAAATTATACGTACCTGATCTAATTTGTTTTTGAACCACATGCCTTCAAGTTGAGTTGACTTCTGAAAAGGCCCTTAATAATGGAGGCAAAACGTATTTCTCGATGTCTCTGACGCTTACAACAAGTATAACAAGCCGCGCGTGCGTGGTCCCCCTCTGTATGTGACTCGATGTGGCGAGTGTATAATGCAATAAATTTGGGCAATTTGGGGAATTTCTGACCCCCTGGGGGCGCGAACAAGATTTTTACCCAAGGTCAGCGATACTTATTTTCTATTAGGAACAATTGCCTCCACATTTTGGCCAAGTTTCAAAGAAATTGAATGGATGGATGACAAGTTATGGGGTAAAAAATGTCATTTTTTTGCCATTTCGGGGCCTTTTGACACCCTGGGGGCTAACAAGATGATTTTTCAAAAATCGGAGAATGTCACTTTCTAACCTGACCAAAGGTACAACTTCATGCAAAATTTCAGAGAAATTCAATGAATGGTTGCGGAGAAAAATCCGGACGGACGGACATGCCTCAAAACATAAGTCCCCTGATTTTATAAATCGAGGGACCAATTAAATCAAAATTATGATAATTTGACAACTTTTCTGTGTTGATGTGGAGTAAAATGATGCATTATAGTTAAAAACCTGAAATGGAAAACTTACAACCAACCTGTTGCCAAGGTCGCTGGAAAAATGGTTGGATCACTCTACCACTCCAGAAAGTACCTGGTTCCTAATGCAATACCTTATCTGTATAAGATTCGGATACATCATAACATGTAATACTGCTGCCGCATCCATGAAAATGCCACTCGGAATTGTTTGCTTTTGTTTTTACCTTGGCAGAGTAGAAAATCGACTTCGCAATCTAGTGGGCGATGATATCTTGCTAATCTTTCTCTACTCTTTTGTTACTTTTATGGTAGCTGCTCCACTGAGCTCCAATCTTACCCCCCCTCTCCCCCGTAAAACATCCAGAGTTTTATCTGTGTAGTTATCTCAAAGATAATGTCTATCGAAACAATCCGCAGACTATTCCCGAACTGAAGACGGTCATTACAGCTCAAATCCTGACAGTGTCAAGAGTGGAGTGTTTCAGAAGTAATTCCAACTTTGGATCTCTTATTCAGCTGTGCTTATCATTAGATGGCGATACAGCAAATACTGTATGATGTTCATGGATGAAACTTGGACAAGTCAGGTAGAGACTGAAGTTTACTTGCTCCAAATATTATTGGATTACAGAAAGGATTGTGAATTTGATTAACGATTTAATGGGTAGCATGTTTTGCGGGTCATCCTCTATTTGCAAAATATTACCATTTTGGGCGATTTTAGCACCCCTAGCAAACAACCCCCCCTCCCACACACCCGCAGAAAAGGGCTCGGTCTGTCTAGTTTCTATTCATAGTTATAAATTCATACACAATTTAGGAAAGAACTAATAAACCTGTTTTGGGAAATTCAGAAAAAAAAAACGGATTAACACACAAAGAAACATTCTGGCATTCTTTTCGGCCGGATAAAGACATCTTCAAGACTGCAGTTTTTTTTTATTTTGTCCTCATCCAGAATTCCAGAAGCTGGATTTTCTTCACATTAAATGAGAAATGCCACCGTGGCAGTGGCGTGCTGAGGACTGATGTCTGGGACCAACTTCTTGATTGTATGTCCCAAATACTCAAGTATATGTCCTAGCACAGAGAAATGTTATGAGAAAAAGAGACAATTTGGAGATTTTTGGATGCCTCCCAATTTGGATACCCGGTGCCATAGCCCCGTCGCCCCCCCTCTCTCCTTCTCTGCACAACACTGCTCCATTTGGAGGCAAATAAATAGAAACACCCACGCACTTTCATGTTATTTACCTCCTTGCCAGGAAGTTAGACATAAGGTCAAGTGTTAATTTCAGGAGTCAGCACACTAGAGTAAGCGCACTCTGGCTTACAAAAATATGCCTGAGCAGCCCCGTCGGAATTCCTCAGATGATTAGTAATAAAGTAACCCTTTCTCAACGAGAAGGTGAAGCCACTATTGGACTGCTTCATATCATGATTGTCTATGCTTTTGTGAGTGTATCGCCCCCACCCAATGGATTCCGATAGATTTACGATAATCGTTCTTTCTTAATACCTGATAACTTATTTTATTTAATCTGTGAAATTGAATTAAATCTTATCTTTCACGGGTGAATAAAAAATATCTTAATTCTCATCTATTTGTTTAGATTTGTGTGAATCAGAAAAAAAAGATACAAAAAGAAACAGTTGAACTCGATGTCCTTATCATGTAATTTAATTTTCGAAGTAGTTTCTTTTACCTTAACGGAGCCGAGACATATTCCGTTTAACGTTCTTAACTCCGATTAGAGCCGGGGACCACTCCCATGAAACCGTTTGCGATAAGTCATAATGATGTCTACGCTTGGAATTTTACAATTGGACGAGATGAATTTACGTAGGTGGGGTCAGATAGAAGATGGTGATTAACCCAAGCCACACATTGCTATTACAGTGAGGTTAGCTGCTCGTACTGCCCGTCTGTCAACAGCGTCTGGGTAAGAATTAAGACGTCTACAGTTAAGAATGAGACATTTGAAGCTTTTTTTTTATTTCTGTAGAAAATAAAACGTTTAAGCCATACGCAGACAGCTGTTTCGTTGTATCACATCCCTTCAGTGTTGTTAGTGTTTTCACGCTGAGATTAGAAACCTGATCGCTAGATCACTTGCAACTCTGATTAGCAGTCAGGAATCCCACCTCTACACTATCGAGCTAGACCCGCTATATGCATATATAATTCCATGTAGTAATTATTTTATGTTTCATTTTACTACAGTGTAAGTTCTCAGAAATCAAGCGCCCCTTCAAGAGGTTAACACTTGATATCTATGAGATACGTAGATATCCGAGTATTTCATTAACTTCTTTTTACTTCTCAAACGGTGTGTGTGTGTGTGACAGACAGACAGACAGATTAATATTTCGTTTCTTTTGCTTGACAGAAACTTCAGGTGAAATATAAACACTTTTGTGTAACTTGCAGTTTGTCTAACCAACCTTTCCCTTATATACGTATGAGAGAGATAGAGGGAGATTGCACGATTCATAACGAAAGGCAATACAGTGAGGGGAATAGAGCAATACAAATATATATAGAGAGGGGGAAATTTTATGATTTACAACGGAAGGTATATAGGGATGGTTAATGAAGTTGAGGTATCCTAACCAGGTCAGTTTGTCTAGGTCCCCTGCCAACCGCTTAACACCAAGTTCTTTTGAATCGTCTATGAAATCTGGAAATTTAAATTACAGCATCTTAAAATCTCCGTCTGGCGATTGATAAATCAGTTATATATATATCTATTGTGCATATATTATTTCACTATTTATTTCAACAGTGCTCAATACGTGAATAGAGCTTAGTAATAGTATGAAAATATTTATGGCAAGAAGATACACACAGGCGTCCATGTTTCATTCCCGCAATAAATTATATATATAATATCTCTATCTCTATCTCTCTCTCTCTATATATATATATCTATCTATCTCTATATCTCTATCTACCTCTATCTACCTCTATATCTCTATATCTCTATATCTCTATCTACCTCTATCTACCTCTATATCTCTATATCTCTATCTACCTCTATATCTCTATATCTCTATCTACCTCTATATCTCTATCTACCTCTATATCTCTATCTACCTCTATATCTCTATCTACCTCTATATCTCTATCTACCTCTATATCTCTATCTACCTCTATATCTCTATCTACCTCTATATCTCTATCTACCTCTATATCTCTATCTACCTCTATATCTCTATCTACCTCTATATCTCTATCTACCTCTATATCTCTATCTACCTCTATATCTCTATCTACCTCTATATCTCTATCTACCTCTATATCTCTATCTACCTCTATATCTCTATCTACCTCTATATCTCTATCTACCTCTATATCTCTATCTACCTCTATATCTCTATCTACCTCTATATCTCTATCTACCTCTATATCTCTATCTACCTCTATATCTCTATCTACCTCTATATCTCTATCTACCTCTATATCTCTCTCTATCTATATATCTCTCTCTATCTATATATCTCTCTCTATCTATATATCTCTCTCTATCTATATATCTCTCTCTATCTATATATCTCTCTCTATCTATATATCTCTCTCTATCTATATATCTCTCTCTATCTATATATCTCTCTCTATCTATATGGTCTCTTATATTCCTTCATATACGTATTTTTGTTTATTTTAGATTATTTTTATTTTTGAGAAAAATAAGAAAAAAAGAAGGCTTAAAAGAAATATGGCACGGGTTATATGATAATTATAAACACTGCAAGTTTATATGCATGGATACGTTTACTAGAGGCGGACATTTCCCTGTGCAAGAAAAACTATGCGTATAATCTCCTGTTCCATAGGTGAAGAAAGAGTTATAATTTTACGAAGAAAAGAAAAAAACAAAAAACGTCCCACTTGTCAAACGTACATTTTATCTTTTTTTTTTTTTTTTTTTGAAAGAATGTTTTTTTCTTCTTTCCTCTTAATTCTAAAGAAGCGAACATATATCTTCGCAGTGCAAATGTCATGTGAGTTTCGAAGCACTGCTTGACTGAGCTAATTTGTCTTTTGCTTCATTCTATTTTCGCTAAAAACATTCTTTGCAATTCGAATAGCTTTTGGAATATGCACGTGGTTTTTTTTAGTTCTGTTTTTTCGTCTCTCACTCTCTCACACACTTCACCTGACTTTTGTCGTTGCGCCTCGTTACTTAATAGTTTTCTCTCTATATTCTTTCTCTTGAGATATTTTTAACTTTGTCTATCGATCTATCTATCCATCTATGTAAGGCGTCTATCTATCTCGACTCATATCTAGCGAATATCTGAGTATATTAACGGAGACTTTAATGAACAGAAAAAAGTGAAAACAAACACCAATGAAATAAAAATAACATTTACGTTATGAGTCATTGTCACTCCTGCATTATATATATATATATATATATATATATATATATATATATATATATAAATTAATCTCGCATCGTTAATGGCTTACATATCAATTTTATTAACATATCCAACAATGCTTTAAATGGACGATTAACCAATATTACTTAACCTACAGGGGCGAGCCAGGCTCTTCGTTCGACACCGGAATTTGAATCATGGTCTCCAACACCACCAGTGCGGAGATACGTTTTATCAAGTAACAAAGAAATAAGTTTGGTTATTCTTGTTTGTGATAAAAAAAATGACTCAATAACTGGTCACCTCTGAAGATGGAATTTATTCCGAAATATAAGATTAATGTAAAAAAAAAAATATATAAATTAATCTCGCATTGTTAATGGCTTACATATCAATTATATATATATATATATATATATATATATATATATATATGGTAAAATGCACGATATATCATAAAATGAAAAGCCGTGAAAGGAAATACGAGAAAATATAATCAAAAACGAGATTTTACCCCTTTCGTTCTCATCCACGAACGTCTTGAGAAAAAGTGAAGATTTTAAATTTAGGCGATAACGGGTTTAAAGAAGAACGCACAACGGGATGTTATTGAAACGGTTTAGACTATTCAAAAAAAGAATGAATCGCGTGAGGCAGATAACGGTAAAATTGGAAGAGGGGAGACAGAAAAATGGAAAAGAAATTGAAATATGGATAAGATATAGTAAAAATGAAAAGTTACTTTAACAAGGATCAGTTATTTAAGCAGTGGCGTTATATATTTAATTGTTTAAGTGCGTTCTTTTGCCAGATGTTAACGTTAGGTTATGATGAGAAGTATTATAGCACTTTCGATGCACTTGCGACGTGGGGGAGAGTATTCGGTCTTGAGGAGGGTGCAGTGTGTAAAGTCAAAATTGTGGGTAAATGTTTTTTTTTTTGTGCGTATGACTAATGTGTTAGTGGGATTCTTGTGTTTGAGGTCCTGTTTGTAAATGCGAGATTCTATGTATCTGGCCGTTTCACCGAAATAAAACATCGGACATGCCGCACATTTTATTTCGTAAATGCTGTCGAGGGAAGATGTGTCCTTAGGAGGTAGTTTGGGACGGGGCTTTATGTTGAGTAAATCCTTAATCGTTTTAGAAGTTTAGAGTTACTATTTTTATGTCAGATTTTAATTGTTTTTGTAAGGAAATATACATGGGATTATTGAAGAACTATGTAAGATTAATTTTTTTCAGTAATGTCGGTGTTATTTACTGTTGTTTTAACACGATTTGCTTCAAGATCGGTGATCGCAATGCTAGTGAATTCGCTAGCTACAATGCAAAGCTCTCCTCGAAAACGAATTGAGGGCTCTGCGCTGCTAATAGTGGTTATATAAATATTAAGAATTAACTTGCTCGTCAAAAAAAGAACTTACGCGTTTGCTTATCTAGTCAAATTAAAGATATGTGATAGTGAAACAACCAGTCTGTAGATGACAACCACACTTCAAGATATATAACTCTGTATTTTGCTTGTGTAAGTGTCTACGAAACGGTCCGTCAAGGTCTGTATCTTTTTAATGAATAGATATAGTTATTAGAATCTAATTTTCTATTTTTTATTCATACACGATCTAAAGTTCAACATTTAACATCCATTGAGCTTAAATCTTGAAATTCTCATATATATATATTATTTGTTATTGTTTATCTATGTACGTAAACGTTTCGTCCTTTTTAAATTCGGGACTCATCAGCATAGAGATATGACTATTCACTACCGGTCATGCGATTCGAAACCCCGGACTAAAAGTATTTTTTAACTCAAATCCGACGTCTTTAACCGCTCGGCCAATTTTAAACAGCGAATAAACGCTGATAATTTTAACACTTTATCGGCGGACTTGACGTCTAAGCATTCTACTTCTTTTAAGGGAAGGAACGATGCATTATAAAGCAAGTGACGTCATGCTGTGTTAATACTACCATTACAGTGCTCTACTTTTTCGAGGAGCGAAAGGACACGTTTAAGTTAACGAACCTAAACTATTCCTATATTTGGAGATTACATAAGACAACACTTATTGATGATTAAGATATTATGAATCCCCAATATCTATTGAATACTGCAGATACAATTAAGCTCAACGCTAATACGTTATGTCAAACAGAGCTTATGTATTTTAATACAATATAATTCGAAATTTGACATAATTAATATTTTGTAATCATGCTCCTAAAATCAACACGTGTTAATATAGAAATACCATTGAGTGTTGATTTTGGAGCATGATTACAGATTAATTATGTCATAACTTTTTATTCTACTGACTTTATAACATAATTACAGACAAATGTGACCCGGTAAGTCACCTGTAGATCCATGAAAAATGAGTTTGCAAAGCCAGTTAACGAATAAAAAAAAAAGAAGCAAAATCCAAAATTAGTCTATTTCTGCTCCCTATATCTCCCTTTGCAGCTCTGGGTTAAATAGTATTGCCACTTGTGAGGATATTTACTTTTGTTTATAGAATGTTATAGTTGTTTTTATCTTGGACTGCTAATAAAAAGGAAGATATTTACGGAAGTGAGTGATGGGCATCGTATATAATAAGAGTGGGAGTTGACCAACATACAATGAGAGAGGGTGAGTGTGATAGAAACTTAAGAGGTGGGTCATTTGATGAGTTATTTGCAAAGTAACATAAATTAGAACAATCCAAATTTAATTTTTTTCAAACATAACTCATTTCCTAAACTAAAGAATATATTAGCATGTATTTTATGTGATTAAAATATAAGAATAAGCCTTAGGGAAACAAACGTTTATTACCCCAGCGTTAGTATATAATTTAACATAAAATTATCTTGTGAGATTTCAAAAGTTAGACCTAAATAGTATTTAAGCTGACATATAGATCTTTGGTTTTGACTAGTTTGATTTGTTATTGTTATACCATGTTATTTGCACTATACTTTGTTATAGTTTATTATTTTAAATATGTAGTCCAGTCCACACAACTGATACGGAAACATTGTTCAATTTTGACTGAAAAATCAAAACCAACGAGAAGAATAACTCATATTTTTACTTGAAGGTAAAGAGTTTTCTCCCTTGGAACAACTTTTTTTTTCTTCTTTTTCTGTATAGGTTAAAACCAATGACTGCACTGCATTCAAGCAACGCGGAGTAGGTACATTTATTGGCCCTCCGTAACCGAAGGATTCTTTCAGGGTTTGTACTTTAAACAATTTTTCGAACACTTCTGGAATACTGGATTCATTTTTTGTCGTGCCTAATTCGTACGAACGTAAGTGACAACTCTGCTTATTATAGGTTTCAACTCTGTCCATTGCTGTCAACGATGTCGCCTCTGTTTATTCCACGCTGCTGACAGACACATCTTAACGTCCGACTCCGTTCTCGCTGTGATGTAAGCCAATTTGTTAGCATTTTGCGCTCACAGACGTAAACATCGGAAGCGACAAAACGAGAAAAACAGAAATTTAATGTATTTTTTTTTTTGTTTTCATTATTTATGTTGAAAGAATGTGTTTTATCTTTGTGGAACAAAAACGAAATCTCACACCAAAGGGATTCTTTTCTTTTTTACGCCAAACACACAGGTTCATTTCAAATTTAGTTATATTTGATTGTTATTGTTGTTATTATGTATATTATGATGCACAGTATTATGATGATGATGTACATGATTATGATGATGGTGTACATGATGATGGTGTACATTATTATGATGAACGTTTTTATTATGAACATTATTATGATGAACATTATGATGTACATTATTGTTATTATGATGTACATTATTATTGGTATTATGATGTACATTATTATTGGTATTATGATGTACATTATTATTATGATGTACATTATTATTATGATGTACATTATTATTATGATGTACATTATTATTATTATTATTATGATGTACATTATTATTATTATTATTATGATGTACATTATGTACATTATTATTATTTACATTATTTACTCACTAGGAGTTTTCACATAAATCGTCATAATGATTGTTCACTGATAATAACCGGTGGTGTTCCCTGGAGTCTGAATGAAAACAAGTCTCCCCAGATTTCCAGTACTCTGCACCTCTTTCGATAACTATCGCAAATAACTTTGCGTCATCGCAATATCTGCTTACTATTTATTTATAGCTGGCAACAACTATTCGTCTTCTCTCGAATTGTTTCCACAGACTGGAAGTTCTAGGAAAGAAACTTTGCTCATGGAAGTTCTGTTTAGTTTAGGTACACAGAAATCATTGACAGTGGTTGTAGCTACATTTTTTGTTTATGTTTAACAGGGAGAACCATAGATTGAAGCTCAGTCGAGCACCTACCATAAAAATAACGATAGTGCAGAGAAAGACTCGCAACGTCTCTTCTGTGATAAAAAGGCTGCAGGGAAGAGAAACGGGCATTACCCAATAGATGTCGAAGTTGGTTTTGTATTCTGTTAAGGCAGGAAAAAGTGTTCTGAGCGGGTCTCTAGGTATTGCAACAGTACTCAATCTTGGAACGTATTTCACTTTTATACGGATAAAGGATTGCGTCAGGAGTGATATCATTTTTGGAGCGGTAGAATAATCAAACAATTTTTCCAGCGACCTTAATAACAGATTTGAAATGGAAGACTTACATCAAGGAGAGGACAATTCCTTTCAATTGGGGCAGAGTGAGGATCAGAGCTTTGATGGTGAAAGGAGAGAAGCTTGGTTTTTAGACGTATTAAAAGTACCCAGCCACCTCTTTTTTCCATTGCACCACGTGCTCCAGGTCGGAAGAGAGAATCGGAAAGATCTTGATCATTAATGCTCTTCAGAGTGTTGCCATAGATGGTTGTGCCATCTGCATAAGTGTCGACGAATTATCCTTGAGGCACGTCAGCGTTTATACATCTGCCCCATGGACGGCGGCACCGGGGGCAGGGCCCCCCACTTTTTGACCCCCCCCCAACTTTACGGTCATCAATAATGAAGTTATATATGCATGTGTTTAACCGGGCCTCCCCACTTTTTAGGAGAGCCCCCCCCACACTTTTATAACTGTGCCGCCGGTCCTGTAGCCCATCAACGACTACTTTTATAAACCTATCAAAGAAAGTATTTGATGGTTTAGATGACATTTCCAGATATGCAAAACTAGAAAGCTTATGAAGTATACCTTTATGCCGAACCCTATCAAACACCTTTGATATGTTAAGAGCTATTGCTTGTATCAGTCGGAGGCACGTCCTTGACAATCAGTCCGACGGGATGAGGTATGGTTCTGTTCACTACGAGAAGGCCCACCCTCCCATGCTTTTACCTTCTAGGCTAGTTTATTGTTAATTGCCCGAGGCGCCCCTACCTGGGAATGTTGGAGCTTCTCAGGCATTTTTGTAGGCCAGCGTTCGCTTATCCTAGTGCGCTTGCTTTTGCAAACCACACCTGATCTTGTGAAGATAAGGTAAATAAAATACACACACATATATATATATATATATATATATATAAGTAAAGTATCGTTTTGCGTATTATAAACGCACGCACACACGTATGTGTGTATATCATATATATATATATACATAGATGTCTGTGTGTATTTTGAGGACATGTCGTGTAGGATTTCTCTTTAGAAGTCTTTCAAACTAAGCTGTTATTAAATCTTAATGGCCAGCTCGAATTGTTCACTACCCATTCAATGATGTCCGGTGGTGCAAGGCGTAGGCAAGCGAAAGGCGACCGGCGTAAAGTCATAAAAACATGGGTGCTAATTCGTTGAAATGGGAGACAAGATTATGGCTGACTAATTCAACTAATCGCCCATCGTATCCGCTTTTTTATTTGACAAGGTACTTACCTTTCTTGTATTATTTTTAATGCGTCGTCTCTTTTAGTGTCATGCTGTTAAAATATCTTTTCTTTACTGAAATACAAAAAAAAAACACTAACATACCATCTACCTTCTCCGGGTCAAAATCACATGTAGTATCTGTTCTGGTTAGCCCTTGTCGAATGTGAAGTCTAGCCCTTGTCGAATATGAAGTCTAGCCCTTGTCGAATATGAAGTCTAGCCCTTGTCGAATATGAAGTCTAGCCCTTGTCGAATGTGAAGTCTAGCCCTTGTCGAATGTGAAGTCTAGCCCTTGTCGAATGTGAAGTCTAGCCCTTGTCGAATGTGAAGTCTAGCCCTTGTCGAATGTGAAGTCTAGCCCTTGTCGAATGTGAAGTCTAGCCCTTGTCGAATGTGAAGTCTAGCCCTTGTCGAATGTGAAGTCTAGCCCTTGTCGAATGTGAAGTCTAGCCCTTGTCGAATGTGAAGTCTAGCCCTTGTCGAATGTGAAGTCTAGCCCTTGTCGAATGTGAAGTCTAGCCCTTGTCGAATGTGAAGTCTAGCCCTTGTCGAATGTGAAGTCTAGCCCTTGTCGAATGTGAAGTTGAAATGAAAGACTACATGAATACTAATTCAACTAATCGCCCATCGTTTTTGGTTGCTTTTGAATTTAAACAGTATTTTTACTTCGAAGTTTTCTTGCTCAGCAGTTTCGATCTTTTCACTTTGAAGTTTGTTTTATTCATTTCATGGTAACAAGGTGTGCAATTCATCGGTTTTGATTAGACACATACAACAGATGTAAATAGCACACGGGGGGAGTCATCGACGTAAAAGCTTGGGAACCACTGTTAAGTAGCTTTTATTCTTTGCTCTTTCCCTCTTAAGTCGGTCTTCGTAGATGTCACATAATGCATAGTCATCTGACAAAATTACTGGAGTATATAAAACGGAAATAAAGTTGAAATAAATGATTAAATAAATAAAGCGATTAGCCGAACT
Source organism: Sepiola atlantica (assembly GCA_963556195.1). Taxonomy (NCBI): domain Eukaryota; kingdom Metazoa; phylum Mollusca; class Cephalopoda; order Sepiida; family Sepiolidae; genus Sepiola; species Sepiola atlantica. The sequence continues at coordinate 38,197,992 of OY744538.1, read as the reverse complement.
GGTCAGCCGTAATCTAATATCTCGTTTCAACAAATTACCTCCTCCACGCGACTTGGTTTCAGTCGACTTGTGATATGTTACTACCACAAGTCAAGCATCATCGAGTGTTTGTGCACGACCTGAAGACTTGTTGGTAAACCTCTGAACGATTACAACAGTTGTCATAAAAGGCTTCCCATGACAGCTAGAATGTTGTTACCACTGATATCTTATCCTCACTTGCCCCCCCCCCCCCACATGAAAAAGTCGTTATATATTATTTTTTGGTCAGGTAAAAACTAGATAACCCCTTGTATCTTTTTCGGAATGTAATATTTTTCTTCTTAGAAAGGGGTCGTTGGTTACGTGTATGGTATTACGGCATGTCAACCGTTCTTGGGTCATTTTATGCCCAAATCGTACATATGTCTTATATACGATTGGTTTGTAGATTAATATTTTTTGTAGACGTATATTTTGTGAACAGTGTAAACGATAGTTTCTATTCAACTCATATATGAGGTCCTGCCAGATACTACCACTCCCAGCTAGAGTGGACCGTGGAGTAGTAGTAATTAAAGGGCGACTACACGCTCATCAGAGCTTCCAAATTGGGGCCACATCACTACATTTACTGTTGTGTCATACCCAAGATGGTTGGGGTGAGGAGGATCTTGAGTTGTTGGTAGGAGTGCAAAATAGTATAGGCATAAAATAAGCGGCTGGAAAAAGTTTAGTATTGTTCTCGGAAAACATTCTATTTAACACAGAGATAAGACGCTGACACAGCACCACTACTTCGAGCTAAAGTGGACTTATTCATTACTTGAAATCATTGAAACGAAACTAATTGCGAAGAAAAAGATAGAACTCTGTCTCTGTCTCTGTCTCTGTCTCTCTCTCTCTGTCTCTGTCTCTCTCTCTCTGTCTCTCTCTCTCTCTCTCTCTCTCTGTCTCTCTCTCACAAGAAAAGATAAAACTAATCGATAAGACAAATCTCAATATATATCGGTTCTGTTTTAATATCAAGTAAATATTGTTGTGTCAATCTTAAAGGTGAAAGAAATTATTTCCTTTTTTTGTTATCAGATATTATTGAGATTAAGCCTCTCCTTTTTTGCTCATAAAATTTTAATTTGCATACGTGATTATTCTTTCATTTCTTTTTTATAATTATCAGTTATAATTAAGCTTAAACATTGTTTTCTGATAAGAATTAAATGTTCATACGTGGTTGTTGAAGAGAGCCGTACATACGTACGTTCACTTTTATTATATAGATTAAAACTTTTTGACACCCATGTTAAGTGGTTCCTTTTACGAAGGCACAGGTTAGACTCCTATACGAGTCTCACTTCTCAATTTGTGGGCTTCTTTGTTTATTTCCAACCCCGTAGATTAAATTAATTGTTTAATTAACAATATTATCTACTCAAATATGATCAACAAAAATAGCAGCGAAAGGCATATAAGGTCGGGAATGAATTCCAATATTGAACCATCAAACAATAATCTCTATAAATTTATTTTTTCACGTTTTAATAGATTTTTTTCTTTTCGTTTTAGTAATTGGATGCAAGGAAATGGATATGGAATCGGACAATAACGGATATTCGTAAGATGGCACCATTTAATCTGCGTGTTTACCGATGAAAATGTTATTTCAAATTTAAGCGTGACATACCGACAAACGGACTGATCCTCTTATAGTAATACGTTGACGCATCTAAAAATGTCATTTCAAGCTAAAGCCTAACATACCAGCACAATTGTCATTTCAAGCTAAAGCGTGACAGACCAACAAAATTGCCATTTCAAGCTAAAGCGTGACAGACTGACGAAAGTGCTGGTTCAAATTAAAGCATGACAAACTGACCGACGAATAGAGCATCTTATCGTTTGTATGCCTCGTGCCGATTTGTTAGGACAAAATACTAATGCAAAGATTGTGGATATCACAAGAGCAAGAAAACACACCTCAAAATTCGAAAAGAACCGAATTAAGACAAACCTTTAACAAATAAATGGTTCGCCATCCTCGATTATATATATATATATATATATATATATATATATATATATTAGATCCCTCATTATCAAAATTATTTCAGATTACAAGCTCAATGAAGTTATGTTTCCGTCTTCAGAGCATATATATATAAATATATATATAAATATATATATAAATATATATATATATATATATTGATTGGTTGCATTCCACTGACCAAAGAAGCAAAACGTCAGTCCACAATTATATCTTTTATTTATTTTTATTTCGACAAATACTTATACTGTTTTCCGTCTTAAAAACCCGTAAACAAACAAGACTATATTTTTGTTTACGGGTTGTGAAACGTTCGTAAGACTGTTAAAATGTAAGCATTCGCCGAAATAAAATAATGCCTTTGAAAATAATTAGTTTTGGATTGACGTTTTTCAATAGAATGCCACCAACCAACCTATATATATATATATATATATATATATATATATGGTTGAAGGAAATAAATAGGTAGTGAGGGGTTAACACAGAAAGCTCTGCTCAATTAGAAGCTTGAGTAGTCAGGGGTTAGCTATAATACAATTTCAATGCAATTAACCTGACGATTTCCCTTGACAATGAGACATAAGCGTTTCTGCGTAACTTGTCATAAGTATATTTTCATGAAACTGAGCTTTAATCACATATTGAGCATTGTTGAAGTAAATCGTGAAAAATAAATACACGTAAAATATTATTTTACAATATAAGTATCTATATAGGAAATAGCAATACACTTATGCATATGAAATTATTTGTCGCACTCGCGTTGATATTAAAGGTCCACTTTTTGTTTACTTAAAGGTGAAAACAACTTCGTAACATACTCAATCGTGGATATGCGACCGACTTCGGAAAGGATAACTAACTTGCATATTCTATAAAAAAGGAACTCGTTAATTGAGCATTAATTTTTCCTGTTTTCTTGTTAAATGATTGGTTTCATTTAATTATTACGCACAGTTTTATTCATGTATATATTTTACATGGCGCATAATTGTAACATTTGGAGTCAAAAAGTTCTAGCACACACATGTATATATTTGTACGCACACACACATACACAGGGCAAAATCTAGTGAATCCTCACTGATTATATAATATATATATCATATAATAAATAAGCTGTTTATTAGGTATAGAACTTTATGTATGCAAACATTTTTGGCTACATATTTGCGAACATGTTTCGGTCAAAGCTATAAATAAGCTAGACTTAGTCATGCGTCTGTTTTTAATAGATACGAGAATTGAATTTGCATCAATTTAGAACAGGCATGAAAAACTCTAGCTGATTTACAGCTTTGACCGAAATATGTCTGCAGAAAATATTTGTATAAAGAAAGTTTTAGATTTTATATATATATATATATATTATTGAAATAGATACATGTTTCAAAACTCCAATTTTTGTTTTCAATTCACATATCTATAACGCTTGTAAACATGTTTTTACTTATATTTAGACGTAATTCTTTTCAGAAAAACGATTCACGTGAGTTGAAAGTAACGCCTTATTGTATCCTTTTTTTCTGCTGTCAGCTTTGATTGATATGCCTTCAATAACCAGCAAAGCGGTAAGTTTGGCCGATAAAGCTTAACACGTCGAAAATGATTTGTTTGGAATCTTGATGCTTGTTTACACTCTATCTACGCGTTTAACTAAATTCTAGTCAAATGAACAAGCAAAGCCGACATCAACATAGAATTGTCGTCAGAATAGCAATTTCAAACATTTTAACGCAAAAAAACAGAACACGCCACAAAGACGTAAGTTATAAAGAGTGGGCAAAAATAAGGGTCCTATTTTTAAAAATTCATAACTTTTTTATTTATTGATTTTTTTTTTTTTTTTTTTTTTTTTTTTTTTTTAGAATAAGTAAAGGACCCCTTCCGAAGCAAGCATGAGCCGTATTAGCCCTAAGGAACGTACCCTCATTTAGAAAACATTATTTTTGCTTAAAAAAACTCAAAACAGTGTAAAAAACAATACTTTAGTTTTTGTAAGTTTTAAGAAGTGTTTTTCGGCTAAAATTTGTTTTGTTTATTTCAAAAAATCTCGGAAGGGTCAGTCTACACACACATAAAGTTTGGTGAGTTTAACTTTTATTTTGTGGAAGTTATTCAAATTCAAGTTATTCAAATTTAAAGATAGGACCCTTATTTTGGCCCACCCTGTATATTAACTAGCTGAACCTGTCGTCTACGCTGAGTATCTCACATGTCTTGGCCTTCGGACCTTGATTTACGCCGGTCAATGGGTCTGTCCTGTGTAGTTCTGGGAGGTCCACCCTCCCAGGCTTTGCCTCCCCTCTTTGGGGAAGAGTAAGTTTATTACTTACTGTCTGAGGCGCTCTGTCCAGGCAATTTTTAAAAAGCCCCAAGTATTCTTGCTCTGGAGTGCACATCCCCACTTTCCGACCTTGTGTCACATTCTACTTTGTGAGAAGTAGATAAATAGGCTAAGTATCTCAAATATTTCGTTTCTGCGCGTCCCTATTTACTTTCATCCCCACGAGGGCAGAGGTAGACACAAAGAGTTTAATCAAGCTCCCCAAAAGGGAGTACTTCGGATTCAGACAAAAGCCAAAATTGTCTCAGTTTAGAAGGATTTTCTCGCACTGATCGTTGACAGAAAATATAAAGTGTAATATCAGAACGGGTACTACACTTTGCTCCTAATCAAGAGGTAACGACCGTTCTTTTCTACACGTCAACTGGAAAAATATTTTGATTATTATGACTTATATTCTAATCTTGGTTGCTATTTTCACAATGTTTCGACAAATGTAACCTTCGAACTTTTTCGGGTACATCTTTTTGAACTCTGGGATCTTTATATTGAACTCGGGAATATATACGAAATTTCGACATAAAGATTTCCGAAAAGATGCACTTCAAAGAGGTCAGAGGTTACATTGGCGAAAACGTTGTAAAAATAATAACCAAGATAAAAATAGTTGCCCTAATAATCCCAATAATGCAAATTACCAACCCTAATCCAAAAACCTCTGAAACATAATTGCAAAAGACAGTTTCTTTTTAATTTAAACTCTAATAATATTAAATTAAATTTTATGTAGATTGCAGACAAATATTATTCTTAATTCAACAGCAGTTGAGAAATTTGGAGTTGTTGGCCTTCGTTCGATGACTTTCTCTTGTATAGTTGGTGGTTTTGTGTCCCGGTTAAATGTGAGCCTCGCGAAACGGAGTTACTGATGCCGCGTCTATCAGTGTGACAAATAAGCGATAATGTCTTCGCCATTAATGAGGCTGGCCAGAGATGCTCCCTCTAAAAAAAAGTTTTGCGTAAGTTTACTTGAAGTGTTTGAAACAATTTTGTGTCATCACGTATTTGGTACCAGTTACTGGCTTTTCCGAAATTTTGATTTTTTTTTTTCCCCTATTCACTTTGCTCTCAATAATTTGTTCCACGAATTACATGCTTTTCACTACTAATTATACAGCCAACACAATGAAAAGTCGTAGAAACGAAAGACAGAAAGGAGAAACAATTACTTATAGGAAGAAAAAGATTTGTCCGGTTTCGTTCGGATCAACAAACGTTTACGTTTGTTGATCCGAACAAAACCGGTCAAATCATTTTTTTTTTGTTTTGTTCATTTATCTTTGAAATATATATAATATAATCCAGGTTAGTTTACCTCCACAGGATAAAAATCGTAAAAAACTTTATATAAACGTGTTTTATAATAAATACAGCTGTTTATTGGGTATATATATATATATATATATATATATATATTTGATTCATACAAAATTATTTGGCTACACATTTGCAGACGTTTCTCGGTCAGAGCTATAAGATAGGTTCGGCCAAAAGAGGTCTAGCTATCTGATTGCGAGGATCGAAAATAATATTTTCATGAAAAACTTTTTTATTCCTAATATATATTTCATGCGGATGAACCGGCAATTATTTAATGACACTCACAATTCGCTTTCAAAATGTTTTACAACAGTATTTGGATGGCGAATTTGGGGTGTACTTGAATAATTGCCGGTTTATTTGCATAAAGGTAAAGTGATTCTGTTATTAGCATTTTTGCAGGAGGGACTACGTAATGGTTGCTAACATCCCTACGTGAAAGTTATTCTATGGAACCAGCTGGATTCGAACTTGGCACAACCAGGAAGTTAGTCGCGTCGTTATTCACTTAACCACCGTCACCTCCCTCGGCATGAAACTTTTGGTATGACAAATCCAATATGTATGTGTGTGTGTGTATATATATATTATATATATATATACACAATTTATTAGTAATTAATTTTGTATTTGTATATTTTAATTTTATTTTATTTGTGTTTTAAATTTTTTTTTTTTTTAAACGTAAAATGTGCACGTGTTGCTTAAAAACGTGAAGATGAACCCAACAAACGGCAAGAAGATGTGGCATTTCCGGAAGTGAAGAGGATTTTCAAGACAGACGAAACTGGTTTTCACAATGATTTTGCAGAATGTGTAAGACTTCTGAGATCATTGTGAAAACTGGTTTTGTTACGGACGTCGACAGATGGAGAGACGTGGAGACAGAAGAAGAGGAAAGACTACGAACGGACACCGAAGATCCAGAGAGAAATCTCGTGGGGGTCGAGAACGTTATCTCGGATATAATAATACGTGTTACGTCTGTTTCGATATATGTACGTATAAATAGGTATGATGTTTTAAAAACTTTTGTTTACCCCCCCCCCCCCAAAAAAAATAAAACAAGGTATATTACTCCTGAAGCCTAAGGTGCTACTGTGATAGGAACCAGATTTATAGGGGAGGACAACGTGAGTAGAGAGTTGGGCTGTAATATGTTTGTTCACATTACATTTAAATTTCTACATGTTTGTACGGTAGGAGGAGCAGAGAGGGAATTCCAAATGCAAACTGTCCGACGTATTATTTTGCGTGTTACACCAAAGAAGGTCAGTAGGTAAAAGTCTATTCAAACGACGACAGTGATTCGGTAACGCTGTGCGCATGCCACTGTTTTTCGCAGCGTTCTAGTCGAATCTCTAAAAATGATATATTACTTTTCTAAAATGGATACTTACATCGATCTTGACCCAGTTTTCGCGAGTTTCTTGTTGGAAACGTTCGGCTATCTCACGCAAACGCCCAGGAGATGACGAGCCGATTTGTACCAGACGACAATTTTGATACGGTGCTGCGTCCTGTGATTTTAAGTTATATTTTCAAGAAATTTTCTAAAAGAAACAAAAAAAAAAACAAACAAGCAAAACATAGCTAAGTTACTGTTATCAAGTAAATATTTTTTGTTATTTTGATACGTTGCTGCGTCCTATAATTTATAGTTATATTTGCAATACATTTTTTAAACAACAAAACAAATAACACCAGCAAAACAGAGCGAAATTACTGTTATCAAATAAATATTTTTAACCTAAACCCTACAAAAAACAAAAAACAAGCAAAACATTATCATAGGACACAGCGCCATATCAAAATTGTCGTCTGGTACAAATCGGCTCGTCATCTCTCGGGCGTTTGCGTAGGATAGCCTAACGTTTCCGACAAGAAACTCGTGGAAACTGGGTCAAGATCGATATAAGTACCCTAAAATAAGTTAGGTCAATGCTGATAGCCTGGGGTCTCTCCTACTTACTGAGGAATGCCAACGGGGTTGCTCGGACATTTTTGTAGTCAAGGGTGCACTTCTCCTTGTGACCCTGCTTTTCAAAACTCCACCTGACCTTATGTCTTACCTCCTAAAGATGAGAATAATACTTTTCTAAAATAAAGTTTTATGAGTCAAAAGAAGCCTATTTCCAGAATTCGTATATTTTATCATTTATTTTCATATTGCCAACTCGGACTTAGGGTTAGTGTTTGGGTTCATGAAGAGTGTGCTTTTTTTTGTTGTCGCTGGAAACAAAAAAAACAAACTTTATTTTATTTATAATGTATTGTTTAACTATAGAAAATAATATCAATTATGTTTTTATTATAAAATTGATTATAAAATGCCCCTCTCCCTACACAACATTCTTTGGTAAAAAGATTTGTCCTTGTGAGAAAGCCGCAAATAGTTTAAAGCTTTATGTACAGAAGAAAAATAAACGTTTAGTTTTGTTTTCTTAATCAAGACTTGGACGTTACCAGATGACGTCATAATAGACATGGCGTTGCTTCAGATGATAGCTCGGAGTTCGTTCCTGCAAGTAGCTATCATCTGTCGAATGTCTGGTATCAATTAAGTATCGGGACTAAGGATCCCCTGGCGTTTTGACTGAGATAGGTTGAAAATTTAAACGGTCGGTCATTTTTTTTTGTTTCTGGATTCGGCGAACTGCGGTGCGGGATACAACAGATTCAGTTGTTCTTGACGGCGTGAAAGCGTCGGGGCAAGTGGTATCTCATATCAGTGGCATTCCGGCTCGGAAAGCCAAAAGTGTCATGCTGTCGAGTCGGCGATCATCGCGTCTGTCGACCCTGACTGGCTCGAGAATCGATACGTACGTACTTTATTGTTAAAAAAGGTAAGATGTACGAACACTCGAATAAATGCAAACCAGTAGTATGTATATTTTAAGCAGTGCCTTGGTGAAAAATTACAATTATTTTAATTCAACCGTTAAGAAAACAGACAGTTGAATTTCGCTTTTAAAACGAGTTTCGTAATTTAATAAATGTCTATAAAGTAACACTTTTGAAGTTGATTTTAGTCACTACCTTTGTCATATCTTTAGAAAGTTTACCTTATTTTTTTTTAATTCTTCACATTTTACTTTAAAATAACTGCACAATAATTAAAAAAAAACAAACACTCAGCTTAGATTGGTTGAAAATTGAAACAGTTAGGGTTAGGGAGCTGTACTTGTTTTTATTTTTTGTTTTTCTTGTTTCGACAAACTGAGCTGCGATGCAGGGGTTGACAGATTCCGCAATTCTTGACGGCGTGAAAGGATCGAAATAAATTGCATCTCATATAAATGGATTTGTGGCCTGCGAATTCAAAGAAAGCTATACCATAAGTTATATATAACGGATAATAAAATGCGAATTTTATTAGTATATTAGAAACCTTGCCTGCTCGCCATCCCTTCGCAAAGTTCGCTACTTGAAATACTTGAAACATTAATTAAAAATAATAAACATTTCATTAATAACTTTGTAAACACGAAACAAAATCTTGCTCGTTTATTTATATAAATAGATAAACATTAACATTTTAGTAATTTCGATATAAATTCATTTATCTTTTAAATATAACCGAAAATAAAGAACTAAACTCGCCTTTTCATTTAAAAATTAAGAATATATCGCATCTTGTCAAAGATAAAGTCGATTTTTCTAAAGAAAATAACATGTGAACAAAAATGATACATATTTGTGCAGGAAATAAAACAATATTGCAAAAGAGAACTATTTGTTATATTAAAAGCAAAACAATAATTGAATAAACAAAATAGTAGCAAAAATAATAAAATGTCTTTTTTTCAAGTAATTAAATTCTGCCCCTTCCAAGCATCGCTTCAAATCATCTCATAGTATTAGTCATCATCAAACTGACAACCTCATAAATTTTATCCTCGTTAATTTTGATGAGTGTATCATTATTTGAATGTAAATACATTTTTTACAAATTTATCAAGACTAAAATCCACTCGAGGATAGTTTTTGTATATCCTAATCGGTCACCACTAGCTGAAGCTAACTCTAGGATAAGGTTAAATGAGATTGTCCGTTGGATAATGGCCAATAATATGAGAGGAATGGACAGGATTTATCACTTAAGAGGACGGCACTTGAGTAATCAAATTTAATTGTTATATATAAAAATGATGCCTATTTTTGCAATGTTCGATTGATTTTTTTTTTTTTTAAATAAAGGTAGCATTTCTTTCCCTCGTTTGTGATGGAATAGGTACTCTAATGTTCTATATATTAATACAATATTTTTGAACTGATTGATTTTCATGACATTTTTTTTCAGGATTTGCATCAAGCCGATTCCTCTGTGCTTTGAAAAAAAATCTATATTCGATTTAATCGGATTTGTTTTGTTTTTCTTAATACTTTATATAGTAAATTTATTCAATTTTATTTGTTTTAATAAATAAATAAAACTATTTAAATCCGATGTTTTTTTATTTTTTATTATTCATTAATAATTGTGTTGATTAGTAAATTGTTGATAAAGATGATCAATTTTTTATTTATTGTCTTATGAATAGGATTTAGGCTACAAGTTATTGTTAATAGGGTGTGTTCGTTATCAATCAGACGTCATACCGGACATCCTAATCGTGATCATCCACTGGTGGGTTGCTGGGCCGATCTGCTTAAGAAGCTGAAATTCGAAGCAAGTTGTTTCTGGTGGAGTAAAACTGAACTCTATTTTGAAATGAATAAAATCAACTACATTATTATTCGGCACTGAGCAGTTGATCATTAATTTTCGGGTTTATATACAGAAGATACAGAGCAAAATATACACTTATTCTTTTCTACAAGCCCATATTAAATAGTGTTTGACTTCGGTCTCTGTTGTGAATTAATCTATGATATAGCCACCCCTTCCCACTTCTCTGATGTATTTTATTCATCAGCTTTGTTTGCTTTTCCCGTTACCACGTTTGGCTGATCTTCCCAGACAGTTTATCCTTTAAGATATCTAATTACAGCCAACGGGAAATAACCATTACTTAAAACTAGCTACAACACCTATCGCTCCATTAAGACCTGAACCCCATTAAGGAAAAGATAAAATGTCTCTCCAATAGAGGCTTGACACTGTCGAATAATTGAATAGAAAATGCGGAACCATGATGAAGAATTGTATGCCTTTCTCAAAATAAAAGACAAATAACTGGAATTGCTTCTCTTGCAAATAACGCATTTATTGCAATAAAAAAACTTTGTTTTACAAATTTGAAAATAAAAACTTAGCAAAACGTTTTGTATAACCAGAATTCAGGTTGTCCTAAATAAGGTCTAATCAACCGTGATAGTAAATAAAGAGTTGGATGTTGTTTTATGCGTATTATAACTCATGTCTCCCCATTAAACGCCAGATGATACTAAGGAGGATATATACATTAAAGATGTTTAGCAACCTTGTTGTCTGCAATGATTTTCTGTGTTACAACTGTTGCAATTGTTCTTGAAGTGGGAAATAAATATAAATAATTTTTTGATTAGTGGACACAAAATAACCAATCTGAATTATTCTGGTGGCACAGTGGCCATTAGTGATTCCAGGTATTAATCGATTTTTCTTACGTGTAAAAGCGGCTTAAATAAGTTTTAATATCAACTACTCGTCGAAATGTATGATAACGGACAAAAAAACCTAACTTAATTTTAAAGTTAACGATAAATTAACTCACGAGTTGATGTATTTAACCATTTAAGATGTGATTTCTGCTACAAATGACATCGACGAAGCATTAGAACACTATGCGATGTTCTGATCAGCATATTTCAATAAAAACAAGCTAGTTCTCATTTCAAACCGTTTCTCCTATCGTAATGCAACTGAGATTAACAACAATTCTGTACTGCTAACAGTGTTATATGGACAAGCAAAACAATGGAAAAACTCATTGTCTTTCAAAATAAAATAAATAATGAAAGCAGAGTGAGGTTAACACACTACATTTCCCATTAGAAGTTGAGATCAGAATTAGAGCTTACGTGACACACAATCTAGTGAAATCTTTGTTTTGTTTCTGTACTGAGATATTAAACAAATATGAACTGCTACTAGCGTTATATGGTCTTGAGTGTGTCAAATGGACAGATAAAACAGAAAAAAACTCCCAATCTTCTAACAACATGAGTGAGATATGTAAAGTGGAGTTAACGGATTATCCCTCGCTCTATAATAAAGATAAATGTGCATTTATTTCTATATAATGAAATATAAGTACTTCCATCTAATTATTAACTCAGTAGTTCAATCGGTTTCTCTTGATTTTGTACTGCGATTTTGAACAAAGCTGAACTGCTAATAGTGCTATATGGTGTTGTGTGTATCAAATAGAAAGACAAAACAATAAAAATAAAACTCTTTTAAAATAATACAATCAGATCAATGTGTAAAATGAAGTTAACGGATAATATTAGAATAAGCGATTTTCTTTTAGTAAAAACGGAAATCGTCCCCATATTCTCTGTTGTTGAATGGACACTGTTATAAGTGTACCGGCTTAAAAAAGCAAGGAGTATCTAGAGGGAATGGTTGAAGGGTGTGGAAAAAGGGGCACACTATGAAGAAGTAATAACGCATGTGAAGTTTACGAATCATATTAGAATAAGTGACGTCCATGCCTATATCTTCCATAGTTAACTAAAGTGCCAGTGTACAATAACAACATTCATGAAGTTCCACAGTGTGTCTAATAAAGATATGTCTAGCAGAAATGGTGAACTGGTGCCGAATAAGAGAATACGTGATAACGTATGTTTTTGGACTGTTAGATCAATCAATCAGTTAAATAATGTAGTGAGCGACGTAAGGTTTATAGATAGTAAATATATGCAGTGTGTCTAGAAGGAATGGTGGAAGGGTGCAGAAAAAGAAATAAACTACCGAGAAGATGGTGTGATCGTGTATGTTTCTGGACTTTCGGATCAATCAATCAGCTAAACAATGTAGTGAGAATCAGGAAGTCTTCGAGAGGTACACGATCAATCGTATTCTGTAATATACGGAGCAAACGTTTGCTGATGAATAAGAATACACGACTTGTTAGTATTGGTTCAAATACTTTCTTTTATTACACAGACATGGTAACACGAAAGTTGAGCATGAGATACAAATACATACACCCACCTCAAACTAAAATAACTAATCGGAGAGTCCATTTACACACGTAATTGCGGAATGATCACGTATGATAAATTATACTACACTAAATAATATGTTTAACAACGCAAATTGTGCTATTAATATCGAACGAAATTCCAGTAATATTTATAAGCTTAAGCAACCACACACGCCGGATAAGAAAGTGTAATATTTGCACGTGGGTGGGTTTGAATGACGTATGAAAGGAACACTCCATTTAGTAAGTAGATTAAGTAAAGAAGAATTGTTCATTAGAAGTTAAGATTAAAATTAGAGCTAACGTGTACAAGGAAATGACGTCAAGCACAGGAAGTCTGAAGTTGACGTGACAAAAAAGCTAGTGACATTTTTCTCTTGTTTCTGTACTGATATTTTCAATAAAGATGAACTGCTGATATTGCTATATGATCTTGAGTGTGTCAAAAGGACAGACAAAACATTAGAAAAACTCGGTGTCTTTCCAACTAAAATACATAATGCCAGTCACGTGTAGAGTGAAGTTCTTCTTTTTTTCATGTGAATCAGATGATTCTGGTGTTGGCATTAGTTTCCCCGATGTTTTTCTAGTTAGAAATCTTTCTGGAAAGACATCGGGTACTTACGGGAAGAACCACGAGAAGGTTGCCAACACCCCTAAGTGAAAGTGGTACTACGGAACCGACTGGATTCGAACTTGAAACACCCAGTCCTTCAGTCCGTGTCGTTATGCACTTAACCACCGTCACCCCCAGAGTGAAGTTAATGGATCATATTAGAATAAGCGATGTTTTTTAAATTTTTTTTTTAGTTAAAACGAAATTCGTAACCATATCTTCTATTGTTAAATGGAAAGTGTTAGAAGTGTATGGACATTTCTTTGAGAGGGATGCCCTGCTCCTCCTAGAGGAAGGGACTAGAGTGAAATTTATGGAGTATTATCTAACACCAATGTACTATATAATGTTAGAAAAAAAAGGAAAAGAATAATTGAACTTAAAATGTAATCTGTTCTTAGTAGATACCCGATGTAAACTCGTATATGTAGTGAGAAGGAAGATAATTATATTTCACCTGCTGATGACACCTGAAGGAAGAGAGGGAGAAAAACAACTACCGTTCTAAAGAAGAAGGCGCCTGCAACAAACATAAGAAAAAGAAAGAAATCAACACCGTCTCTACAGTGACACGTCACAGCTGATTGAGCCCACTACTAAATAAGCTGTTTTCTAGCGTGTCAACAAAATAGAGCTGTTGTTGACTAGTTACGCGCGTAACAAACAGTTTGTTGTGAGAAGAAGAAGAATGCCACAAAAGTACACCAATGATCTAAAACAAAAGACACACTTTATATTTATAGCTTTACGAGACCAAGTTTTAGCTCTAAAAAAAAAGCGTACAAATAAAAGGTTCTTCAAATTGAAATCCGAAGAGTGTTATGGCACTAAAAAACTCAACAGCGAAATAAATTCATTCATTTATATCGTATGAATCAGCTGATTGTATCGTTGGCCTTGGTTTCCCCGATATCATTCTAGTCAGAATTATTTCTAGAAAGACATCGGCTACTTCAAGGGGGAACACCACGAAGCTTACCAACATCCTAAATGAAAGTTTTCCTGTGAAACGCACTGGATTAAATCTTGGCACATCTAGGTCGTCAGTCCGTGTCGGTAGCCACGTAAGCAATGAATGCATTGAACACTACGTAGGTGGGGGAGGGGGGGGGGTAACGCGGATACCGACGTAGAATGACAACCTGGGCGTGCCAAGTTCGAATCTCATCGGTTCCATAACACAATTTTTAGTATCGATATTGACAAGCGTCAGGTGATGCTTTCCGTCATACGACATAATCTTGTAAACATAGATAGGGTACACTTTCGGAATAGCAGGTGCTGTACGTGGGAGGAAGGCGACACCCTCTGCAAAAACTAACGTCGCTGAAATCATCTCGTGGTGTTTGAAGATTATATATATATATATATATATATATATATATATATATATATATATATATATATATGGAGTAAGGTACACGATAAGTCATGAAAATGAAATGCCGTGGTAGACAAAATGTGTGAGAAATGACAAACGGAAATCAGGTTAAAGTGCAGGAGAAAAACAAAACCAAGAGATTTGACCGGTTTCGTTCGTGTTAGCGAACCTCTTCAGAAAAAAGTGAAGATTTGGAAATAGTTTTATTTTGAAGGCACACACATGGGAGAAGGAAAAGATGATCAGATTGGACCATATGAACAGACTTTCAGTGACATTGAAATATGACAAGTGGGTGACACATTCTTCTTTATTCCTTATTCTACTTTTTTATTTTTATTTATTTTCTTTTTCACTTTCATACCTACTGAGCTAGTATAAATGAGGCGGTAGGCGGAGGGGGTAAAGGCGATACGAGGGAAAACGACAGAGGAACTAGCCAGGATATATATATATATATATAGTTATCTTCAAACACCCATAAACAGCTTTGAAGTTTGCTTATTTGCATATTTATCTTTTAAACAGTTTATAATAAATTAATATTCTGTAATATACATTTCTTAATTTACATTTTCATATTTCCTTATATATACACACTATTTTCGTCGATAGTAAAACGTCTCATGTTTCTGGGATACCGAGAACAGATACTACACTTCGATCTTAGCATAAAGCCAAGTTATTTACCTCAATTAGGTTAGACACAATGCCAAACTATTTTTATTTACAATCTCTCCAAGATGCTAGACACAAGGTCAGATGTGGTTGGCCAGTATACTAGGATTAGCGCGCTCTGGCCTATAAAAATGCCTGATAAGCCCCGTCGGCATACCCTAGTAGTGGCGCCTCAGACGATTAGTAATAAACTAACCCTTTCTCAAAGGGAATGTAAAGCCTGGGAGAGTGAACCTCCTAGAACTGTACAGGACAATACCTCAGACCGGCGGAATCAAAGCCTGAAAGCCAAGACGGTACCGGTCTCCAGAGTGTAGCATCCATCGGAACAGATACTACACTCTGATATTAGCCCAAAAGGCTAAGTAATTAAAACCTTATTTAATCTATTAGTTTATCATCTCTTCATGGGTGTAGGTAGTGTAGTATCAGTTCTGTTCTCATAGGCTCGTCCTCCCAGGAATTACCTCCTCCTTTGTAGGAGGGGTGGTGAAGTATCTGTTCTATTGTTATGAGACCATCTTCCCAGGGAGTACCCCTTGTTTTTTGAAGGGGGTAGTGTACTATCTATTTTGTTATCATGATATCTTTTCTTTTTTCTTGGGGGGGGGGGGCGTAGTGCCTGTTCCTCATGATATCATCCTCTCAGTCATTACCTCCTCCTTTGGGTCACTATATCATATGTTCATTCTTCCCAGCCTAGCAACATGTTTTGATAGTTATATATTAATGTCAATGTCTGTGGGTGTGTTCCCTATAGAAAGAAAGGTTAGAGGATCGACATAGAAAGTTACAGTGCATTTATATGTACACATTTCCAGGATATACAATGAAAGCGTCCCCCGTATCTCTAAGCGCTGCTCCTAAGGAAGCTTTGGGTGTTGAACCCCTCTTAAAACTTCAAATGTATCCTATTTTGATAAAATTTAAATCATATGTATAAACTTTCCAGGGGAAAACAATGAAAGTGGTTACGAATTTCTAAGTGTTCCTCTAAGGGAACTATGGGCGCAGAACCTTTCTTAAAACTTCAAATATATCACATTTTGATGAAATTTAAATCATATGCATAAAATTGTTCAGGGAAAACAATGGAAGTGGTCCCGAATCTGTACGTACCCTTCAATGTGCCGAATCTCTATGTGCCCGCTCTAAGGAAACTATGGAAACAGAACCTCTTAAAACCTCAAATGCGTTTATTTAATTTTAACGAAATTTAAACCATATGTATAAGACACTAATTCAAGAGTTTTCAAAAGTTTCAGTTTCTTCCGACTATATTAAGGGGCGAAACGAAGAGCAGTAAAGACGAAAGTAATACGGTGTTATGAGAATTGTGAGATAGGACATAGTGTTCCTTATTAAATCCCGAGTAACGTCGGGTCTACCTGCTAGTATACATCGAATAAGATACGTTATTCTTTCAATAACGAAGTTAAGACAGTGGCGTCTGTGACCGCTGACTTGTTGCTGGCCTTTGCATTCTTATGACGGCCTGGATAAGAAAAGATAACAATTAAAGGTCTTAGTAAGGTTTAAAGAAACTGGCTTGCCGGTCATGGGTGGTAAAATTAAAGTCGACTGTACCACACATATATTTCAGGTCTTTGATACAAGCCCCCCCCCCCAAAAAAAACACATGCCACTCACTCATGGAATCGCTAATAAAATTCGAAGTCCGTTCTGCAATCCAACCATATTAAGTACAAATAAATTTAAGTCTATGACTTGTCCACCAAATTTCCCTCATGAATGTCCAACAGTCCTACTTCTATTGTTGTTCAAACGTGCACCTGTGCATTGCAGGCACACCTGGAAACGACGTGCAAAATTGTCAATAACTCTGAGACATTCCTCTTTTTAACACTGCTCTGATTTTAGCTTCGATGGCCGTCTTCAGTTCAGAAATAGTCTGACGACTGTTTTGATATTATCTTAAAGATAACGCTACATATAACAAATTGGGGGCTTAAGATCCGGTGAGTTTGAAATCCATACAGGATCACCCCTCCTTCTGATAGGACGATCAAGAAAGTATCCCGCATATCATTGACGATGATTAAAAAAGACTGTTGGACACTCATGACTAAAACTTGATGGACAAGCCAGGCATAGACTGGAGTTTCTTTGTACAAAATATGGCTGGATTGTAGAAAGGAATTTATTAATGATTCAATGAATGGCATGCTTTTCTGGGTAACCATATATATAGGATGCCTATGTCAACCTGGATAAGTATATTATTTATTAAAGCTCTTAGTAATTTATGTCGCAACCATGAAATAAATTTAATTAAAATGATTGAATCTTTTTTACATAACAGGTAAGTGTAGTTGATAGTGAAGGACTGAGTAAATGGCGCAAAACAGCTAGGTATACAATGCATGCGACAAGGAGATAACTCGGGGTCGACAGTCTTGTGTCAGACAGGATAGGTCCATATAAAATAAAACAATATGATATTAAACTTTCAAACAACATATATAGATTCAACTATTTTACTCATGCATACACGAATCAGTATCAAAAGGATTTTTAAAAAAGTAAAGTGACTACATACAGTAGTAGGCACAAACAATAAGAAGAGAATACAAATTGAATCAGACTTTTTCCTCTCCGACTGTGGAAAAATCGGACATGAAGACACAGACTCCACGGTTTCGCTTTAGTTCTAGCCCAGATCAACGAAGATAAACACAAGGATTACATAAAAAAATGCCTGTTTATTTTCCCAGTAGTGAGTTCGAGTGAGTATACGTCATAAAGATTCACAGCCTTCTCAGCCATGTCTAGCTCCTGATGACATCTCATGAAGACACCTGACTGCAGCTGTGGACCAGAGGAATAGAGAATGGCTCTCCTCTTTCTGACCTGCCCCCACCACGGATCAAGTAGAGGACACTTAACCACCTGAGAACAAGAATGGACTGATCACAGGCTGCTATGACAAGATGTGGCTACAGGGTCAACCCAGTCATTTGCAAATGTTGAGAGGAGGATTCGATGCTCTACTGCTTCTTTTCCCTCTACTATCAAACCAGTACAGTTTGAATGATCTTGCAGAGTCCAATGACATTGGGTAAAGCAATGGTATTGCGTAAAGAAGTGGGAAGCGGTCGTATGGTAACATGCTTCAAAGACACTTAAAGTAGAAGAACAGAGAGTATCGATTTACTCCTCTCCAGGAGTTAGGCACAAGGCCAGTTTTTATCTTACTCCCACAAGTAAGATGTGACCCAAGGTCGGGTCGGGAAAGTGGGGTTTAAAAATTGCCTGGGCAGCCCCGTCGGCATTCCCCGATAGGGGCGCCTCAGGCAGTAAGCAATAAACTTAATCCTCCCCACAGAGGGGAGGCGAAGCCTGGGAGGGTGGACCTTCTAGAACTGCACAGGGCAGACCCATAGATCGGCGTAAATCAAGCCCCGAAGGCCAAGACAATATCAGTCTATGGGGTGCAGTATCCATCGGAACAGATACTACACTTTGATCTTGACCAAAAGGCCAAGAGGTATCCAACAGAATCCCCTCCCTCGGATGCTAGATAGAACATATGGTCATCTAGAGAAAACAATCACAATGATGCACTTCTGTAAATGTTGCATCAAACCAGTACAAGCCTACGCGTCACAGAATTTTTGGTATGGAAATCGCTCCAGACAAGGCATGAAGCCACTTGTTATAAGGAGCTAAAAATACCGCTTCACAGTAAAAGGAAAACTAGCAAACGATAAGTGTTATATGGATAGATTCCGACCCAGAAAACAGCAATTCTTCCTCCTTTGTCAGAAACATAGCTCAAGCAATGTGAGGACTAAAGGACAAAATAAAGGAAGCGAGAGTAAAGGGTCTGCCGAAAGTAAACCCAAGGTCACCTTTCTACTCTCCATAGGGCACATAAGGGTTTCAGAATTTACAGACGTTTATCAACCTTTATCCGAGGCCCATTCCTAACTTTTAACGGCGAGACAGGACCAATGGAGAGTGAATGTTTTAATTGTAACGTCTTTTTCTTTAAATAATTATAGCCATTTTTATATATACTACAACATATTTAATTACTTTTTGTATTACTAAATAAAGTGTGCGATAAATAAACAGCAGGTAAAAGGGAGATAATTCCTGACGGTCAACAACGAAATAAATAACCGAATAAAAGAATACCGGGTTCGTAAGTAGTTATTTGTATTTTAGATTACGTATTTTATAGTATTGAATTATTTGATTAATTTTGATTCCATTTTTTTACGCATGCAATTAAAACATCTATTATTAACGTGTTGTGCTACATTTATTTTCTTCGAGATCCGGTTTTTATTTTACCAGTTTATATTTTCACGTAACATCGAAATAATGACACAATTCATTATTATTTTGATCTTTAATTTCATTGCCTCAACTCACGAAAATTTTTTGAAGAAAATATATTTTGTGTGACAATTCTTTATGTTAGGCGCAAACAAAGCAAGGATAACTCTATTTCTCATTCGACGCTCATTCTACAAACTCACTTCTGAAATATTTCTCCCACTTTATGTCTTCCTTGTCAGACCACCGTTAGTGTGTGGTGTTCAGGCCTCTGCTTGGTATTTAATGCGACATCTGGAGAGAGTTCAAAGATTGACTGCTCGAATCGTGCACGGTATATCGAATCTGCTCATATGAAATCCGACTCAAGAAACTTAACCTTTTCTTCCTTGAGCGCCGGCGATTACACGGTGATCTCATTTTGGCTTACAATCTCCTCAATGGTCATTACGATATACCTCAGAATCTATTATTCACTCCTGCACCATAATGAGGTTTACGCAGACACCACAAGACACTATTTCACCGCCGATTTCGATTGAACCGAAGGAGGGCTGCTTTCTCAATCCCTGAACATTGGAATAGACGTCCAAGAGAGGTAATAAATGCGCCAACAACGCATTAATTGAAAGAGGACTTGAACAGGTGATGGTATACTGTATCATTTTCTGTGTAAATTCAAACCACCCTTTCCTTACATGACATGCTTGTTTTATATTTTGCCAAATTTATTGAATTGAATGAATCTTTTAATTGAAACCAGCTGAAACGATAATAAATACTATATCAGCAACGAGTATAAAGCAATAAAGAAAACAAAGATACACAGAGTTCTCTCCCCTGTATTAAGTGACGTTTGTTCTTGTTCTTATTGCAACAGCAGAAACACATTAATTCATAGCCTCTTGTTTATAATTGGACTAGAGTTTGACAATGGTAAAGATTTTCAGTCGGAATTTCATCATAAACTAATGTCCGCAAATACTAAACAACAAAACGTGTAACATAGCTGGGTTGGAGGGAAGGTTCTTCAACCCCCACAATGCGTCTTTCTAGATACCCGCGATGCACCCACTTTGTCGGCAGAATCAGCAGGTCGATATCATGTAGTCGTAGTTATGATGTGACAGCCGAAGTCCCATCTTTTTGTTGTTATATTTTTCTTCTCAATAACAGCTTTTATAAACGCTATTAATAAAAAAACATCTACGAATTGAATTTGACTTTGAAAATTTCTTTAGAGTTTTATTTTTTCTTTCATAGCATACGTAATCCCCCTCCCCCATGGGGGGAAGTCAACAGCTATCTAAACAAACTGCACTATCTCTCTTTTGGTTCAGTAAATTGTTCAGTGAGTTCAGCAAATTGGAATGTAATATTGAAACTGGAAGGCGTGCAAAGAAGTAAAGTAAAGTAAAGGAGTGCAGTTACAGGGAGAGATTGGACAAATTGGGATTGACTACTTTACTGGAGAGAAAAATGAGAGGTAATATGATTGACACTTTCAAGATAATAAATGGCATTTCTAACTATGGTGGGCATTTGTTTAGTATTTCTCCTAGATCTGGAAGGTTATTGTCAAGGCAGTTTTCAAAAACTAGATCTGTTTACCAGTTAAGTTTTTTTGCTCACAGAGTAATATGTTTTTGGAATAAGTTGCCAGATCAGATTAAGAACAGTAATAGCGTGGATCAGTTTAAGATGAGGTTGGATGAATTCAGAGAAAGTGGTAGGAGGGAGAAATTGAGGGGGCACTTTTGGGAGTTATCAAATGAAATATTTAACAGAATTTGATCTGGATATCGATACTGTACTAAGAGTTTGATTTTTTTAACAGTTGAATTGAGAAGATAGCAAAATGGGAGATGCCCAAGGAGGCATAACAAATAAATAAATAAATAAATAAATAAGTAGAAAGAGAAATATCTACCATGCTCATTTGTTACATACGACTGGCTGCTCCCTCTCTCTGTGACGTCACTCCAGGGACACGTAGTCCCACTCGGATTCTGACTGGAAAATTCAACTCTATTTAATTTTTAACCATACGTGGAAATTTACCATACTAAACCTGTCTTTACACACCCGCATCTAAATATTATTACATACTCACGTAAGGTGTAATTCGTATAGGTTAATTTCTAAGCTTTTAACTATCTATTTCATGTTTTTGCAAATGTGATACTTTCTTTGTTGTTTACTTGTATAGTTGTCGTCATTAATGTTAAGAAAAAACTTATCTGAAGATTGCGTATGACGTAAAATGTGACCCACTCTTTCGACCCGGAAGGCGGTGACTATACAGTTACACGGCGTGTCATATTTAAATGATCTACCTGATGGCAGGTGGTACTTTTATGTTTGTCTCCTTTTTAGACTATTTGCTCTTTTAAGACTGAAGACTCTAAAGTATTCTACTATTTTATTCCAAGATACCGACACCAAAAGGATTTATTTTATTTTATTTATTTAAAAAAAAATTATTTTATTCATCCCAAACAAGGCATATTGCCATGAAAGCGTAAGAAGTAATAAGATGATTGTTCGCACTACATTTGAATTTTTGCATGTTGGTACGTTCGGGGAAACTGGGAGCAGGAAGGAAATTCCAATGAGCTACCATTTACCAAAACCGAAAGTCACTCATAAATAACGGGTTAATGATATTTAAAAAGGTCAAGTAATTACATGCGGGCGCAAAAAGAAGGGGATAAAATTGAATCGGCTTCAATTACATTCCGACGCCAGACTGAATGGACATCGAAAATACGCTCCCACGATTGTTTCTAGCACGGAGGTTTGCATCATGATGTGGGGTTAACGAAGGTTCAACATATTTTGATCCTTATCAACTCTGACCACGTAATATTGATACTTCTAAAGCCAACAGAATAAAAAATGGGTTAAAATCACAACTGTGCAAGAATTAAAAAAAGTGAAAATGGCGAGCGAGTGACCCCGTAATGCATCGAGAATCGCCCCCAAATCAGAAATGAAACAAAAATACAGCTAATAAAATATATAGTTCGGCTGAACATAAACTTTCCGCCCGATTGGTGACAGTTATTAGCTGTGTTTTTGTTTAATTTCCAATTTTGGGGCGATTCTCGAGACATTTTTTTTTATTCTAACGTGATGTCTTGGGACCTACTTTTTTCTGGAAGTAAAAAAACGCTTTAAAATAATTTAAAACACAAAAAAAACTTATCCAGGTAGGTAGAAGAGTAAGTTATCTTGCCTTTGGTAACATTTAATTGTTGCATATTTGTGGTTTTAACCCTTTTGTTGTTCTGTTTACTTAAGTATATAATAACCTAGCCAACTTTCGCCTGTTCATTAATTTCGATTAATTAAATGAATTTCAGAAACACATACAAACACACACGCATACGCACACACAAATATATACATATTTATATAAAGTTAGGTATGTGTATGTTTACAGATTTGTAAACTAATTAACCGATCATTATGCATTTTGGAACAGAGTTGCACGGCGTGAGATCTTAATCTTTGTAATGGGACATAAAAGTGGTGCAAAACTGTTCGGTTCGGGCAATTATTTTTACCAGTTCTGTAACAGATATTCTTCTAATTAAAATTAACAAAATAATAATTGTTCATTCGGGTAAATGTCTCACACGTATTATGTCACGTGCACCTTAAAAGGTTCATTCAGTATCTCCTTTAGTTTCGTTTGTCTTGTTTATAGATGATTAAACCTTTTTAAAGTTATCCAAGTCCAAAAATACACGCCGTTTGCAGCACATTGAGAGACCATGTAACAAATATGCCTTCCACACATATCTGAAGTTCGACTTTCGGCGCTGGTCGGACATGTATCCCAACACAACGAACCTGCTAAAAAAAAGTGCTCCTGTGGTCCTCAGAGGTCTAACGACGAAAGCAAGAAGGCCTTATATTACAAGAACACCACATGAGTACTCGACTCAAAGTCAGCAGCAAACTGTTCCGTCAGATTTAGTTCCTGATATTAAAGACTTCTTATTTTGGGTCACTTACCCTTCCGGTTGGCCAAGTTTTGTACTAATTTTTATTCTATATATTAATACGATAGCGTGTGTGTTCGTGTGTCACGCTTACAGCAAAAGCTCTACGCATTTGTGCCACACCTAGATTTGAAAAAGCATTCAAGTAACCTAATTTCCGCCAGATTTCCAAGTATTTCCCTTTGGCGCAACGGTTAGCGACGTTGGATTTTGACGTCAGTTTTTGACGTCGGCCCAACTGGTTTATAGTTCGATTCCAACCACCACTAAGATTTTTTTTCTACATCGAAGGGGGGGGGGTAAGGAGATAGGGAGAGGACGACAGGAATACACATATTAACACGATAGCGTGTGTGTTATTTTGTGTGTCACGCTTACATCAAAAGCAACGACCTTCCGAATCTTTGTATGCTACTCATGACTGACCATTAATAAAGCTCAAGGATAGACTTTCGATAAGGTTGGGATCTACCTATCACAACCTTGCTTTACTCATGGACAACTTTATGTAGCTTTCTCA
This sequence comes from Sepiola atlantica, assembly GCA_963556195.1. Classification (NCBI taxonomy): domain Eukaryota; kingdom Metazoa; phylum Mollusca; class Cephalopoda; order Sepiida; family Sepiolidae; genus Sepiola; species Sepiola atlantica. The sequence goes on along the minus strand of OY744538.1, from coordinate 38,173,647 downwards.
AGAGCAAGGTCTATGAACAGTCTGAGAGTGAAAATTTGTCCTCAGAATAATTCTACTCATGGCCAAAGTAGAGGAACTCCCTTCACTAAAAATATTTTATATACAGAAGTTTTGTAAATTGTTTAATGTATTGTTCATTTAAAAAAATAAATATACAAGTCAAATCTTATCATATTTTATTCAAACAGGTATAGGTTAGGAACGAGATAATTAGTATTGAAAACATAATTTCGTGTAATTTACACGGGCCCCGCTAGTTTATCATTAAATAGTTAATTGACAGCACAAACTAGTTAACAAATCTTCCTCTCCATGTTAAGATTGTGTTTCTAAATAATCTTCTGAAGTTTACGGATCGTGCTGAAATAATAAGGTTATTTTTTAGAAAACCATTCTGAACACGGGGAGAAGTGGCTTTGTTAATAATTATATACTTTCACTTAACAATTTAGTAAATAAATAGATATATTTAAGAAACTGAAACTCTCGCCGGAAGTTATATTACGAATCAAGTTTAATAGCAGGAACTAAATCTGCCCGAACACTGTTTGCTGCTGATTTTGAGTCGGGTATTCTTCTGGTTTACTAAATTCTTTTGATGAAGCCTTTCGGGATTAGAGCTTCGTGCCGCACTCAGTGGTAAACGTACTTATTGCTCGAACGTCGTGAATGTTTCACCGTCAATTGATGGATGACTCAGGTCAAGTCAAGTCAAGCTATCTAATACCAACGTGTAACTGAAACACCAGAGAGATATGCTAAATAAATCTATTACTAATGGAGATATGGTATCGGTCTGTCTAAAGCTGAAACTATACTATTACTTTCTTTTAAGGCTCAATTTATGGGGGAGATAGTGTAGTATCTGTTCTGTTGTCATGAGACCACCCTCCCAACCATTAAGTACTCCTTTGTAAGGAGCAATATAGTATGTGTTCGTTCTGCATTATACTATTATCCCAGGCATCACGTCCCCTCTTTTTATGTCGAACTCTGGAATCTATATGGAATTTCGAACTGAGCCAATTATTTCATCCACAGTAAAGATTGTTCTCGTTCCATCAGCCATCGTCGAGTAGAATCCTTTATTTTATTCTTAGTTAGTATCGTCTGCAGTGAAGATTGAACGATTAACCCCAAGAAGACGTAGAACTTATTATTACTTAACAGCTTTATCCGTTGCGCCACGTGCCTATATGAGAAGAAAATATTGTTTTTTGCTTTTATTTTGTTTCGCTTTTTCTTACTATGCCGTTTGTTTTTCTTACCAAATTATTATTTTTTTTAAATAGAATTTTGAAAGTTACCGTAATTATTCCTGTGTCGTTCGATTATTAGTTTATTAATTGAACTAAATTAGTGTAAAATTACAACTAATTTAGTTAACATTGTTTAACCTTTATTTATAATATTCCTGTGTCGTTCGATTATTAGTTTATTAATTGAACTAAATCAGTGTAAAATTACAACTAATTTAGTTAACATTGTTTAACCTTTATTTATAATATTCCTGTGTCGTTCGGTTATTAGTTTATTAATTGAACTAAATCAGTGTAAAATTACAACTAATTTAGTTAACATTGTTTAACCTTTATTTATAATATTCCTGTGTCGTTCGATTATTAGTTTATTAATTGAACTAAATCAGTGTAAAATTACAACTAATTTAGTTAACATTGTTTAACCTTTATTTGTAATATTCCTGTGTCGTTCGATTATTAGTTTATTAATTGAACTAAATCAGTATAAAATTACAACTAATTTAGTTAACATTGTTTAACCTTTATTTATAATATTCCTGTGTCGTTCGATTATTAGTTTATTAATTGAACTAAATCAGTGTAAAATTACAACTAATTTAGTTAACATTGTTTAACCTTTATTTATAATATTCCTGTGTCGTTCGATTATTAGTTTATTAATTGAACTAAATCAGTATAAAATTACAACTAATTTAGTTAACATTGTTTAACCTTTATTTATAATATTCCTGTGTCGTTCGATTATTAGTTTATTAATTGAACTAAATCAGTATAAAATTACAACTAATTTAGTTAACATTGTTTAACCTTTATTTGTAATATTCCTGTGTCGTTCGATTATTAGTTTATTAATTGAACTAAATCAGTATAAAATTACAACTAATTTAGTTAACATTGTTTAACCTTTATTTATAATATTCCTGTGTCGTTCGATTATTAGTTTATTAATTGAACTAAATCAGTATAAAATTACAACTAATTTAGTTAACATTGTTTAACCTTTATGTATAATATTCCTGTGTCGTTCGATTATAAGTTTATTAATTGAACTAAATCAGTATAAAATTACAACTAATTTAGTTAACATTGTTTAACCTTTATTTATAATATTCCTGTGTCGTTCGATTATTAGTTTATTAATTGAACTAAATCAGTGTAAAATTACAACTAATTTAGTTAACATTGTTTAACCTTTATTTGTAATATTCCTGTGTCGTTCGATTATTAGTTTATTAATTGAACTAAATCAGTATAAAATTACAACTAATTTAGTTAACATTGTTTAACCTTTATTTATAATATTCCTGTGTCGTTCGATTATTAGTTTATTAATTGAACTAAATCGGTGTAAAATTACAACTAATTTAGTTAACATTGTTTAACCTTTATTTATAATATTCCTGTGTCGTTCGATTATTAGTTTATTAATTGAACTAAATCAGTATAAAATTACAACTAATTTAGTTAACATTGTTTAACCTTTATTTATAATATTCCTGTGTCGTTCGATTATTAGTTTATTAATTGAACTAAATCAGTATAAAATTACAACTAATTTAGTTAACATTGTTTAACCTTTATTTGTAATATTCCTGTGTCGTTCGATTATTAGTTTATTAATTGAACTAAATCAGTATAAAATTACAACTAATTTAGTTAACATTGTTTAACCTTTATTTATAATATTCCTGTGTCGTTCGATTATTAGTTTATTAATTGAACTAAATCAGTGTAAAATTACAACTAATTTAGTTAACATTGTTTAACCTTTATGTGTAATATTCCTGTGTCGTTCGATTATTAGTTTATTAATTGAACTAAATCAGTATAAAATTACAACTAATTTAGTTAACATTGTTTAACCTTTATTTGTAATATTCCTGTGTCGTTCGATTATTAGTTTATTAATTGAACTAAATCAGTATAAAATTACAACTAATTTAGTTAACATTGTTTAACCTTTATTTATAATATTCCTGTGTCGTTCGATTATTAGTTTATTAATTGAACTAAATCAGTATAAAATTACAACTAATTTAGTTAACATTGTTTAACCTTTATGTATAATATTCCTGTGTCGTTCGATTATTAGTTTATTAATTGAACTAAATCAGTATAAAATTACAACTAATTTAGTTAACATTGTTTAACCTTTATTTATAATATTCCTGTGTCGTTCGATTATTAGTTTATTAATTGAACTAAATCAGTGTAAAATTACAACTAATTTAGTTAACATTGTTTAACCTTTATTTGTAATATTCCTGTGTCGTTCGATTATTAGTTTATTAATTGAACTAAATCAGTATAAAATTACAACTAATTTAGTTAACATTGTTTAACCTTTATTTATAATATTCCTGTGTCGTTCGATTATTAGTTTATTAATTGAACTAAATCAGTGTAAAATTACAACTAATTTAGTTAACATTGTTTAACCTTTATTTATAATATTCCTGTGTCGTTCGATTATTAGTTTATTAATTGAACTAAATCAGTATAAAATTACAACTAATTTAGTTAACATTGTTTAACCTTTATTTATAATATTCCTGTGTCGTTCGATTATTAGTTTATTAATTGAACTAAATCAGTATAAAATTACAACTAATTTAGTTAACATTGTTTAACCTTTATTTGTAATATTCCTGTGTCGTTCGATTATTAGTTTATTAATTGAACTAAATCAGTATAAAATTACAACTAATTTAGTTAACATTGTTTAACCTTTATTTATAATATTCCTGTGTCGTTCGATTATTAGTTTATTAATTGAACTAAATCAGTGTAAAATTACAACTAATTTAGTTAACATTGTTTAACCTTTATTTGTAATATTCCTGTGTCGTTCGATTATTAGTTTATTAATTGAACTAAATCAGTATAAAATTACAACTAATTTAGTTAACATTGTTTAACCTTTATTTATAATATTCCTGTGTCGTTCGATTATTAGTTTATTAATTGAACTAAATCGGTGTAAAATTACAACTAATTTAGTTAACATTGTTTAACCTTTATTTATAATATTCCTGTGTCGTTCGATTATTAGTTTATTAATTGAACTAAATCGGTGTAAAATTACAACTAATTTAGTTAACATTGTTTAACCTTTATTTATAATATTCCTGTGTCGTTCGATTATTAGTTTATTAATTGAACTAAATCAGTATAAAATTACAACTAATTTAGTTAACATTGTTTAACCTTTATTTATAATATTCCTGTGTCGTTCGATTATTAGTTTATTAATTGAACTAAATCAGTATAAAATTACAACTAATTTAGTTAACATTGTTTAACCTTTATTTGTAATATTCCTGTGTCGTTCGATTATTAGTTTATTCATTGAACTAAATCAGTATAAAATTACAACTAATTTAGTTAACATTGTTTAACCTTTATTTATAATATTCCTGTGTCGTTCGATTATTAGTTTATTAATTGAACTAAATCAGTGTAAAATTACAACTAATTTAGTTAACATTGTTTAACCTTTATTTGTAATATTCCTGTGTCGTTCGATTATTAGTATATTAATTGAACTAAATCAGTATAAAATTACAACTAATTTAGTTAACATTGTTTAACCTTTATTTATAATATTCCTGTGTCGTTCGATTATTAGTTTATTAATTGAACTAAATCAGTGTAAAATTACAACTAATTTAGTTAACATTGTTTAACCTTTATTTATAATATTCCTGTGTCGTTCGATTATTAGTTTATTAATTGAACTAAATCAGTATAAAATTACAACTAATTTAGTTAACATTGTTTAACCTTTATTTATAATATTCCTGTGTCGTTCGATTATTAGTTTATTAATTGAACTAAATCGGTGTAAAATTACAACTAATTTAGTTAACATTGTTTAACCTTTATTTATAATATTCCTGTGTCGTTCGATTATTAGTTTATTAATTGAACTAAATCAGTATAAAATTACAACTAATTTAGTTAACATTGTTTAACCTTTATTTATAATATTCCTGTGTCGTTCGATTATTAGTTTATTAATTGAACTAAATCAGTGTAAAATTACAACTAATTTAGTTAACATTGTTTAACCTTTATTTATAATATTCCTGTGTCGTTCGATTATTAGTTTATTAATTGAACTAAATCAGTGTAAAATTACAACTAATTTAGTTAACATTGTTTAACCTTTATTTATAATATTCCTGTGTCGTTCGATTATTAGTTTATTAATTGAACTAAATCAGTATAAAATTACAACTAATTTAGTTAACATTGTTTAACCTTTATTTATAATATTCCTGTGTCGTTCGATTATTAGTTTATTAATTGAACTAAATCAGTATAAAATTACAACTAATTTAGTTAACATTGTTTAACCTTTATTTATAATATTCCTGTGTCGTTCGATTATTAGTTTATTAATTGAACTAAATCAGTATAAAATTACAACTAATTTAGTTAACATTGTTTAACCTTTATTTATAATATTCCTGTGTCGTTCGATTATTAGTTTATTAATTGAACTAAATCAGTGTAAAATTACAACTAATTTAGTTAACATTGTTTAACCTTTATTTATAATATTCCTGTGTCGTTCGATTATTAGTTTATTAATTGAACTAAATCAGTGTAAAATTACAACTAATTTAGTTAACATTGTTTAACCTTTATTTATAATATTCCTGTGTCGTTCGATTATTAGTTTATTAATTGAACTAAATCAGTATAAAATTACAACTAATTTAGTTAACATTGTTTAACCTTTATTTATAATATTCCTGTGTCGTTCGATTATTAGTTTATTAATTGAACTAAATCAGTGTAAAATTACAACTAATTTAGTTAACATTGTTTAACCTTTATTTATAATATTCCTGTGTCGTTCGATTATTAGTTTATTAATTGAACTAAATCAGTATAAAATTACAACTAATTTAGTTAACATTGTTTAACCTTTATTTATAATATTCTTGTGTCGTTCGATTATTAGTTTATTAATTGAACTAAATCAGTGTAAAATTACAACTAATTTAGTTAACATTGTTTAACCTTTATTTATAATATTCCTGTGTCGTTCGATTATTAGTTTATTAATTGAACTAAATCAGTATAAAATTACAACTAATTTAGTTAACATTGTTTAACCTTTATTTATAATATTCTTGTGTCGTTCGATTATTAGTTTATTAATTGAACTAAATCAGTGTAAAATTACAACTAATTTAGTTAACATTGTTTAACCTTTATTTATAATATTCCTGTGTCGTTCGATTATTAGTTTATTAATTGAACTAAATCAGTGTAAAATTACAACTAATTTAGTTAACATTGTTTAACCTTTATTTATAATATTCCTGTGTCGTTCGATTATTAGTTTATTAATTGAACTAAATCAGTGTAAAATTACAACTAATTTAGTTAACATTGTTTAACCTTTATTTATAATATTCCTGTGTCGTTCGATTATTAGTTTATTAATTGAACTAAATCAGTGTAAAATTACAACTAATTTAGTTAACATTGTTTAACCTTTATTTATAATATTCCTGTGTCGTTCGATTATTAGTTTATTAATTGAACTAAATCAGTGTAAAATTACAACTAATTTAGTTAACATTGTTTAACCTTTATTTATAATATTCCTGTGTCGTTCGATTATTAGTTTATTAATTGAACTAAATCAGTGTAAAATTACAACTAATTTAGTTAACATTGTTTAACCTTTATTTATAATATTCCTGTGTCGTTCGATTATTAGTTTATTAATTGAACTAAATCAGTGTAAAATTACAACTAATTTAGTTAACATTGTTTAACCTTTATTTATAATATTCCTGTGTCGTTCGATTATTAGTTTATTAATTGAACTAAATCAGTGTAAAATTACAACTAATTTAGTTAACATTGTTTTACCTTTATTTATAATATTACTGTGTCGTTCGATTATTAGTTTATTAATTGAACTAAATCAGTATAAAATTACAACTAATTTAGTTAACATTGTTTAACCTTTATTTATAATATTCCTGTGTCGTTCGATTATTAGTTTATTAATTGAACTAAATCAGTATAAAATTACAACTAATTTAGTTAACATTGTTTAACCTTTATTTATAATATTCCTGTGTCGTTCGATTATTAGTTTATTAATTGAACTAAATCAGTATAAAATTACAACTAATTTAGTTAACATTGTTTAACCTTTATTTATAATATTCCTGTGTCGTTCGATTATTAGTTTATTAATTGAACTAAATCAGTGTAAAATTACAACTAATTTAGTTAACATTGTTTAACCTTTATTTATAATATTCCTGTGTCGTTCGATTATTAGTTTATTAATTGAACTAAATCAGTGTAAAATTACAACTAATTTAGTTAACATTGTTTAACCTTTATTTATAATATTCCTGTGTCGTTCGATTATTAGTTTATTAATTGAACTAAATCAGTATAAAATTACAACTAATTTAGTTAACATTGTTTAACCTTTATTTATAATATTACTAGAAGTGTACCCGTCCCAGGACAGGTAAAATTAATTCTCCGAACAGAACAGTTTTTCCACCACTTTTATATATTATACGAAGGTTAAAATCAAAATATAATAATATTAAACCATATGTTTATAATCATTATAACAATGTTGATCAAAATCCATTAATTAATTTTAATTCTAGAAAAGGTCTAAAGTTAAAGCTACAGCTTAAGAAGACATTGAAATTCAGAGCATTTTGTTTCAAATTCAATGCAAATCAAATATATTTAAATTTTCAAAAGGTTGTTTTCATGTTATGGCCGCTAAATATCCAGAAAAGTACGCCAAAAGAAACTGTAATTCGTGGAAATTTTAGTAATTGATGTTTATATCTATCTTATATAAATAAAAAAATTTGTCCGCCTGTCCGTCAATCACAATTTCTTTAAACCTAATGAATTCATTGTGGAATTTGTCCTATTTCGAAATATTAGAGCTCTTAACTACTTTTAAAATGGAGAATACTGCATTAATATTAAATAATAAATTTCCAACGAATAAAGCGGATGTCATAACCGGAAATCGAAACCGAAATCTTGGGTCTGAGGTTCTACAAACTGAACTATTTGGATTTTCTTAAAAATAGGACTTTAAACATTGTCTCGATAAAATAATTATAACTTTAGCATTACGTGATGTTTCAAAACATGAATTCACATACGAGCTATGAAAGAAAAATAAACAAATGAGTGGTTAAACACTATCAATAGCGTTGGAAATTATTTTAATAGTCCCAAACAATTTATTTTGCTTTAACTATGTATATACTTCATTCAAAATCATATAATCCCTCCAGCCAAGCAACAATATGCGACCGGGGATAGCATATATTTGCTAGTTGTTCAAACTTGAAAAAAATCTGAGATATTTGAATTATCTCGAAAATAGAGTTTTACTCCCTTTGAATAACACTTAATTAAACTAAATACTAATATACTAAATACAGCCTACATTACCCCCTCCCAACACATACAAGCTGTATCCCAAAACTGATAATGATCAGTTAATTAATTTAGGAGTGAATACTTTACAAACAAATACATAAACATATACATATACCGAACTATATATATATATATATATATATATATATATATATATATAACATGAAACTAAAAGTATACTTTTAGTAGATAGCATCTATAGTGAAATGGTTTAAGCTCAATATACGAAATAGAGCAATTATTATATAATTTAGAGCAATTATAAAGATAGATGAAAAAAGAGGGTTAAACATGTACGAATGACAAATTTATTTCAACTTCGATTGTTCAATGCAAGGTGTACTCGATAAAAACATGTTTATTTTTCTTTCCCTAAGCAAAGGCTTTTCAAATATTCTAAATCTTATCATTAGAGGAATTACATAGATAGATAAGTTGGGAGTAGAAAAGCCAAATTTCAAAATTTGCATTGAACAATCGAAGTTGAAATAAATTTGTCATTCGTACATGTTTATCCCTCTTTTTCATCTATCTTTATATATAGTCTCGGAAGTTTCTCAACCATGAAAACTATATATAAAAAAAAAAACAAAAAAAAAAAACAACTTATAGTCTCAAGTCTTCCAGTGGAAAATCACTCATGTAAGTCAATTTATTTTTTACAGTTATTATATTAGTTAGTTTCTAACACTATTTTAAGGGATCATCAGTTGTTTACCATGAAAAACTGTTTCGGGAATTTAAATATATATATATATATATATATATATATATATATATATATATATATATATATATATATATATATATATTGTAATATTTAACATAGGATAGTTCTATATATTCAACCTATGTTTACATCAACAGAAAATGTGCACGGAACATTATTTATCAAGATATTTTTATGGCGGGTTTATTTATTTCGGATTTATCAGGTTAATAAACTCCACAGAGTTAAAAAAAAAAAAAGTCCCCGTGTAAAGATCGCCGATCTACTCTGTCAAATATCTGCTTTCTTCGAATATGCAACATTTATATCTTCACTATGAATGTTGACAACCTTCACGGTGCCATGGCTGTGAATATTCGCAGCAGAAGAAGGTAAAAATGGCGTACTATACTGATTCATACTGATTACGTTTTTCACGACACTCAATTTAGAACAGAATTCCAACAAGATAAAAATAAGTACCGGAAGTACCGGAAGTATTTGCACATCTAACGCGTAGATATGAACACACCCAACCAATGCACATTCTTCACCCCAGGGCACATGTGCGTAAGTGGGTGGAAATTCATTAACCGCTCTCACATGGTTGTGTTCTCTTTTTATTATGGCATGTGTAGGTCATTTTGATGTCCCAAATTGCATATGCCACGCGGTTTCCTTAGACTAATTGAACACCCAATGTTGATGACGATCTCAATACATATATAATAGATAATGGTGTGAAGGTATCCATCTTTATTATAATTAGAGTTTGGTTGCGATAAAAGGTTCATCTGACTCGATATTCGAAGTAATTAGGGTTTATGTCCATCCAACTCATAGATGAAATAAGGAGATAACAACAGACGACATTGAAGGTTAAGGGAAAACACCTTTTATTTTGGCAGTGTGAAAAGGAATTTAAAAAAAATAAGAGTCATGAATCTTTTTAGATTTCTTTTCGTAGCTGGCGAATTGGAAGAACAACGGAACGTCCAGTTAGAACGCTTTCGATCTCCAACTGACTTAAGCGGGAAAAAGACAATTGCCTTATAAAACCAAGACATCTGGTACCTGTGTATTTACATTAAGAGAAAATAGTACATCTAAATATGTGACTGCTGCACATATATGTGGATTAGTCTAAAGTTGGATGTGTGAATAAATCAAGGACACAAACACACATACACACACACACACCAACACGTATATATATATATATATATATATATATATATATATATATATATATATATATATATATATATATATATATATATATATACATTTATATATATATATATGTATTAATTAAGCACTAGCTATACTGAATAAGGAAGTTTATAATTTTCATTTTAATTACTCTAAAGGTCTGAGGAATTTGACTCTCGAAAGAGGGGACAAATAAAATATGTATGCACATATGTAACCAAAAATGTTTGTATAAATAAATATATATATATATATATATATATATATATATATATATATATATATATATATATATATATAGCATTAATAATATCTTGCAAGTAAAAAAACAAACAATTTATGTATGTTACCATCTTCAAGAAACGCTATCTACAGACACAGTCTCCCCGGCTAACAATACACAATCATTCCCATCTCCGATATTTCTAGCGACAACGGTAATATCTTAACACTAATATACGGTCATCAACAGAGAGAGAGAGAGAGAGAGAGAGAGAGAGAGAAAAGAGAAAGAGAGAGAGAGAGAGAGAGCGACGGAGGCGAACGTTATAGGAAGAGTGTAAAACAAGAGCCAGGGGTACAAGCACCGTACAGTGAGAGTGGGTGAGAGTAATAGAACAGCAACTTCGTAAAAGATTGGTAACTTGGTGTGTTAATTGCAAATTACGCTTAATTAAATGAATTTTTACAACAAAACTCAATCCTAAAATCATGGCATATTTTAACATACATTTTGTGTGATAAAATACATAGGGAGACGATCTTAGAGAAAAAGAGAGAAAGGGAGAGAAATAAAGAAAGAGAGAGAAAAGAAAAGAGAGAAAGAGATAGAGAAAGAGAGAGAGAGAGAAATAGAGAGGTAATGGAATTGGGAGAATAAGAGAGAGACAGAGAGAGATAGAGAAAGACAGAATGGAAGAGGGGGGAAGAGAAAGAAAAGAGAGTGAGAGGAAGAGAAAAAGAGAAAAGGAGAGAGAAAGAGAGAGAGAGAGAGAGGTGGAGAGATAAAGAGAGATATGAATAGAAAGAGATGAAGGGAGGGAGAGAGAAAGGGAGAGGTAGAAAGAGAGAGACAAATATTTAAAAAGGAACAGAAAAATATCAAGAGAAATAGGGAAAGAGAGAAAAAGAGAGAAAGAAAGAGAGAGATGAAGAGAGAGAGAAAAGAGAAAGGGAGAGAGAAAAGGAGAAAAGGAGGAAAGAGAAAGTGAGAGAGAGAAAGGGAGAAAGAGAAAGTGTGAGAGAGAGGGAGAGAAAGAGAGCGAAAGGGAAAGAGAAATAGAAAGAGGGAGAGAGAGAAAGGAAGAAAGAGAGAGAGAAAGAGAGAGAGAGAGAGAGAGAGAGAGAAAGAGAGAACGAAATAAATATTTAAAATCATTCAACATGTTCTAAATGCAAATCTGTCATATTTCTGTGTGTGAGTGTGTATGCGTAACTATGTGTATGCACGAGCCTACATGTGTAGGCCTGTTTATGAGTGTGTATGTGAGCATTTGCGTACAGGTATGTGTGCGTACCTCTGTTTTTGAACGTGAGTGTATCTGTAAACTTGTGTGCGTGCGAGCGCTGTGTACGCTGGGGCGTGCTGTGTGCATTTCTGTAAACGCGTGTATACATGCGGTCATGTACGTATATGCGTATGTACGTGTATGTTCGTGCATGCGCGAGAGAGAGAGAAAGACAGAAAGAGCGAGAGAGCGAGCGAGCGAGAGAGAGAGAGAGACAGAGAGAGAGAGAGAGAGAGAAGACGAGAAACAGACTAATCGAGACCACCTGTCGTCAATATAACTCTAGAAATTGACATTCTAAATGTGTTGACTCTCGTTATGTGTCCTCCATAACTCACTCTTGCCCCGCAAACGCACATGGTATAAGTATGCATGTGTGATAAAACTTAGATATTAGACGAGTGAGTCAATCAACGGGAAAATATATAAATCTGCGCCGCATCTAATATATAATATGAAGTGACTGTCTGTTTGTCGTCGATACAGTCAGAAACTACTAAATGGATATCAACCGCTGCAGAAAGTACCTTACGCCTGACGCAATCCTCTTGAAGAGTCACAAACGGTCTAAGATGGGGAGGTACTGTTGCCACATCGTGGGAGGTGCCGCTCAGAGAACCCTTTACTGTCTTGACAGAATACAAAACCGACTTCGAAATCTAGTGGGGGATGCCATCTTCTCTTCCCTACAGTAACTTTCTCACAGAAGAGATGTTGCTAGTCTTTCTCTGCTCTATCGTTATTTGCATGGTAGGTGCTCGACTGAGCTCTAATTTATGGTTCTCTCCCGTAAAAAAATCCACAGCAAAACTCGTCTAGCTACCAGCACTGTCAATAATTTCCATTTCTCCATGAACAGAGTTTCTTTCCTAGAACTATTCGTCTGTGGAACACAATACCGCGAGGTTGCTCCCAGCTGACTACAACATAGTCGTTTTCAAGTCCAATGTAAACAAATTATTGTTATATAATCTAATTCTGCACAGTTTTAACCATCGTTACTAATCATAACGGTGTTGTCTCACCGTCCATCTTACAAACTCACTAACCCTAACCCTAACCCTAACCCCAACCCTAACCCTAACCCTAACCCTAACCCTAACCCTGAGTGGCTTTCTGGCCTTGATAATTCATGACTATTTACTAAAAAACAAACTAAAAAACAAACCAAAAAAAATCAACTTTTGCATCGCACAAGAAACCTTACAAGATGCAAAGTATAAAACATCGGATAGATTCCATAAACCATCGGCTAGATTCCATGAAATCACTGAAATATATTAGAACGTAAGAGAAACGAAATTCATTCTTTTAAATAAATTTTTCCGCTGAATTTTTTTAGATGAGGATTGATAATTTGTATTATATGGATTATTCAGACTACTGTTTTCATCTTGAGTATAACACTCACAATGTTTCGGTCGATGTAACTTCCGACCTTCTTCGGGTGTATCTTGTTGAACTCGAAAATCTTTGTTGTCGAACTCGGGAATCTGCACGGAATTTCGAACGGAACCCATTATTTAATCCACGGGTGGGGTGGGAGGGGGGTATCATGCTCTCGTTCCGTCAGCCATGACCGGGTAGAAGTCTTAAGTAATTGGCAATTGTATTCTTAATATCGCCCGCACTGAGGATTACACCTTCAACAACCAGAAGAGTGTCACTTAGAATTGAATGTAACTTAGCACTTTATCCGTTACTCATATCTCAGTGAAGAATGTGTTCAAAAGAGTGTAAACATTTGAATAATTATTTATATTGGTATTTTTTTAAATTCATAAAAGTAGTTTGTTTTCTTATTTCGTTACCTCATATTAGAAATGTATTTTTAATGTTAAGTCAGAAATTGTAAACATGATGATATTTTATTTATTTTCCTAAGAAACCTCCCGACCAGCAATATATCTCCACACGGGCAACACCGGGTAAATACCGCCCGTTTAAAATGATCTACAATGCATTTATTGGCAACTCTATTCAGAGAATATACCCCTTTTGTAATTTGCACGGATAACCGGCGTTACCCGGTGCAAAAATGTAACACCTTTCTATTAAAATTTCTACTTCTCTAC
>OY744538.1:38144417-38154417 GCA_963556195.1 Sepiola atlantica | reverse complement strand
CAGCCGAACGGTGAAGAACATTATGGGAGTATTAAATTTGATCATTGGAATAAACTAAGTCTGACTAGTTCTGGGACCGTTTATGACAGGTGTTTGTTGACATTGAATTTAAAGACGAATATGTTGCACTCTGTAGGCAATGGGAAGTTCTGGAAAAAAACTTTGTTCATGGAAATTTCGTTTGGTTTTAGGTACACATAGGAAATATCTTTACAGTGGTGGTAGAGACACGAGTTTTAGTTGTGATTGTTTTACATGGAGGAGGGGGACCAGGTATTAGAGCTCAGTCGAGGACCTATCATGACATTAACGATAAAGTACCGAACGACTAGTAACGTCTCTCTTGCGAGAAAGTGGCTGTAACGAAGAGACGTGATCATCTGGTACTTAAATAAGATGCAGTGACTCATAAATATGTCGATAAAGAACCAATTAAGCATGCACAGAAAATATTCTTCATCCCTTTGGAATTAAGTGCGGGTTTTATTTTCGGGGTCTTTCGTGGAAAATCTCCGACACTAATGCAAAAAAAAACAGCCATGCGCAGTGCGTACACACCCCTCATCTTCTTCTGTAATCCATGTCTAGACATGCGTCGGGTTCCAGTTATAATACGCTAGGGTAAGAGTTAAGCTGTAGAAAATGTAGAATAAACGCCACTGTAGAACGCATCGTTGAATAGTGGACATGTATCTGTATGAGTTTATATGGAGATAGACATATAAGGGAAACGATAGTTATAGCGTATGAATGATATGAATAGACGTTCTCGGTTTGTGTAAGTAATAACATATTTTTTAACTACAACCCGCATTTTGTCGGTGTTTTTGAGAGGCGGGGTTATTTTCGGGGGCGGGATCGCCGACAAAGATCACATTTTTTAAGATAAATTTGCCAAAAGGGGACTTAATGGATACTGCATTGCATCCATCGATTTTGTCGATATATCATGTCATTGAAACTAAACCTCAAAACACTTAGTGAAATTATTTTGAGAAAAAGTTACAACCATTGTTACCCATCCTTACGTTGTTTCACTGTCTTCTTGATGAACTAATAAACCATTATCCTCTAATGGTCTATGGACCTTTATAAGTGGGTGCTGGATAGTACACGCACACACACACACACACACACACACATACATATATATATATATATATATATAATAGTTATCCACGGACACGTGTTTCGCCCTTACTGCGACTCATCAACGTAGCTGACAAGCTAACTATCTTATCTATGAATGTATATATATATATATATATATATATATATATATATATATATATATATATATAATAAATTAGTCGCGCTACAATTTTTAAAGCATCATTAAGTAAAGTATTAAATCAGATTTAAAAAAAAAAACATATACGATGCGAGATTTTTTTTCTCCAAATAAATGAAACATTTATTATTCATTTTAATCAAATATATTTTTGCATACATACATGTCTTCTTCAGTATATAGATATTTTTTTTACTTTCTAATAGTTGAGATATATCTATCGGCGACGCCGAAGAAGAATCCCGATGAATCGTCCTGTTGGTAATGGAGTGATAGTTTTAATGCCCGGGTCTCTGTAGCAACACGCTGGCACATTTCTGTATTAAATAAAGTAGTCGGACTACAATGTTTTAAGCATTATTTAGTAAAAAATATGACATCAGATTAAAAACAAACAACAGATTATACGACCATTTTAAAATTTAATACTCATTTTGCCTACACGTGTTTCATAGCAAATAGGGATACATGCATTTTTTTAGTCCAACCTTGTCAATCATCAGTGAGCTGTAGTATATATGGTGGAATTGTTAAAAACGTATTACATCAAAAACACAGGAGAAAAATACTGTGTAGTTCAGTATTGAATTCTGATAAAAGTTTGGATCGTTGAAGTATATAAAGGCAAACACCCACATGAAGAATGGTGACGAATCCCTACCTCCCCCACATTCGGAACTCGAATCAGCTCTTCAAACGATAGTTTCAACTTGATGCTCTCTCTCATTCTCTTTCTCTCTCGCTATATATAGCGCTCATAGCCCTTTCCACTAAAATTAAACATAGAATGGGCTTCTACTTTATCTCCCCTAACCTATGAAAAGCAATTGTTCATGAAAATAAGATATATCTAGACACCGGTTGATTCCCTGAGTTTTGAATTATTCTTCCTTTGGACTCCCTTTCTACTCTTTATTATTTCATTTTCTTTCCAGTTTCAATTTTTTTTCTATGTATTTATCTTTGACTATATACATATTTACATATCTTCCCTCTCTACATGAACTCTACCACTATATATATTTCTCATAATTTATAGACTTTCTCGTCTTTTGTCATTTTTTGCATTTTTTCGTTCGCACTTGACAAAGCCCATATAACATTTGGGCGAAACGTTGAGCTTTCTAGGTCTTCCGCTTATCCCATTTTAATTTAATACCGTCGGATTATTTCATCCTTTCATCTATTCATATATATATATATATATATATATATATATATATATATAAATTTAAATTTTTTTTGTTGTAAATATTCCTTTTTTGTTCTCTTACATAGTGTTCGATATTTTAAAATTTGTGATTTTCTAAAAAAGAGCGGGGTGATAATAATAAGAATAAATTAGATTAAATAAGTAAATGTTGTCCCGAATATAATTTATTGTATTTACCTCTTACATGTGTTTCATGTGTCATTTCCTCTTCTGAAATGACTAAATTACATTTTATGTCTCGGCACATTGATTCGCTTGATGACGATACAAAAGATAAACAAATAACATAAAAATAAATGTAATTTCTTTCTTTCAGATGATTTCACAAAGCATGAAGCGTACGTAACAGACACAATAAATATCACCTGTAGGAATTTTTTTCATTTGTCGTAATTCATCACCCCCCCCCCCCCCCGCCGCCACACACACATATGAAGTTTTCTTGTGAGATTTAAAAAAGTTGGAGCAAAAGATCATTGACATAATAATAATTCACTCCGCTACGATTTATTAAAAAAAAAGTTGGTGGTAACATCGGCCGAAACGTTGTGAAGATAGCATCCAAAATTAGAACAGTAGTCCGAATAAACCAAATAATACAAATTATCAATCCTTATCTAAAAAATTCCGAAATATTAAAAAAGTTTCTTTGACAAAATATTTGTAAGCAAATTAACTTGGAAAAACACTCATTTGTCGTCTGCTTCTTGTTAACAGATACAATCCAAAGAAACTGTATTAATATTACTATCACGTCGAGTTTGATTTATCGAATGGATATTGATAGCGTTACGGGCATTCATAGGAAGTTGACATCTGAATTTTTATATAAATTTCTAGCTGTACCTACCCGCGTTGCCTTGGATTGTAGTTTGTAATTTTTAGAGGATAAAACGCGGGGGCCTCTGTGTAGCTTAATTGCCATAAATATATTTTCATAGCTTACTATATATATATATATATATATATATATATATATATATATATATATATATATAATTTTTAAATACAGATTTTAATCAGACATGGACCAGTGGTTTCTGACAAGAAACGGGTTTAATTCCCGATTCCGTCTTCTTCAGCATAGTCTGAAATAGTAAATGATGGAATTTCTTCAAAAAACACTTATAACCGTTATGAAACGCTATACACAAAGAATTTGAAATGAAGGACCGGCGAGACGCTTAGAGCTGAAAAATAGCCGTTAAGTAATTTAAAAATAAAAATATTACGCTCTTAATTTAATTTAATTGAGCACTCTACTTGTATTTCTCTTTTATTCTTTTTTGAGTATACCTTTATACTTTTATATATATATATATATATATATATATATATATATATATATATATATATATATATATATATATATATATAACTGGTGACTGAGACGTGAGGTCTAAGATCTGAGTCGTGCGGTTAGCGAGTAAGCTGTATATATAGCCACATCGAAACGCGCACTTCCTTTATTTATTGCATTTCCACGTGAGCAAGTTCGGTTTTTAATATGTGGAGAATCTAGCTCCTTCCCAAAAGGAGAAACACTTACTTAGGACAAAAAATTGCCTCCGTCTTGAAGGATTTCCCTACACTAATCGATGAGAAAGATGATTAAGTGTAGTATCAGAACAGATAATACACTCTGAAACCATACATATGAAAACCTATATATATATATATATATATATATATATATATATATATATATATATATATATATATATATATATATATATAGTGTCATCCACACAGAGACTGTTTCGCTGTATCACATCACTTCAGTGCAGCTAAACCAGTTAGTGCCTTAAGCCGGGATTGAAACTTAACCTCTACCTCTGCGCTATCATATGCCACTGACTGAATGTTAGTGATATCTCAATGTAAACATTGTCAAGTGCCGGGAACTCGAATTAGTTTTACCCAATGAGCTATGCCTTAAAGCTAATGATAGCGATAGCCTTACAAATAAGCTTTACCCAAGAAAGGGAGCTTTATATAGTCATCCACATACATACTGTGTCGCTGTATCACAGCTCTCCAGTGCAGCTAAACAACGATGATATATGTATATATATATATAGTATACATTTTTATTCATACAAACATTATTGATTACATATGTGCATGTTTCGGTTTTACTTGTCTTCTTTGGTCTGATGAGGTTGACACTCTGTGATGAGTACAACCGAAACATGTATGCACATATGCAACCAATAATGTTTGTATAAATAAACATTTATACTAAAGATCAGCTCTACTTGTTATTTAGCACTTGTTATAAACACTGGAGTTTCAACGGATTTACATCTACTGAAACTATATATATATATATATATATATATATATATATATATATATATATATATATATATATATATATATATAGTACATGTATTGCATTTGGTTCTATAAATGTTAATGTAATGAAATTCCAGTGTTTATAAAAAGTGCTCAATAACAAGTTGAGCTGTATTTAGTATGGCATTTTATTCATGCAAACATTATTCGTTACATATGTGCATACATGTTTTCAGTTGTTCTCTCCTAGTGTTTCTCTAATAGTCTGAGGAAGTTGACTCTCTATGCAGAGAACAACCGAAACATGTATGCACATATATAACTAATAATGTTTGTATAAATAATAATTTGTACTATATATATATATATATATATATATATATATATATATATATATATATATATATATATATGTGTGTGTGTGTGTGTGGGTGTGTTTATTAACAAAATGTTCCTGTCACTCTTTATATGGATATATATCGATATGAATATGATATGTGTGCAAAGGTTTAAAATGTCGTGAGAATATCCAAGAACTCGCGTATAGCTCGCCATTTAAGTGAACGCTTATGTGCATCCCGCTCCTTCTTTCGTGAGTGTTGATAGCTGCAAAACGCCTTCGCGACGAACGTTAATAAACTCAGTCAATAGCCAGACCTTCAACAACATGAAAACAAAACGGATAAGGAGACGTTCACGTTTGATATTCGAACAAGACATATTACTACAAACTTTTTATTTCTCAATTTGCTACTGGCTTGATTTGCTACTGGCTTGGTTATCCGTTTCTTACAGGATTCATGATACCGAAGAACAGTTGCCACACTTAAATAAAGTTTAGAAAAAAGAAGACTTTGTCGTTAGAAGCATTGAGTCCACATACATTAATATATAATTGAATAGTTTAGCATGTATTTTGCCGCATTGAAATATATAGGAAAAAAGCTACAGGGACAAATTACGTTGATTGAATCACATTTAGTATAATAATAGATATAATCTAATTTATACTATGTCGGGTCAGTAAGCTACACACACACACACACACACACACACACACACACACACACACACATATATATATATATATATATATATATATATATATATATATATATATATTATTTTGTTAGCGGTCGCTTACAGTCCTGCAAATACCTTATATCCAACTATTATACGAAAATAATTAAATAGCCACATATTAAAAAGCCTTTAAGCAGATTTAAATAACACTTTGCCGACATTTCCCCACCCTCCACAAAGCACATATGATGATACAATTTTTAGCATATAAATACCACACACATGGACGGCTTTATTTCCGTTTTCTTCACTATTGATTCCCGACGAAAAGGGAGGATGCTTGAATTATTGAATTCTCATAATAAAAACATATATAAAAAAACGATATCGTTTTATGCTTCAACCACCACCACCACCTCATCATTATCCATATATATATATATATATATATATATATATATATATATATATGTATATATATATAATTTTTATTTATTTATTTATTTATATATATATATATATTAAATTTATTTATATATATATATATATATATATATATATATATATATATATATTAATAACTAATATAAGTTAGCAAAACATTTATACGGAACAAAACTTAGATTTAGTATACGGAACGTTTTGCCTTTCAAGGGAAGTGGAGTCTGATCAACTCTGCTGGGAAGCCATGAAATTAAATACTGTCTTGTTTTTAAATTCCCGAAACAGTTTTTCATGGTAAACAACTGATGATCCCTTAAATAATGTTAGAAGCAAACTAATATAATAACTGTAAAAACTAAATTGACTTACATGAGTGATTTTCCACTGAACGACTTGGGACTTCAGGGGTTTTTATTTTTTTTTTATTTTTATTTTTTTAGTTTTAATGGTTGAGAAACTTCCGAGAGTATATATATATATTTATATGTGTGTGTGTTTTCATTTATGCTTCAACCACCACCCACTCATCATTATATATATATATATATATATATATATATATATATATATATATATATATATATATATATTCTAGAAAAATACCCGTCCCAGAATGAGTGAAATTTATTCACCGAACAGAAAGTCCTACACCACTTGTATGTCCCGATACAAAATGATTAAAACCAATATGTAAGGATACTAAATCTTATGTCTAGAATCCTTATTCTAATTTTGATTACACTCCATTACATGATTTTAATTCTAGAAAACGTCTCAAATATAAGCCTTAAGCGTAAGTAAAAATTGAAATTTAGGGAATCTAGCTTAATTGGTGTCTAATGACTATGGATCCAATTCAATACAAATCTGATATTTTTGAATTTCTAAATGGGAAATTGTGCCCACATTATTCGTCCTAAAAAACCGTAAAATACTACAAATATTAAAATACTAAAATGAACCTTACTATTTATTGATGTTCTACGCCCATTGTTAACATTTCACAAAAATCGGCGATTTCTGAATTTCCACGAACGACTTCTAACCCATTTTTATATATTTTGCATACAACTAAATTGAACTAAATATATCCTACATTTGGGCGTTTTATGCCTAGCAGCTGTGTTCCAAAATTCATAATGATCGGTTAATTAGTTTAGGAGTTAATGCTTTACATACAAATATATACACATATAAACATAGCAAACGTTTTAAATATATATATATATATATATATATATATATATATATAGAGAGAGAGAGAGAGAGAGAGAGTGAGAGAGAGAGCGAGCGCGAGAGCGAGAGAAAGAGAGCGTGTGTTTTATGCAGCATGTGGGATTCTTCTATAGATTTAATTTTTGTGAAATGGCTTCACAATACCTAGTGGGGTCAACGGTCATCAACTTTTCTACCTTTTCCGGGGTTGGTTGCATTAAGTAGTGAACGGTGGGGAAGATAAATGTCTTAAACATATTGAAACGTGGGAACTTTCTATTGAAATACATCTCGATTTACCGTCTTCCCTTCAGTCAATGAATAACACATGCCCGTCGATGTCAAACGAAGGATCCGTGGTCCTTTTGTCAACCCCACTTATGCTAGGTGCATATATAACTGTATTAGCTTATTTTTTCGTTCGCAAAGCGTCTCTTCAAAAACGATTGACAGAAGGACGAATATTTAATTAAACTTTTTCCTGTTTCGGGCTTTTTTTTTATATGAGGATTAATAATGTGTATCATTGGTTTTATTCGGACTACATTCCCAGATGCTTCTTCTTGGCCTTTTGGCTAAGATCAAAGTGTAGTATCTGTTCCGATGGATACTGCACCCCATACTGGTGTTGTCTTGGCCTTCGCATCTGGATTTACGCCGGTCAATGGGTCTGTCCTGTGCAGTTCTGGGAGGTCCACCTTCCCAGGCTTTGCCTCCCCTCTTTGGGGAAGAGTAAGTTTATTGCTTACTGCTTGAGGCGCCCCTACCGGAGAATGCCGACGGGGCTGCCCAGGCAATTTTTAAATCCCACTTTCCCGACCCGACCTTGGGTCACATCTTACTTGTGGGAATAAGATAAAAACTGGCCTTGTGCCTAACTCCTGGAGAGGAGTAAATCAATACTTATCTCGTATTAGTTGTTATATTCACGTTTCGGTTAATGCTTATATAAACTACCTTTAGTATCTGTCAGTTATTAGACAAACATAACCTGAAAGAGACACCACCACCAACGTTCAATCCTCTGGACTCCCAGCTGGCTAGCCAAAAGCTAAGCCGTTCAAGAAACTAATAAAGAAGGGAGATGTAACAAGGTTAGCTGACAAAAAAAGTCTACCGCTTCTTCTTTGTGTGTATTTGAAGCATGTGGTCATACAACAGTTTCCTACTTTTATTACGCAGTCCTTTGTATTATTGTTGTACTCTGCAAGATCCTTCAAGCTGCACCGGTTTGGCAGTAAAGAGCAGACAAAGCAGTGTTGCATCGTATTGTTCCCCTCTCCGCATGTACAGATGGTTGGATCAGTTTTCTAGCGCTATCTAGTCATAGCAACCTTTGCAACACATTCCCGTTCTCAAGTTGAGTGTTTTCCACTAGGGCCAGTGTTTTTCTGAAACTGGAGGGAGGACCTCAGCAGTGAGGATTCCTAAATCAGTAAGATGGGGGCCATTCTCTAGCTGTCTAGTTCACAGCTGTAGTCTGGTATCTTCCTGAGATGTTGTTAGGGGTTCGACATGGATGATGAAGCTTCTCCTTGACTTCAATCGTTGGACCGTTGATTCACGACCATAAAAGAGATTGCGGTCAGCACTGATAGCCTTTTGTCATAGAACATTGTTCAGCATTCATTTTTCTTAGCTGCTTTTTTGTGTACCTTCATATATTTACACATCTTTACGCTTCCTTTCAGTCGCCGACAAACTGTAAATAAACATAAATGTTCTATGTTCAACAACTGTTCTCTTTTATGTTTCGGAATTTTTAAGATGAGGATTGATAATCAGTATTATTGTTAATTTTTGGACTACTATTCTCGTATTGGTTCTTATATTCATAATTTTCCGGCTAGTGTAACATCTGATCTTCTTCAGGTGCACTTTTCAAACTTATGAAGATAATACTCGAACTGAACCCTTTTATTTATATACACAGTTGAAGATTATTCTTGTTCCGTCAGCCATGACCAGGTAGAAGTGTTAATTATAATCTTATTCTTTGTTATTAGTAGAAGGATTGAACCATCAACTTCTACAAGACTGCCACTTAGAACTGATCTTACTCAATGCCTTTAACCATTTCGTCACGGGACCATGTAAACTATTCTAGTATGAATTTTGAGAGTTTTAAACTCCCTTGATTAGATGTCTAATATTACTACTTATTGGTTCCCTTATTATATTTAATTCTATATTAGCTCTATCTAGGCCGTGATGGGAGGTGACTGTGTCTAAGTGGTGAACGACTCGGACTGACAATCTCGGTGTGCCAAGTTCGAATTCAGTCGCGTCCCAGAGAAACACTTTTATTTAGGATTTTGGCAATCCTGTAAGTAACCGATGTCTTTTAGAAAGAATTCCAACTAGAAAGATATCGGGAAACCGATGCCAACAATAGAATCATCTAATTCATACGAAATCAATGAATAAATAGGGTTTCATCTTCGCCCTACATCTGCGATGCTTCTTTGAGAACTTAATCGCCACCACTCCTCTCTATCTATAATTTTTACATCGTC
>OY744538.1:38126917-38141917 GCA_963556195.1 Sepiola atlantica | reverse complement strand
CGAAATCTATTAAAGAAGAAAAAAATTTTAAAAAAGAGAGAGAGAAAAAATCAGTGCTTAGATATCGCCTGCTGATTGAATTCGGGCTGAGAACGTCAAAAGTCAACAGGATTAGTAGTAATTGGAGCAGTGAACGTCGAGGGACAAAACAAGGGAAGGGGAGGAGGCAGGGGAGGAGGGGAAGGGGGAAGAAGAGAGACAAGGGTTAAAAGTTAGCCAGAGTCGTATTCATTTAGATTCATCTCGTATAAAATCGATCTAGCCGAAGGAAAAGCAATATTATAGAAACCTTGTCTTTGGGCAATGGTGTTCTTATGACATAGGATCAGACAGGATTCTGTGAGACGTCGAAGTTTGGTGTCATGAATATGTTTGATAGGGATTGCATTATGGGTATTGAAGTGGTGGCCGGAAGAGATCATATGAGTGCATAGTGCATTTGAGGTATCGCCGTTTTTTATGGCACGATTATGTTCATATATTCGTTTCTTTAACGGACGTTGTGTCTCGCCGAAATATATTTTTCCACTGTCGGCGTAAGGAATAGTATAAATTCCAGCTGTAGTGGGTGATGAAAGGACTTTATTTTTGTTTTTATGCATTCGTAAAATGTTTTTGATGGTGAGTGAGGTAGCTTGGATAATTCTAAAACTATGTTGTGAAAGCGAAGAAAAGAGATGTGTGTTACGAGAGTTAGTGGGAAGGAAAACATTCCTTAATATGGATTGTGTTGTATTAGGAGATGTATTAGTATTTTTTATCTTTTTTAGATGTATTTGAAACGCTTTCTTTTTAGCGGAAAAAATGACGTGTTTGGGATATTTTAAAGTAGTGAGAGAGGATTCTATTTTATTATATTCCTGAGAGAGATGTTCAGGGCTGCAAATACACAGAGCCCTGAGATAAAAACCGATTATCATGCTATTTTTTATATAGTTATTATGATGTGAATAATAATGTAAGTAATCATTTTTGTTGGTTGGCTTGCGATGGACTTGAAATGAAAGGCTGTTATTGTTTTTGAGGATGAGGATGTCAAGGAAAGCTAAATAATTGTTTTGTTCACTTTCAAAAGTGAACTTAATGGAAGGTTCGACTTTGTTGAGTGCTCGTGCTAATGTTTCTATTTTATGACTATCAGGTAAAAAGATTAAAATATCGTCAATATATCTGAAATAGGTAGCATTTTTAGGGATACGGTAAGAAAAAGGACCGATTTCGAGGAATTCTAAAAAAAGACACGCTAATACGGGACTAAGGGGGTTCCCCATAGGTAAGCCGAATTTCTGTCTATAATAATCATTGTTGTAGGCACTATCAGTAACGCACACATAACGAATTCAGGTCATCTCCTCCAAAAATTACAAGATATTACTTTACATAATCATACTATGCACAGCCTTGATATTACTTCCTTATACACAAATATACCCGTAAAAAATGCATCAACCTACTTTCCAAACACTTAAACAAAATAAATTTCTCTTGTTCTCTCCCAATAAAAAACATTATAGATATCATTAGGAACATAACTTCTCTTACTTTCTTTAAATACAACAATGATTATTATAGACAGAAATTCGGCTTACCTATGGGGAACCCATATTTAATTTTTTTAATCTTATACATTTTTTGTTACTATACACTCCTTTTTAATTTTAATTTTAAGTAATTGATGTTATTTGTGTTTACTTTTCCCGTGAAAATTGAATAAAGCAATTTTAAATTATCTAACTAATTAAATACTTCATTGTTATGGTATAAATAAAAATGTTAAAAGCTTAGATATTATTGTAGATGAACACCAATCTCCCGATAAAATGCGATTCTACTTTTTAGACGATTACGTGTGAATACCCTAAAAAACTGGAGGAAAGAGAAACAACAAATATAATTTAGAATTTAGATTGGGAGATTAGTTTCGCAAATAAATTTAATGTAAAATGATCCTCCATTTTCGAGCCATTCAAGGGTTTTATTGCAGTTAACTATTTTTTGCCATTGGAGATGAATTCTGTACGTTATTGTTTTCGGGCGATTGCGTGTGGTTTTACGACCTTAACGAACTTAAGATAAGTGTTAAAAATATATTAGTTAACTGCCCTAATAATTTAGAATGACCGTAAAAAGAAGAATCTCATTTTTTTTTTGGGGGGGGGGGGTGTAATTTAGCTGAGTGTGTTAATCTACACATTTACCAAAGGTTGTTGTTAAACGTTTGATATTCTTTGAGTAATTTTCTTTTTTAATTAACGAACCAATTAATTACTGCCCGGTTTTCCTAGTTTATATATATATATATATATATATATATATATATATATATATATATATATATATATATATATACAAGATAATCTATGAGCACAAAAGGGCAATCAAAACAAACAGTACACCCAACACCTTATGCTCCAATATACAGGAATATGATCACTGTTTTAATCGTTACTTGTAGTCTATTCAAAAATATAATAAAACAAATAATTATCTCTCACTCCTCCTATCTAAGCTTATTATCAACGAAAACAATATACACTTAGATATTAGTTTATTTTGGACTCCACATATTTTCGTGTAGAAGGAGCGCTGGCAGATTTCCTAGACACATCACTCTCAATGATGTCGTCCGACGAGCACTAGACAACTTTGGTTTCCCGTCGATCCTCGAACCAGTGGGCTTCAACAGAGTTGATGGCAAACGATCTGATGATCTGACAGTGTTTCCCTTTGCAAACGGTAAGTCACTTATATGGGATGCGACTTGTGCATACACTTTTGCGCCCTCGTCAGTGATAGAATCGGCAACATACCCTGGGCATGCATCAGCGTCAGCATATGCCGGTCTTCTCGACAGATTTGTGTTCCAACCGATCGCCGTGGAGACGAGTAGAGTGATAGGTTCTGCCACGCGCGACTTCCTCGGTAGCCTTGGTCTGTTAATGACGGGCCATACCAAATACACTTGTGAATAGACTTTACGAGCGTATCTTTATTGCGAAAAAAAAGTTTATTTCCTGCTTTTAAAATGATGTTTGTCGGTTTCTTCTTTCCATTCACTAATACAACATTTAAGTATATTTTGTATATATATTTCGAGCTCATTTTACAACTAAAATCCCGACACCTAGAACCATTCGGCCACCTAAATAACCAGTGATAATTTTGACACTTATTTCGGCGATTATCATGCGACACTGACTGAATGTAAGATATATCTCAATGTAAACATTGCAATTGCCGTGGCTCGAATTAGTTTTACCTAATGAGCTATGCCTTAAAGCTAATGGCAGTTGACGATATCCTTACAAATTAAGCTCTACTCCGGGAGGGAGCTTTATATAGTCATCCACATACAGGCTGTTTCGCTGTTTCACAGCTCATCAGTGCGGCTAGACCAGTTAGTGCCTCAAGCCGGGATTGAATCTCGACCGTCGAGCTGACGGTCGGCGCTTCTAACCCCTACGCTATCATGCGACACTGACTGAATGTAAGCTATATCCCAATGTAAACATTGCAATTGCCGTGGCTCGAATTAGTTTTACCTAATGAGCTATGCCTTAAAGCTAATGGCAGTTGACGATATCCTTAAAAATTAAGCTCTACTCCGGGAGGGAGATTTATATAGTCATCCACATACCTCCCCTCTAAATGAAGTTCTAATGTTCCGTATGTCACACTCAAATAAGATACACGTTAGTTATCGATTGAAATTACAAATCATAACAGCGCAATTGAATCATACATAGTGTCACCGCTCCTCCCGTAACCGAGGCATTGAATTCGCGATCATCTACATGGGGAGAGGGTGCATTCTCGCCTGGAATTAAAGTCTCACAACAACCAAATAAACTCTGCCCTGCACAACCAAATCATCGCAGACGTAGACGTTACTATTTAGCATTCCTCCCCTTCTTATACGAAATTATCCATAGATATTTTCTAGCTTACACTTCATCGACAAAGTATAGGTCGTCCCAAACCTCAAATAGCTAAGTAGATGCAACCGTCTTCTTTTAATTTTCTTTCATCAAATATACCGACGCAACCTCTGTTTATACGAACTCATTTCGCATTTGTCTCGTCGGAGTTTTCATGTCTGCATTTTTGGCTTCCGACGATGACAACCACAGAATCCAGACCACAAGGTCACACTCTAGCAAACCCACCGATGCACACCAGCCTAAAACCACTAATAAAGTAATCAATTAAATCCTTATGCTAGCACCACCAATATTTCGTTAAACGGACTGGACGCCCTGTCGCTAACTATAATATATATATATATATATATATATATATATATATATATATATATAATTTATTCTGAAATATAAGATTAATGTAAAAAAAAAAAATATATATAAATTAATCTCGCATTGTTAATGGCTTACATATCAATTTTATTAACATATCCAACAATGCTTTAAATGGACAACCAACCAATATTACTTAACCTACAGGAGCGAGCCAGGCTCTTCGTTCGACACCGGAATTTGAATCATGGCCGCCAACACCACCAGTGCGGAGAGACGTTTTATCAAGTAACAAAGAAATAAGTTTGGTTATTCTTGTTTTTGATAAAAAAAATTTAAAAAATGACTCAATAACTGGTCACCTCTGAAGATAAAATTTATTCCGAAATATAAGATTAATGTAAAAAAAAATATATATAAATTAATCTCGCATTGTTAATGGCTTACATATCAATTTTATTAACATATCCAACAATGTTTTATATGGACGACCAACCAATATTACTTAACCTACAGGAGCGAGCCAGGCTCTTCGTTCGACACCGGAATTTGACCATCGCTTGAAACGCGTTATATAAAATTATATAATGATAAAATAACAACATAATAAATAAATGTTGAAATTTTTTTTACAAATGTTGGTAGCTTTACTCCTTTACACATATACTTTTCTGTCATTGGAACTGCACTAATACTGTACTACCCTCTTTTCCATATATATATATATATATATATATATATATATATATATATATATATATATATATATATATATATATATATATTAGAAATGGGTCTTCTTGTTTAGAAAGCATTGTTTATATGGTAATATGAATTATTAAAAATAAGAACCCCATACAATGCATTTTAATTTTATTAACTTTTTTCAAAAAAAAAAAAAAAAATTGAAAAACAGTTAATAAAATTAAAATGCATTGTATGGCGTTCTTATTTTTAATAATTCATATATATATATATATATATATATATATATATACACACACAAACATGTACAAAAGCGACACATTCATGGATATGTTTCGATCATTAAATAGCTACGATCTCACCGGGCTAACAAAATGTGTCTGTGTTTGGTTGTTCATATTGTTTATGAATAAAAGTGTTTCTCTATATGTATTTATGTTCGCTGAGAATTTTGTATATTTATTGTTTTGTTAATATACACACACATATATACATTCAAAATGTACTTATATATTTCTCCTTTTCTCAATGCGCTTTCTTTCTTTTCTTTTTTCTATTTACTTTTTCTTCTCTCTCTCTGTTCTCTTCTTTTGTCGTTCTTTTTCCATCCTTACCTTCGCTCCGCGTTTTGCTATATCTTTTTCTCCTTTCTATTTTTTTCTTAACTAGAGCCATTACTTCGCGTGTGGAAACCCTTTTTAATTATGCTCGGATATCATTTTGTTGAGAAATCCTGGATAAGGAGGTCCAATGTCTCGTAGTTTCATTCAGATAAAATACACGTCTGTTATTGAAGGCAAATCACAAATCATAAGAGCAAATTTGAATCATAATTCGTGTAATCCGCTCCTTCTGAGGCATTTCATCTATGCTGGTACATTACTGACTGGAATTAAAGTTTTACAACAACCAAAGAAAAATGAATATTGTTGAATTTGGTGAAGGAGTATTATTAAGCTTTTGACGTTGCCTTCTCTTCTGTTAGCGGCGGAGGGGCGGACATCCCGAGGTTTCCAAAGCTTCCAAACAAACTCTCTAGATCTCTCACTCACTCTCTCTTCTAACCATGTGAATTAATATCCACTTCTAATTACAGCAAGTTAAAATGACATCTGAGTATATATGTCACCAATTTCTTGTGTAACTGTCAACACTATCCTGCAAACCCAAATAATCGGATGTATACTAGCGAACGTACTCTTTACGTTTTAACATATATAACGATATTCATAACGTTATGTATGTCTTTATGTTTATATATTTCTATGTAGATGATTCAATTCATAAACTAATAAAATGATAGTTATCAATTTTGGAACACAATCGCTCGGCGTAAGGGGTCATACATTGGGCTATATTTAGTTTAATGTAGTTTTATGCAAAGCGGCTAAAAAGATGGAAGAAGCCAATCATGAAAATTCAGATACCTCCGATTTTCGTGAAATATTAACAAAAGCTATTAGAGATCTAATAATAAATATTACCCCGATTTCAGTTTGTATGAGGGGTTTTAATGGGGTTTAATAATATCCCATTTGAAAATTCAAATATGTCAGATTTGCATTGAATTTGGTTCATATTATTCGGACTACTGTTCTCACCTTGGATGTGAGTCTCACACGTTTCAGCGGATGTAACCTCCGACCTTCTCCAGGTATATTTTGTCGAGCTCCGGAATATTTGTGTCGAATTCGGGAATCTGTATGGAATTTCGAACGGAACCCATTATTCAATCTCCGGAGGTAGCTTGCTCTCGTGCCGTCAGCCATTTTAATCTTAAGTAATTCGTAAGTGTATTCTTCGTATCGACCGCACTGAATATTGAATCTTCAACCCCCAGAAGACTTATACTTAGCACTATATCCGCTGCGCCACGGGTACTCGCGGACAACTCTGGTGTGTTTGTAGAGATTTAAACATTGGTTGTGAAATGAGAGAAGCTTAGTTTTAGAGGTGTTAACAGTCAGAAGCCACGTCTCTCCATGGCATCGCATGCACCTAATCGGAAGAGATAGATATATAGATAGAAAGAAAGAAAGAAAGAAAGAGAGAGAGAAAGAGAGAGAGAGAGAGAGAGAGAGAGAGAGATAAATAAATATACATGTGTGCGTGTGCATGTATTTTTTCTTTTTGCAGTTGTCTTTGATCTTTGTAAAAAGGGAAAAGACTCCAAACTACATTGGTGATGACAAAATAGGGTCAAATATTCAAAGAAATGCAAATGTCGTCTAGACAAAAGGTGTAACAACCGGAAATCGAACAAAACCGAAACGAAAGGAAAATCGAAGTGTACACAAAGAAAATAGAGAAGGAAAATGTTAAATAAAATGACAAACAGAAAATAAGAGACAATCTAGAAAGACGCCGTCACTAATGCTGTATTTTTGTATAGGCGAAATTCTAACGTGCTCAATTACTGATGTAAGAACATCATATTTTATTACAAATAATATTATACGTCATCATCATCATCATCATCATCATCATCATCATCATCATCATCATCATCATCATCATCATCATCACCATCACCATCATCATCATCATCATCATCATCATCATCATCATTCTCATGGTTTTTGATAATTCTCTTGTTTCCTTCCAGTTTTTTTTTCATCACTCCCTGGTTTCCTTCCAGCTTGTTTTGTCCCTGGCTAGTTCTGGCCACGTAGGACCCAGTTGGCTGTCGAGGTCGTTTCCCTCGCGGATGTTTTTTTTTAATCTCTCTCTAGGTCTTTTCCATTGCCTCGGGGTTTATTCTAGATGTCCATGTGTTGTCTGTAGATCTCGAAAGGTGACCTGCTTATCTATTTTTAGTCGTTCGTATGGTGGTGATGATGTCGTTTACCTCAGTTTTTTGTCTAATACAGGTGTTTCTACGTCAATTCTGTAGCAATATTAGAGACGGATGTATAAGAATAGGATTCGTATGGTAAATTTCCACGTACAATTAAAAATTACGTAGAGTGGGATGAATAGAAAAATAGACAGATTTTTCATTAAACCTAATTGTAATCTTAGTGCTGTATTATTTTTTCATGAATTATATTCTTGCTAATTTGCATAAGTGGGCTATCACAGTGGAGTTCTATAGAGACACTATATTTATTTAAAGATCATATTGCGTTACTGAGTATTTATTTAATACACTTATCATTGTATAGTTTTATAATTTATAGTTTAGATTTGCTTACTTTCTAAATACCGGGCCTCAGTATAAAAATAGTAAATTAAATTAATAATAGTCTTTTTTTTAACCCAGTAATATGAATGCGGTGAAATTTTTTAATATACGTGTGTATACTACTGATAACTATCCCCTATAATATATGTATGTAAATATTTAATGTACGGTTGATAGTGTGTGAGAGGTGATTTTACTTGTGTCTGGAACATGAATGTGCATAAATCCTGAATTACTTGCGTAAAACTAAGTATGCGTGTTGGCTGGGCAACTGAAGTTAGGGAGATGGAGTGGTGTGGTGATATAAAGGTCTTCTGTGAAAGTAAAATTGTACATGAGCAAAGTAAATGTGTTGGGGTAGGGGGAGGTGCCGTCTAATCGTAGGAAATATGCTTAATGAGGTTAACTGTCTGTTGGCACCCCCTTCTTCTGTTTTGTTTCTTTAGTATAATTTAAATTTTACCTTCTAAAATCTCTTCAGAGTCCTGAACGAGACGTGTAACTGTCGAAACGTTGGTTGTTCCGCGTAGACTATTTCTAATGTTTATTTAATTTTATTTATAAAAGCTCTAATTTGTATTGAGCACTCTTGAACAAATATTGGTTTTAAGTTCATGTTATCAATATATTTGAACTTATTTAATTGATATATATTAATACATATATAAACTTATGATAACTACTTTTAAAATTCTTATCCACATACACATGTGTTCTATCCTTTTCTGAAAATCATCAGTGTGGAGGATGATTGTTCTATCGGTCACACGATTCGAACCTAAGACCGAAGTCAACATTTTAACTCTAATTTTAACTCTAATCTGAACCACTACAAGCGAACAACCACGGTGAAAGGAAGAGAACTAAGGTCTATTTATGTCTTCACAAAAGGACATACAGTGTTCAACGATCTGGTCGGACAGAACTTCGCATTGCGCATTAAATTCAACAACCTAATTATAATTCTTTTAAAGGGCCAGCCCTAGCATTAACGTGGATATGAACGATATTGTGATAAATATTTAAAACAATTTATCCACATACACCACATGTGTTTCATTCTCTCTCGGGAATCATAAGTGTTGATGATGATTTTTCTGCTGGTCACACGATTCGAACCTCAAACCCAAGTCAACATTTTAACTCATGTCTCAAACCCTAGAACCATGCGGCTAACCTAACAACAACGGTAAAAGAAAAAAATAATTATGGCTTATTTATGTCTTTACAAGCGGATATACATAGAAGGTTGTTATAAACAGTGTTCAATGATCCGATATATATATATATATATATATATATATATATATATATATATATATATATATATATATATATATATATAACTTGTTACAAATATCCAGGGGGTATGAATCCGAAGGAAGTTGAAACCGGGTTTATGAGAGTGCTTATATATATATATATATATATATATATGAAACGGTGTAGCTATTTTAACTTTTATTTACTCAATATCTTTAATCTTTTTCTTATTGTAAAGTTGTAAGCGATAGAAAATAAGATACTTCCTTCCTCTTCACCGTCTGACTCCCTATGTATATTTTCCTACCACCTCTTTACTATCCGTCTTCTACTTATTGTTTATTGTTAGTGTTTAGACCTCAGTAATCGCTGTAGTGCCCTCACTAAGGAATTATGAACCATATATATCTACCCCTATGTGTTTTTAGTATATATAACATGGAGCATGCAGCGCTTGCGTCTCTCTTCCGAACTCAACTTGGCGTATGACGATGAAGAAGAGTGGCATTTTAGCTCCATTAAATTTCTCACACACCTCTCTGATCTCATGATCGCTGAAGCGGTCGACTTCACCGTGTGCTTCTTCGCAAATATTTTTTAAAATAGAAATCGCTCCAGACAAGGCATCGAGCCACTTGGTGTAAGGAGAGAAAAATTACGGAAGATGATCATCGTAAAGACAGATATGCCTATTTACCTTAGTCTTGAAAAGGCTATGAGGAGGAGAAAAACAGTCAGTAGGAAGAGAGTTCCACAAGCCTGCAGTTCTTGGAGAGAAGTTACTGGAATAGGAAGTTGTATTATAACGAGGTATAAAAAGAGAGAATTGATGGAGACCACTAAACCAACAAGTCAAACGATGAAGTGGATCTCGCTTCCTAGGCTACTTACTCATCTGGTGAACTATCCGACACTTTATCCCTGACACACTCCCCGATCCGGTTTATGAGGATGTGTTGTTATAAGGGTTTGTCCTTACAGCAGTTGATCCGTATGATTGGTGGATATTGTTCACATGACGATGCATTTCGTTCTCCATTCATAGCAGGTATCACTGGTACTACGACTACTTAAAAAATTGTCGCACAGCTACAACCACATATTAGACTTGGTTTTCACTTATCATAGACATTCTTTTCTATGTTTCCACATGGAATAGTGATGAAAGCCAGTTCCTCTCTCGAAATCCATCAGTTGAACCAACCGTTTATTCCATTGGCGTATACATCCACTGATTTATCTAGCCACCTCACCATGGTCAGCTTTTTTCCTGTAGGTGACACACCCACACAAACACAGACACACACAGACACACACAGACACACCCCCTCCCCCCACACACACAAACAAACACACAGACACACACCCACACACCTCTATCTCGTCTGATCATTCCTGCCCATTTTCAGGCAGAAAGCACGCGTGTCTTTTTCCATGCTGTATTCCCGCCACCTGCCTCATCTTCTTTAACCATGACACTACATATTCTTTCCCTCTTAATGACTTCAAATATGTTGCTTCTTATAGAGACCTTAATAAGCCCCCAAATCTAGAAATAATGTACAATCGAGTTGTTAAATTAACCACGATGTACGATAGTTTAACTTTAGTATATGTCATATTACCACTGCTTTCCATTTGCGTAGTTAAATTAGTGTAACATTTATCAGAAAGAACACTTTTTCCCTCTTCACCGTGCCACTACCACTGCACATTTTTCGACTGCCTTATTCTACAACTTTCAACCTCTTCTTTCTGTTACTTCATCATTGGTTATATTATTTTCTCCTTCGTCTCTGTTACCATTAGCGTTTAGCCCTCGGCCAAAGCTATAGTACCCCTACTGACGAATGTTTAAACTTATATACACTAAATGGACGTGCGTTTGATGTATATATATACGCTGGAACAAACTTTGTGAGCGCCTCTTCTAAACAATATAGCGGGACGTGAAGGCAGTGTGGCTTTTAACTTCAGGACATTCGTCACAATATATAGATTGATCAGAAAGTATTTAGCCTATAATAGTGTTCTCATTTATTTAGTGGATGCTAAAAAAATCCTTTTTATTTTAATTTACTGAAGTTCTACTTAAATACGTCATTGGATCCAACAGCGTAAAACACGTACAATTCATTTATTTTCAATGGCCGTAAGATTTGCGCCAGCAGTTTGCCCGTTGATCTATCTATCTATCTATCTATCTATCTATCTATCTATCTATCTATCTATCTATCTATCTATCTATATGTCTGTCTGTCTGTCTGTCAGTGTGTCTATCTATCTATCTATCTATCTATCTATCTATCTATCTATCTATCTGTCTATCTATCTATCTATCTATCTATCTATCTATCTGTCTATATGTCTGTCTATCTATCTATCTATCTATCTATCTATCTATCTATCTATCTATCTATCTATCTATCTATCTATCTATCTAGTTGACATATGTGTTTAAGCCTGTATGTATGTATGTTAGTTAACTACTTTAAGACTATTAAACATAAGAACCTGAAATTTAGTACAAATAATCATCTCCCTATGAAAATCCCCGTAAAAATATAGTTATCTTTTACTTATATGGTGGAAATAGCAGAATTGTTATTCTTTGATAGTTTCAAGGTTAGAAGTGAAAGTGGTGATATGGTGGTAGAAGTGGAGGTTAATATTTTCCCTTTTCCTGTCTGTTACTTGAAAATGTTCTCAGGCTTCCCGATCACTCTCAGCCCGTCCGTCCGCTCGTCCGTCCGTTCTCCGAATATGGCCAGATTGATGGATTGTTTGATAACTTGGAGCGGGAAGTAACACAATCGTTAACCGAAGGAGGGACATGAAACTTGGACCATATATAACATCTGCCAAGTCAGCTTTTCGCTGTTTAAACACGAGTAAACTAAAAATAACGAACAAAAATTCAATAAACCAACAAAAAATAAAAGAAAACACGACACCGTCATTTTTTTTTTTTGTAATGGAGAAACGAAAGTTTTGTTTGAGTGCGGGTGGGAAGTTGGCTAAGGGTCAGATTATAACCTGCAACTCATTTGCATATCATTAGCTCTCATTGTCGCGTCGGCCTATCTTCGAAATCTCACCGCCATATATATATATATATATATATATATATATATATATATATATATATATATATATATATATATATATATAAGCTAACATTATAAAAAATAACAGAATTATACTGCTTCAATTCATCTAACAATTTTTCTTGTGTCGAAACTAAGAAAATATGTATCCATAGCACTTTCGATTCTTCGTCGAATCATCTCCAGGTGAAGAACACAAATGAACAAAAGTGGGAGAAAATAGTGATACATATGGAACACTCATTATTTTGTGATTTTGACACAAAAAGATTGTAAGAAAAAATAAAAAAATAAAAAAAGTTATAATTCTGTTATGTTTAACAATTTTGGCTAAAATGAAAGAATGATGAATAAATACACACAATTGATATATTCAGGGGGGGTGTCCACAAGAGACAAGCATTGCTTATAAACTGGTCTGACCGATTCACATAATGTCTAACTACCCCCCCTCTACTAATATAAACACAATAAAAACGAACAAATACCTCATCAACCTATATCCACTTAAACTTCAAGAGCAAAAACTCCGACCTTCACAAAAATACAAAAATATTTAATTTATTTATCAGTCACTAGATTACTCTACAAATCCATTTAAACAAACTATATCCACATAAATTCCAAGAGCAAAAACTTCGACTTTCACCAAAATACAAAAATGCAAAAATATTTAATTTATTTATCAGCCACTAGATTAATCTACAAACCCATTTTAACAAACTCAAATATTTCATATTTCCAACTAAGTTACCTCCCTTAGATCCGAATTTCTTCATTAAAATCACTCCAATCTGGGAAAAAGATTCTTACACATTAACGGTTTTTTAGAACGCATACCTTCAAAAATATAACGGCTAATGATACAAATTCATAATTTGGCTCACGGGAATTTCAGAGAAACCCTTTCTTTATTTTTGTTTTTAATCTTTTGTTTTTAATCTTTAATTTTTAATTTTTAATTTTTAATTTTTAATTTTTAATTTTTAATTTTTAATTTGTAATTTTTAATTTTATTTTTTATTTATTATTATTATTTTAAATCTTTAAATTTATTTTTAATTTATTTTTATTTTTATTTTTATTTATTATATTTTTATTCTTTCTATTTTTATTCTTTCTTTCTCTCTCACTCTTTTTTATTCTCTACATTTTTATTCTCTATATTTTTTTATTCTTTTTTTAATTCCCTTTTTTTCTTCTTTTTTTCTTCTTTTTTTCTTCTTCTTTTTTATACCTTTTTATACTCTTTCTCTTTTTTATTCTTTTATTCTTAGTATTGAAATGTTTTTATATATATATGTTTTTTTATATTTATTTATATATATATATTTTTTCATATATATTTTCTTATTTTTTACCCCCCTTTTTTATTCCCTTTAATCTTGAATTCTCTCGTGTTTTAAATCTCAACGGTCTTATTACACTAAATTCAAATTTAAACAAACACACACAACACACTGAGCAAATAACGCGTCCCAACAAGAGTGTCATGTGACCTCACATTTCCAAAACAGATGACAACAGAAGCTGAAGAGAGTCGGATAGGTAAGACCTTCCGTGCTTGAAACCGACGGTACGAATGTTGTACTAATTTTTCTGTACCAGAATAAATAAATATTATGCTCTTAATTTTTAACTTTAATTCTTAATTAATCGAGCACTCTGCTGGGATTTTTCCTACCATTCTACAAAGAAGTTATATATATATATATATATATATATATATATATATGTCACGTGTCACTCTCGTTTGGACGCGTTATTTGCTTAGAGTGTTATGTATGTTTTTTTTAAATTTAGTGTAAGGAAGGTTTAATAAAGTTTGAAAAAAAAGAGGAAGGGTGAAAATTGACAGTTGAGATTTAAACCGGAGGAGATTAAAAAATATATTTTTTTTATAACTCTTTTTTAATCTCCTCCGGTTTAAATCTCAACTGTCAATTTTCACCCTCCCACTTTTTTTCAAACCTTATTAAACCTTCCTTACACTAAATTTAAACAAACATAGATAACACTCTAAGCAAATAACGCGTCCAAACGAGAGTGACACGTGACTTCACATTTCCGAAACAGATGACAACAGAAGCTGAAGAGAGCCCGATGACT
This sequence comes from Sepiola atlantica, assembly GCA_963556195.1. NCBI lineage: Eukaryota > Metazoa > Mollusca > Cephalopoda > Sepiida > Sepiolidae > Sepiola > Sepiola atlantica. The sequence goes on along the minus strand of OY744538.1, from coordinate 38,127,296 downwards.
TAGTCCTTCCGTGTTTGAAACCGACGGTACGAATGTTGTACTAATTTTTCTGTATTAAAATAAATAAATATTATGCTCTTAATTTTTAATTTTTAACTTTAATTCTCAATTAATCGAGCACTCTGCTGGGATTTTTCCTACCATATTACAAATAAGTTATATATATATATATATATATATATATATATATATATATATATATGTATGCATGGGAAAGGAAAGGATGAAGGTAATCCGACGTAATGGGAAATGAAAAAGGAAAAACCAAAAAGGATGTATTTTTTATGTGTTCATCAACGTTTCGCCTTTATTTGTAAGACTTATTCAGGATGATAACATTAAGAAAAATATCATGCAAGTACCCCAATATGTTCACGTA
>OY744538.1:38119417-38121917 GCA_963556195.1 Sepiola atlantica | reverse complement strand
TCTACAAGGGCAGAATGTTATAATAATTGAATAAAATATGTGTTTCTTTCATCAGTCATGACCATTGGTTTCACATGTTGTTACATTTTTATATTTTTAAATTTTCAACCAATTTCACTGATCATCACTTATCAATATTTTATGTGTTATTGGTCATAAAGGAAGTAGAAAGAACGTTCAACCTCTCACGGTGCTTATGGACACTGGAAAATATTTAAAATACAATTATTTCATATTTACGATTCAATTGGCTTTTACGTTCTCTTCCTTCTTTTTTTGATTAGTGAGAGACCTACATTCGAGTCTAAAATGACAGAGAGATAGAGAGAGAGAAAGAGAAGGAGAAGGAGAGAGGGAGAGAAAGAGAGAAAGAGAAGGAGCGAGAGAGAGAAAGAGAAGGAGAGAAATAGAGAGATAGAGAGAGATATAGATAGATAGATAGATAGATAGATAGAGAGAGAGAGAGAGAGAGAGAGAGAGAGAGAGAGAGAGAGAGAGAGAGAGAGAGAGAGAAAAGAAACACAGTTTCGTTTACGTTTCTAGTAGCATCACCGTTTTGTACTCGCCCCTGTGCTCAAATGTAATAGTATTCAATAATTAGAAACAGGGGTTTTGAGTTCGAACGTCACCAGGTGCAGAATTATTTTTACTTTGACTTTAACATTTCTAATTATTATATTAAGCAGATTGTCTATTTTTTAATTTCTTTCTTTCTGTAATATCTAATTTACGGAAATTCAAATCCCTGGCGACGTCGGCTATTTTTGCTAGTAAAATATATAATAAAAAAATAATGTTCTTGTATATATATATATATACAGTATATAATGTGTGGGTATTTATGACATATACATCTACATATATATATATATATATATATATATATATATATATATATATATATATATATATATATATATATATATATATATATATATATATACATATATATATATATATATATATATATATATATATATATATATATATACGTGTACACATATTTATATACACATACAATATGTATGCATATGCATGCATATATGTGTGCATATATATAAATGCATACTATATATGTATATATACATATATATAAACATATATAATCATATGTATGCATATACACACACAGAAGAATACACTCATGTATGCATTTTCAAATTAAGTAATTCCCACCAACTTAAACGTATCCGATGTCCGTACCCGTCACTCACGATACTTAAGGAAAAACATCATCCATCAGGCGAATACTCTTTTCTTTTGATATTTAAATGTTATACCAGAGTTTTTTTTAATATACATAAAATCAGTAGATAAATAAAGATCTGACATGAATCGAGGTTGAAAAAAAATCAACTCAATCTTCATCACAGCGCGTGTGCGAATACACACAAACACACACTCACACAGACGTTCAGAGTCCCAAAACAATATTCACACAGACGAATGCATGCGCGCTCACACATGCATACATACATATATATAATTTAAATTAACTACTAGACACCATCCCTGACTGTCCTCGGTCTCTCTGTATAAGAGTATGTTAGGACTACACGACATAAAGATACGCCCCCCCCTACAAGTAAACCCTGGCCAAATATTCAAAATAACATAGTATTCGAAACCCAAATAAGATCCCTTCGACACATCTATACATGGACTCATACAAGGAATGGTACACCTTTTTCTAGTGATGTTACCTCAAGTAACAGCATTTAGCTGGATACTCCACCAGACTAGATGAATTCTTGTCCTGGAATCGGTTAAGATCAGGAAACAATAAGAAATATATACTATAACATAGTTAACTGGTCAAGTGGGGAGAGGAAAATTAATGTTCTTCACTCCTTTACTAACTCAACGTTTGACAGGTAAACAAAGAACTTTAATGAAATATTCGAATATCTATGTGTCTCGTATAAAGATCAAGTGTTAGCCCCAAGAAAGAGCCCCTTGATTTGTGAGAACTTCGAGTGAAGTAAAATCAAACACAAGGGAGAATATATTTACCTGGTATAGCTTGAGTAGGTGTTCATACCAGTCGGGAATTCGTCCTCGACATCAGTCCTACAGTGGCTTTGTTTCTGTCTGACTGACGTATGGTTCTGTTCACTCTCAGGAGGTCCACACTCTCAGGCTTTACATTCATTTTCTGAAGGGGTTAGTCAATTGTTAATCGTCTGAAGCGCTCTATACCGGGGAATGCCGACGGGGCGGATCAAGCACTTTTGTAGGCCAGAACGAGGTAATCAAAAATGCGCCTAGTTTTCAAAACCATAGCGACCTTATGTCTACCCGTCTGTAGCGTTTTGGCTAAGATCAAAGTGTAGTATCTGTTCCGATGGATACTGCACCCCATAGACTGGTATTGTCTTGTCCTTCGGGGCTTGATTTACGCCGGTCTATGGGTCTGTCCTGTGCAGTTCTAGGAGGTCCACCCTCCCAGGCTTTGCCTCCCCTCTTTGGGGAGGAGTAAGTTTATTGCTTACTGTCTGAG
>OY744538.1:38104417-38114417 GCA_963556195.1 Sepiola atlantica | reverse complement strand
TAGAGGTGACTGGCGACAGATGGACGGAGCCGATTACAGGGATTTTGGGACTTATCTAAACACCTCCCCCCACCAACACATACACAACTAAATGATAAATACAGCACTCTAACGTACTGTTTCATTTTCCAACCTTTCTCAATATCTGGCTGTTCGTAAAAGGCGCGAACACGTTTGGACCGAAATGCTATCCCGCACAAAAGTGTTTGACCAAACAATTCATCAATCGCTTCGCGAATGAGAACGTACAAACGCCAATGATATATAATTATGTAACTGCTATAAATACGACTCAATTCTAAGTTTGATGAAGTTGATCATCGACAAAGTTGATATTAACGTTAAGGCCGCTTAAAACATCAAGAAAAAGAAGAAAAAAAAATCGTTTACGGGGAGTTTTATTGACAGGCTTTACCTTCTCTCTCAGAAGGGGTTGTTTAGTTACTAGTCGCCTGAGGCGCCTTTGTTAAGGAATGCTGACGGGCTTGTCACTCATTTTTTTAGGCAAATATGTGCTTATCCTAGTGCGCTGGCCTCTCAAAATCACACCTGACCCTTGTGTCTAACCACCTGGAAAGGAGGTAAATAATATGTCATCTTTAAGGAATGGCCGTGTTGGCCGCTTACGTAATTAACACGCATACGTTAATTCGTGCTGTTTGTTCTTATCTCTATTAAAGCATTGATAGATGCATGTGTAATAAGTAAAATGGCGAATTTAGAGTCAGCGATTTTTTGGAAACAAGTGTAGAGATACGGATAGGCCCATGGACACACCACACACACACACCGGGTTAGTCGGTACGAATATGCGTAATAATTGATAGGAGAACAGATTTTATCATTCAAAACCATTTTCGCGTCACTTCGCAATTCTGAACGGCAAATACATTTGCAGGGTATCCCAATTTTTAACAGCTTGAAAAACGACCAAAGAAAATATAAAGAAAGACAGCTATATACCGAGAGAATCATGAAACACACACACACACACGCGCACGCATACACACATACGAACACACCCATATTTATATATTTAGTCATTTTGTTATTATTTATTTGGATTATTTATTTAAGTATTTCTATTTTTATTCAATTATTTATTATTCTTAGTTATTATTAATTTATATTATTTTTAATTTATTATTAAATGTTATTTTTACTTATTTATTTCAAAATCTTTATGATTTTATCCAAAGACATTAGTAACTATACGCTATTTTGTAAATATGCAATACTCGTATTAATTTGCCCACATATTTTTAAGGAATTAATATATATATATATATATATATATATATATATATATATATATATATATATATATATATATATATATAATAAAGAGAATATTTAAAAAAAAAATTTGAAGCTTGAACAACGCAGAAATTTGTTTTTTTTTAAATAAATTATTTATTTATCTTAAAAACTTTTTTCTTTTTTTTTGTTTAAACTTGAGAACTTTCGCTACTAGATACCTTCTTCGAAAGTATAGTCATTTTCTTTTTCTTTTTTTCTTTCTCCCTGACTGAGACATTTTACCAGACAAGTTCAAATTCGTCTGGTGTTGATGACGTAGAAAGTTGAAATGACTATTTTGTGGACACGTGAATAACGTATTTTGAAGCGTTGATGAAATTACAATTGTGATTTAATCAACGCTTCAATGTGAGACCTCTCGAAATATATATATATATATATATATATATACATATATAACTTTTGAATTGAATTTTGATTTGGCTTTTGCTTTCTCTAATTCCTTTCCATTCTCCTTCATTTCATATATACATATATATATATATATATATATATATATATATATATATATATATATATATATATATATATATATATATATATATATATATATATATATATATTATAGATATTTTGATGGATTTTTTTTTATAGATTTTATTAAATTCCCGAAACAGTTTTTCATGGTAAACAACTGATGAACCCTTAAAATAGTGTTAGAAACATACTAATATAATAACTGTAAAAAATAAATTGACTTACATGAGTGATTTTCCACTGAAAGACTTGGGACTAAAAGTTTTTGTTTTTTTTAAGTTAAAAAAAAAATAATAGTTTAAATGGTTGAGAAATCCGAGACTATATATATATATACACACACACACACACACACACACACACACACACATATATATATATATATATATATATATATATATATATATATATATATATGTGTGTATATATATATATATATGCATATGTATACATATATTTATATATATAATTTTCATGAATATCATGTATATCATTTTATTAATTAGTTATTTACTTCTATTTATTTTTCTATTTTTATTTTTATGCCTATATTTATTTTTATGTTTTATTAATTAGCTTTCTATAATTTGTTATTATATTTTAATACTGTTTTAAAATTTAATTTAAATTTTACTCATTTATTTAAACAGACATTGTTTATTAGTTTACCTATTGACTTATGTATATATATATATATACTTTTTTTTTAAATTCGTTATTATCATGTCAGTTGACTTCATATGTAAAAGTGGACAGTGACGATACTGCAAGATATGTCCCGAAAAGAATTCCTATCACTATCAACAAAATGTATTCCAATACCAACTAAATACACTCACAAAAGAAGTTTTATAGAAACATCAACACCTTTGTGAGAAATATCAGATAAAGGAAGGTGTTAATATATATATATATATATATATATATATATATAGAGAGAGAGAGAGAGAGAGAGAGAGATAGGTGAAAGAAGAGTGATACACATGTACGAATGTCCAGATTTATTTCAACTTCGATTGTTCAATGCAAGGTATATTCGGTAAGAGAATTATGTTTATTATTCTTTCCTTAAGCCAAGACTTCAAAGATCGAAATCTTATCATCAGAGGAATTACATAGATAGATAAGTTGGCAGTGGACAAAGCCAAAATTCAACATTTAAAAAATATTAAGTAATGGAGAGTGAAAAAAAGTTCGTGTAAAAAAGATATGGGGTTAGTCCAGTTGTAATTGTCCGTTAGTAAGGTGGCCAATGAAAGGAGATTTGGATGAAGAAGGATTTTCGTGAAGGCAGCATTGAAAAGCGTTTAAAAATGAATTAACTCCAATAGTGAGATGTCGAGTTCAAATCGTAGGTGGGACGCACTTAATCGGAATTAATTATGAGGAATCGTTCTATTTTACAAAAACTTCCTGGGGCTGAGTAATAATTACAGTTGAATGATCTCCAGGCTGTAGTGGATTGGGGCCATAAATGGCTGGTAACTTTTAATGCCGCAAAGACTAAGCTCCTTTCCTTCAACAACTCCAAGAAGCCTCTCCGACCACCGATTGTCATGGCAAATAACACCCTACCTGAGAGTTCATCATTCAAACTCCTTGGCCTAACCGTCACAGGTAACATGAATTGGAACACATACATTGACGACATTGCCAAGGCTGCCGCAAAGAAGGTTGGCTCCCTCTACCGTGCTAGTGGACTCCTTACACCTGACATTATCCTGTATCTCTACAAAGCCACCATTCGCCCATGCATGGAGTATTGTTGCCACATCTGGGCTGGTGCATCATCTACTAGTCTCTCCCTCCTTGACAAAGTCCAAAAAAGAGTCGTCAACCTAATAGGTCCCTCACTGTCAGCTAAGCTCCAGCCCCTGTCCCATCGCCGCAATTTAGCATCCTTATGTTTCTTTTACAAATACTTCTATGGATTATGCTCCGATGAGTTGGCTACTCTGGTGCCCCCTCGACGTAAATTGACTAGACTAACTCGACATTCTACTAAATCTCATTCATTCACGGTGGAGGTCCCCAGATGCCGGAGAGCATTCTACTCAAATAGCTTCTTTCCTCGTGCTGCTGATCTCTGGAACTCCCTCACTGCCCCCTGTTTCCCCGACAGTACTGACATGCAGAAATTAAAAACTAATGTAAGCAGACATCTCGCTGCTCAGATCCCAATTTAAGCTGAACCATAAACCCTTCTCCCCTTTTCCTTTTTCTCAGTAGCCCCTTACGTTTACAGTGGCGGCCTGCCTTGTTTGGGGTGAATCATGTTAAAAAAAAAGAAGAAATGTGTTCCGTATACGTTGGTAGTGAAATATATAAGCAAATTTATAAGCAAATCTAAAAAAAGACGAAATCCTTTAGTTAAAAGCGATGCCAAATGAGGGAAGTGGTTGGAAGGAATAATCCTCAATCTTTATAATTGCTCTATCTCGTATATTGAGCTTAACCATTTCACTATAGGTTCTATCTACTAAAAGTTTACTTTTAGTTTCATATATTATTCTGTATCCTATATATATATATATATATATATATATATATATATATATATATATATATATGTATACATTAAATAAGAATAACATGATGATATGTTTGTTTGACTTCTATTCATAATCTATTGTAAAAAAGTGCTGAATCAAAAGTAACACAAAATAAGAGAATAAAAAAAGTTCCTAATCGTCTTAGAAGCGATAGTACGTCTAATCATTATTGATCTCGAATTCTTGGACTTGAAATGTTTTTATTTTTAACAGTTTGATGTTTCTACGTATGTGTATATGTGTTTGCATAGTTTGGCTTCACTGGGTCAAAGTTATGTGTTCTTTAAAGTATGTGTGATTCTGACTTTTATCTCTCCGGTCATCTTCGTGTGTATGGTGATTGAGTACATTTTTGATAAGAATGCTTAGAATTGTCCTTTAAATTTCATGACTTTGTCGACACTTTGTCTGCTTGCCTGTGTGTGTTTGTGTAGTTAGTTTTGGTGTGTGTACGTAGGCGATCTCGCGCGCGCATACATGTGTGTTTGCTTCTGCCCATACGCACATATACTCACACACACGCACATATATATATATATACACACACGTTCACTCACACACATACATATTGACTCAGAGAAGCAAAAACTATGAAAACACACACACACTGTTAAAAATAAAAATATTTTTTCAAATTGAAAATGTATCTGAAGGAGCCGCACGAGGCTCGAAATGCGTTATAAAATCATAAAATTATATAATGATAAAATAATAAAATAACAAAAAATTGTTGAAAAAAGTTTTTTATAAATGTTTGTTTACATATATATATATATATATATATATATATATATATATATAAACGAGACGCTCGATATTAACGCGAATGTTCTAGTATATACAAAAACTGCGCATCTTGTTTGCTTATATGTTTGTATCTTGTAAGTGCGCACACTGGATGACGTCACACAGTAAGATGATGCAACGAAACTACCATCGATCCATTATGACGTCATGAATTTGAAATTAACTAAACTAATAATTCACTGACTTCTCGGATCAGCGCAATAATTGAATTCTTTTGTATACTTGAGTGTAAAATAAATAATTTTGATTACATCTTTTTACATCTTTCTTGATAATACCGTAAAATTATGTTTAATTTATTTTATTTTACGAGAATTTAAACTTTGTTATGAGAGTTAAACACGAGCTAATTCGTAATACAACTCCGATACATTGAAATAGATTACAATAGTAAATTAATCGTGATGAGTATAATTTAGGATTATTAAATAAATTATGTCGAATCTATTGTATGATGATTTCATCATAAAAGTACAAAAAGATTTGCAGAGGGGTAGTACTTTTCCAAGTTTGCCCCGGGGGTGTTCCCCGACTAGTCCCCATGCATCATAGCACTATGTGATGTGCAAAATATAGCCACCTCCTTGTTGAGTGTACATTGTTTATATGCATGGCCATGGACAGAACATGGCGGATGTAGAAGAGTAAACCTTGACCTAGCAGCCTGCTATTTCACGGATAGCAGTAGCTTCATCTGGTTTCGAGAACAACGCGGCTTCGGAAATTTGTTCAATTCTTTGTTCAATCCTCGATGAACGAAAAACGGCGTGACCCTCACTCTTTTGCCTCGTGGACCCGCATGGTGGGTGCTAAAAAAGGCTTCCCAGGCTCAAAGTGACATTTGCTGAACAGACCGCGTAAAGCATGACGGAGTAAGAAAAGTCCAAATCCAGGAGGGTAATAATCAGGGCTTTACGCACTCCACTACTTTTGGAGCGGCTACCGCTCCTGCTCCAACGCCCAAAATTGGAGCTGGCTCCTCTCACGCTCCCCATTTTCAAAAAGGAGCCGCTCCTGCTCCAACTCCTATAAAAAAAGAACGGCTCTTTTTCAGCGCTCCATTATAAAAATCTACCTTCTTTCATAAACATTCTATTCTGCCAATGAGTAGTCGAAGGATAGGGGTTGGCGTCAAAGGATCTGATCAATATTGGTTGAGATGTCACTTTAAGTGTAAGACCGTAAGATAATATTTGACAAAATCTCGCTAATATTTTGAGAGTTATAGAAGAACATGTCAGACGAAGTATAGGATTATACGTAAATTTTCGTTTCCTGAGGTATAAAATAGAAATAGAAAAATTCCTGAAGTATTTTAAAACAATTTTAATTTTCATTACATTAGCAACCTATTTTTTCAGGAAAGGGAAATTTAACCCTATATATTTAGTTTTATTTTTAAACATTATTAGTGATTATTTTCTTTTTAAAGAAAATATTTCTCTGGGAGAGGAGAGAAAGCCAGGGCAACATTACTTGTCGTACTGTTGTTTAATATTTGTTTGTTTCACGAACGTAACTATATTGTATAATGTATATTATTATTTACAACAGAGAAACGCGCAAGTACTTTCAAACAAATCGATTTATCCATTTACTTTTCAATAGTAAAATTTGGAGCGAAAAAACCGAAAGAAGTTCATTTTTTAAAGATTGAATAAAAAAAAATATTTCTCATAAGTTGGCCAAAAATATCAATAAATTGTCAATAAACAATTCAGAAATCCATTTAATGTCTTAAAATGTCATACAAAATATCTGGCTTAGACCTTGGGAGTTGAAAAAATATCGGGTCAAATTTTCCTCCACCGAAAAATAAACATTTATTAAAATTAAACATTTGAATAAAAAAGGTGAAAACGTCTATATTTGAAATCTTTAACAAAAAACAATCTGTTTACAATTTTAATATTCGATAATAGATTTTTTAAGATAAAGAAAGATATCTATGCTACTTTCGGTTCTAAAAAGACCACAAATTAGTCAGAAAGTCTAATTATTTGCTTTTTTAAATTAAAATGTAAGATATTTTCTTTAATTTAATTAAGTTTAAACATCGGTTTAATTGTAGAATAGGGACCGCTCTTTTCTTTCGCTCATTTCGCTTGGTATTCTCCCAAATTTTGGATAAAACTTATTGTTGGTCTTAATTATATTTTTGGTCCTGAAATAACATTCTCATTTACTTTTTAAAGTGTTGAGAATCTAACTTTAATTCCAGGTTTTAATCGCTGACAGCTATGTTGGTTTTTATTGTTTTTTCCTTGAACAAAAGATATTTTTTCCTTGGACTAAATATATTTTTTCCTTGGACTAAAGATATTTTTTACTGCTTTAACATTTTATTACACACAAAAAACTTTTACCATTCTATTTACAAAAGCAAGTTTAACGGAATTTAACGAATTTAAAAGCAAACATGAAAAGGTTAAAGCATACTAGTCGTGAATTTAAGAATAACAAAATGTACCTGAAAAGACGACGGGTATAAATGTGGCATAAAAGTTCAATTTGATATATGCTAAAAAATAAATTAGAATTTTTTTTGGCGGGACAAAATGTACCATTTCACCCCAAAATCGATTTTATCGAACATTTTGGTGAATACCGAACGAAATGGATGAGAAAATCCAACGGCGCCTATAGTATAATTGAACCTAAAATTCTTTATTTAAAAACACGAATTAAAAGAAAAATTGGCTTATTTATTCAATCAGCAATATACATCCTTGTCATAAATACAAAAAAGTTCAAATTTATAAGAAAATAACTTATAATACATCTATAGACTCACTGACGCATTTAAAGACATTTGACACCAAATTGTCTCCTGCCGTAAGAACACTGTCCTATCAAAAATGTAACACATAAATGTTAAACACGGAAAAGTTCAGTTTCTGTTTCAATGTGTAATTCTCTCGTTCTTTCTCCCTCTCTCTCTTCCTTCCTCTCCCTCTTCCTCTCTCTCTCTCTCATATACATTTACCAGAAATATAATTTAAAAAAATAATTCAGAGTAAACTCTGAGACTTTCTTTACTTTTCCTTTATATTGCTGAATAAAAAACTAATGTTTAAAAGAAACATCAAATAATTTTGGAGCTCGGAACTCGAAGCGATAAACCACCGCTCTTTAGTCCCAAATGGAATTGCTCCCGCTCAACTCCCGCTGAATATAAAATGAGCCCTCCTCTCCTTCGTTCCAGCAAAAAGGAGCGTGCTCCGGGAGCGCGCTCCTTTTTGGAGGGCTCCGTAAAGCCCTGGTAATAATGGTACACTGGAAAAGAAATCTGAGCTTAAAACCATAGTCTATCGAGATTGAAGTTTATGAACGAATTAATGACGAACTTTTACTTTTGTTACTAATAGATCACTTTTCTGATCCCAAAATTACTCGAGGATAAGGGTTATCGAAATGGATAGATTGGCAAATGAGTATAATGTATTCTATTAGATGATTTAAAATCTCCACATACCACTTACTCCAAAAAACAGCCGCCCCAGAAAACATCAATTATTCCCCCTTTGTCAGATATCCAGTAAGGGATGATCTATTCCGTTCCTTACAACCCCTTTCCCACAGAGGAGACGTCTCTCTCAACTCGATCGTTACATCCATGGCAAATGCTCGAATCAGCTTCACACAATTACAACAAGATTTCCTTTTGACGTCACAACGAAAAAACAACTTCGTTTCTTCCTCCATGTGCCTAGCGTTAGGCAAACTTTCTAGGAACATAACTTTTTTGCATAAGGTCCTGTCTGCGGAAGACGTTGCCGCGGGACTGCTTCCTTGCGGGTTACAACATAGCCGTCTTCAAATCCAAGGTTAACAGATTCCTGTCGTAAACTGTCCCAGAAGTAACTAAATTTAGTTCATTCCATTAATCATCATCAATCCTCTTATAATGTTATTCATCTTTAAATTAGCAATAATTTCATCGCATTAACCCTCATCTGGAGTTGGTCTTTGGTCTTGATAATTGGTCACCCATTAGTACAAAAGCAACCTCAACTGTGAACTTTCTACTCTCCATAGTTATATACAGCCTAGTAAAAATTAGAGGTTCATACATCCCTCGAGGGTATTTGTTAAGTAATTGGTTAAGTAATTAAAGTAATAGGTTAAGTAATAGAACATAAATAAAAAACAAGTCTTGTTTTGTAATTAATTCTCAAGAGCCGAGCCTGATAGCATTTGCGGTGTTGAAGCCAGAATTTAAAATCTGTCGAAATCTGCTCGCCTGTCACTGTTAACTAAAAAGAGTCAAATATATGGAACCGCCATTCTATACAGCGAAACATTCGTGACAAGCGTGCTGTCCCTCCCATTTTAGCGATAACATCTTGAAGAAAACAAGGTATTAAACCAGACGACTGCCTCCGTTTAATATACACATACAAAAACAGAAGAAAAAAAAGAAGCTTAAAATAAAAACGTATATATAAAGAAGAAAGTATATATATATATATATATATATATATATATATATATATATATGTATATATATATATATAATAAGGAGAATATTTATATATATATATATATATATATATATATATATATATATATATATATATATATATATATATAAACGAAATCCATCTGAGGAGGCGCACTGGCACTTCGAGCACTTAGCGATGTGTATGCAAGACAGCAAGGCGACACCAGAGTCGACGTAAGTAAAATGACAGCAGAAAAGCAAAAAAGATAAGTAAAATAGTAAAAAAAACTATTGAGGAATTTCGAGCGATACGACACAAAGTCTTGGGGTTTTGATGCAGAATACTTTTAAGTTTGAACTAAAAAAATCGGAGGTGGCATAGGGTTTTGAAATCTACCAT
>OY744538.1:38091917-38101917 GCA_963556195.1 Sepiola atlantica | reverse complement strand
GATAGTTCGACCTTTCACTGTGTAAAACAGAAAACCACTAATCGGAATACCGTTGTAAATAAATATTTGTATCAACCAGGTTATTACCGATGGTAGATTCACGTGCCTGAAAATTCACGAATGTGCTCGAAACTGCCTGAGAACGAATATCACGTGGTAACCTTTGGATATCTTGCCAACGAAGTCAGTTTCACATTCATATAGGAATATATAAACAACAGCCAATAAATCCTTACGAAAAGAAGAGAAAAATCCATTCGTAAGAATTCATAACAATGGATATTAAACACCAATTAATAAATATATGACAATAAAAGTGTAAACATTTGGGAATTTTCTTGCTTTTGTACATTTAGTGTACATGAATTTTCATCTTAACCCTATTAAGGGCACATGGTTTCAGTATACTGGCATTTATCATGGAATATCACTACTTTTGTAAAGACTGTGCCTCAAGAAAATGGTAATTTTTAAGTTTTTTTTTGAATTTTCTAGAAAACTAAGGTATATGGTAAACTGAAATTAAAATGTCATCAACTAGACCCTGGAACCTCTATCTCTGCCAAAAATCAGCTGAATCCATCAAATAGTTGATGAGATACAGGGTGGCACATACGTACGTACGTACACACGGATAACACAAAATCACTCCTGACCTTTCTGGATCTCTGGGTTGCCTTGACTAATAATGCTGAAATTCTATACACTTATAGAACCTATCAAATGAAAATGTGCAAAGTTTTAAATAATTTGATTTATTGGTTTTTGAGTTATACTGCTCAAAGAAATGAGATTTCTAGCATAGGTCGTTTTTGAAGTCTATTAAGGGATAGAGCGCTATCGTGCCTCCCTTGATATATATATATATATATATATATATATATATATATATATATATATATATATTTGTATGTACAGGATTAACTGCTTAGCTTATTACCTAATCACTATGAATTTTTGAATAAAGCTGTAAGGTGTCCAAATATGAGCTATATTTTGTTTAATTCAGCTTGATTTAACTGTGATAAAAAGAGGGTGAAAACCATTCGTTGATATTCAGATGCCTTCGATTTTTAAAAAGTTTTAACAATGGATATTAGACATAGATTACTTTTCCTCAAATTTCAGTTTCTTTGGAATATTTTTAAAGAGTTTTAGGGGTCATAATATGGACACAACCTCCCTTTTGAAAATTTTAATACATCAGATTTGTACTGAATTTTATCATTATTCATTAGAAAACAATGAAGCAAGAATCCCTGAATTTAAAGTTCGTCTCAAGACCCCTTAAGCTTACGCCTTAATAACTAGAATCTTATAGTAACAAAATAATGTAATGAATTTTGATCAAAATTAGAATAAGGATTTTATACCGAATTTTTAGTACAATAATAATTTAATTTTAATCTTCGTAAGGGGACACAAAATTGAGTAAAACTCTTTCTCTATCTCTCGTTCTCTCTCTCTCTCTCTCTCTCTATATATATATATATATATATATATATACATATTTGTATGGATATATATATATATATATATATATATATATATATATATATATATTGAAATGATGAATAAAATAAAAAATTTAATAGTAAACAAGTTCATTAAATTATCAGGTGTTCAACTAAGAAATATGCTAAATTGGCCTTTAATTCATGCATTTTAAAAGAATTACTCTTTTACTTTAGAATGAAAACAAAACAATAAAATTACTAATTATTGGTAAGCATTAATTTGACAATTTGCAACAAAAACATTCTTTTTTTAAAATATGCTTAAAGCAAAATAGTTCGAAGGGAGTTTAATAGATGGGCAGACAGTCATAAAATAGTGCAATGCAAATAATGAAAAGTCCAATTTGAAGCGTGACAGACCGACGAAAATTATATTCCAAACTTAAGTTTGACAAACAGACAAAAATACAATTTCAAATTTAGGCGAGACAGACCGATGAAAATAGGATTTCAAACTTAAGAATGAAGGACTGGCGAAAATTCCATTTCCAACTTAAGTGTAGTAGATAGACAAAAATACTATTTCAAAATTAAGCGCAACAGACCGACAAGTATTAAAATTTAAGCGTGACAGATTGAAGAAAATATTATTAAAAAATTGAACGTGACAGACCGACGAAAATGCTATTTCAAACTTAATCGTGACAGA
Organism: Sepiola atlantica; assembly: GCA_963556195.1. NCBI lineage: Eukaryota > Metazoa > Mollusca > Cephalopoda > Sepiida > Sepiolidae > Sepiola > Sepiola atlantica. The sequence goes on along the minus strand of OY744538.1, from coordinate 38,099,751 downwards.
TTGACGAGCCTTCTATTTCAAACTTAAGCGTAGCAGACAGACAAAAATACTATTTTGAAATTAAGCGTGACAGACTGACGAAGATAGGATCGCAATTTTAAGCGTGACTCAGCGACAAAAATACAATTTCAAACTTAAGCGTGATATACTGAGGAAAATACCATTTCAAACTTAAGCGTAGCAGACAGACAAAAATACTATTTTGAAATTAAGCGTGACACACCGACGAAAATAGGATCGCAATTTTAAGCGTGACTCAGCGACAAAAATACAATTTTAAACTTAAGCGGGACATACTGAGGAAAATACCATTTCAAACTTAAGCGTGACAGACCGCCGAACGGACGAATATGATTATAAAGATGCATGAAATACTTAAAACTGATATTTCAAACTTAAGCGTGACAGACCGACTGATTCACACGTTCTTGTAGAGATGAGTCCACGTATCTAAAATAAGATGCGCCTATTCAAATTGCGCGTTTAGCAATGGATATGCTGTTAAAAAGCGAAGCGCGACAGACTGAGCAACGGTCAGACATTGCTTTCTGTAGAGATATGCTGACGCCTGTACAACTCGGTGTATGTGTAAGTCCCGGCTCTAATAATTTACACTGTGAGAACGTTTTCATTAAAACAGAGAAAAGAACTACAAAAAAGGTTTAAATAAGTCTTAAATTTGATCGACCAAGCCTCTTTGATTCTCTGTCTACACTCCTTTGATAATGACGGCATTAAAGAAGGCATTTGAAAGCGGTTTCTAATACCCCGCAAGAATACGATGTCCGTCTTGGAGTGATTGCTTCAGGACGCAGTCACGCGCCAGCGGAACCAGATGCAGGAAACAGAAACAAAAACGAAAGAGGGGGAAAAAAGAGGAAATAAATAAATATATCAGGAACAAAGAATTTGACATGAATAACAACTAAATAGAATACTTTCAGTCTGTTTTAACTTGTGCTTCTGCCGGTTTTTATTTTTAGATTTTGAGTATTACAGACGGAATCAAGTAAATGGTTTCGTTTTGAACAGCAAAGAAGAAAAGCCATTCAAAAGGAGAGAAAAGTCAAGAAATATGCGCTTCAACTGAACGTTCATGTGTCAACCAAATGATTTAAAACAAAGCTGGAAATTATGGAAGTAATTGAAAACAAAAGAAAGTTATATATATATATATATATATATATATATATATATATATATATATATATATATATATATATATATATGCCCCCCCTCCCGTTTTTAGACCTGAAGCGCTATGGTAAGTGAAATCTCTAAAGCTATAATGTGAAAGTATCGGTAAAAAGGAATTGGAATTCTTTGGTGCTAATAATGTTGTTATAAACATGAAGATTTCATTTATAAGTGGTCTGTTGTCAGTAGCCTAACGGTTAGAAACGCCGCCCATCAAACAGTCAACTTTCGGTCCCAATCTGAAGCGGTTTACAGTCTAGTTACATGGACGATCTGTGATATAGCGAACTTGTTTGTGGATGGTTGAATTCACAGACACACAGACGCATACACCCCCCCCACATATATATATATATATATATATATATATACTAGAATATTATTTTGAATAAATTTTACGCCCCTTACGAAGCTTTAAATTAAGATATAATGATAATACACCTTATGTCTAGAAGCCTTATTGCAATTTTGATCAACATCCATTACATGATTATTTTTCTTGAAAATGTCGCTAATTTAAGGCTAAAACTTAAGGAGTCTTAAGAAGAAATTGAAATTAAGGGAATCTTGCTAAATTCGTATCTAATGACTATGGATCAAATTCAATGCAGATCTGAAATATGTTTATTTTAAAAGGTGAGGTTAATTCCTCCTCTTACCCTTTAAACTACGACAAAGAAACTTAAATTTGGTGAATATTTATTAATTTATGTTGAATACCTATTGTCAATTTTTCACAAACACAGGAGATACCGGGTGACACAAAAAAACGGTCATCACAAAATTTCGAATAACTTCCGAAATTTTATTAAGATCAGCACAAAACGTAAGCCACATTACGTCAAACCTATGTAGCAGACATCCCACTGTTTAAAGTCTGTACTACAAAAACTATTTCTTTCACTGGCGCTCCAAAATGCGCTCCAAATTAACTCCCCGGCGCTGCAAACACACTTGTATCTGAATTTCCACGAAGGGCTTTAACCCCTTTTTACTTCCTTTTTATAAAACTAAATTAAATTAAATATAGTTCACATTATGATCCCTAAAACCTAACAGCTATGACCCTAAATCAATAGTGATCGGTTAATTTGTTCAGGAGTGAATCCTGTATATACAAATACATAACCATCTACATATATACTTAAAAATTTTATATATAAAGAAGAGCGGGAAAGAAAGGAATAATAGAGTGTGGGAAGCGGAAAGGAGAGAAGAAGAAGAAGAAGAAGAAGAGAGAGAGAGAGAGAGAGAGAGAGGGAGGGAGGGAGAGCAGATCGTAAGGGGTATAGACAGAGGTAGGGAGATAATTAAAAAAAAAAGATGTTACACACTTTTTAACTCTTCTATTTGTTGTCCATGCCTACTGGCAACACCTGGTAGCCATGCTTGTATAATATAAGCAAACGTGTTGTGAATAATTTAATTACAAACATACACTGACCATTATTAACTATGGTTATAAAAGGGGTCGGACATATGCACTTGTAGTATTACTGTGTACACATTCTTCAATCCCAGCAGAATATCCGGGCGGTTTTAACAGTTATTAAAAATTACAGCATCATTTGGGGTTTTCTTCCTTTCTTATGAAGTATACAGTATATATACATTGTGTGTATTTAAACAGAATTTTATTTATTTAGACAAATGTTATTAAACATAAATTTTTTTCCATATTTCGTGGGTTTCTTGTTCCAATTTTTTCTTCTTTTTGTTCACGAGTACTTTTGATTTGATTTATCAAATCATAACCATGCGGTGCTAGTCTTGGTGCATTTAGATGCAAGGTGAGTCTATGGGAAAGCTTTGTGGTAGTAAAACCGATGTAACAATTAGTTTTGTTTCTTATTGTTGGATATATCTCCTCCCCCCAAAAAATTGGAACGAATATATAACATTTTTTTTATTCTACTGCTTTGTGTCTGTAAAGATTTATTTATATTTACGAGGTTTAATGTTTTAAATTGTCTATAATAAATAATGCATCAGATTTTATCATTACACTTGATAGGGACTATATATATATATATATATATATATATATATATATATATATATCGCTGTATTATTATTTTTTAGAGTTTTTTTCAGCTGATTTAAAGTCTGAATAAATTTGGTTACAATAGAATAAATTAATACAGTGATGTTCACTGTATTAATTTATTCTATTGTAACCAAATTTATATTACATTTTTATTTTGATTAATATTATTAGTATTGTCTAAGTTTCTAATCATTAATTTTTTATAGTATTATATAGATCATACTTAGTGGGTATCTTGTTCGAACCCATCTACCATAGAGGAAGAGAGAGGCTGGCATAAGCACAACCTCTCTTTTCCGTGATTCAGAAAAAAGAGAAAGATCTGATTAGCTTATTTGCCACGTGTCATATAAGACTTCCTTTCTATGACGTCATATCATGCCACGTTAGCCCTCATTCTAATTTTAAATAGCAATCTAATTGTCTTTCCGGTTAATCAAGTCAGTCCGAATGATTTAACAAGTTTTTCAAGCTTTTTTTTTGTAGCTGCATTTTGGTGAGTTTCTTTTTAAAGCTTCTGTTATTCTCCTTTTCAGGTGCCTCATTAATGATTACATTGTAATGAATGGTCACTTTTTTCTATCCCGCCTCCCGACACCATTGGTAAATGTCTGAAAAAATAACGATCATAGTGAGTGAAATTGGGTACAATTAATCTATTCAGAAGCCATTGGAAGTTATGACCATATCTACCATGTAGCGCCTTTTAACGATTAAGCAAAAGTATATGGGACCATTTACATTTTGTATGGCACCATATACATCTCGTTCTATTTTTACCTCGCATCTTTCCGAGAATATTTTGTCAGTCAATCTGTCACACTTCAGTTTGAAACAGGATTTCATCGCTATACATAGACGCATCTTATTTTAGATCCGTCCAAACATAATCGGTCGGTCTCTGACGCTTACATTGTCGTCAGTATATTACGTTTAAGTTTGGAATGACATTTTCGCTGGTCTGTCACGCTTAAGTTTGAAAACACATTTTTGTTGGTCTGTCATGCTTACGTTTCAAATAGCTTTTTAAAGATACGTCCACATATCTTGATAAGAAACTTTGCCCGTCGGTCGGTTCGTCTGTCATGATGGCACGCTTATGTTTTAAATAGAATTTTCATCGCTAAACGAGTTTCTTTTTTTTGTCTAAATGCGTTCACGTCTGCTGGTCGATCATTCTGTAGCGTTGCGTCTTAAAAAATGGGGGTGATAGATTAACACGCCGTGAATCAAAATGGAGTTTTGTGGAACTTTTTTTGTTCGTATATTTTGTTGTTGTTGTTAGAGGGTTAATTGTGTCGTTGTAGAGGCTTCCGTGGGCAGGTTAACAGCAACACATACAAAAAGAAACGCAATTGAAAAAATATATATATACTTTTCTTTTCTTTTAACTTTGTTGTGGTGATGACTCACTTATCAAACGTTTGACCCGTCAGTGCATGTGTGGTTGTGTGTGCGTATCTACTTCCCGGTCTTGTTATATCGTTTCCTCGTTGTTTTCTTTTGGTTCGAACTCACAAGGCATTTTTCAGTTTACATGTAACATTTCCTATATAATTTGTTCGTTCATTCAGGTGGTGAGGTCCTAATTTGTCACATAGTGAAGTTAGCATTACTCCCAATTGCACTCTAACCCTTAGTGGTATTACCTGTCAGATTATCACCTATGTCCTTAAATAGAATTTGTCCTGCCCCAGGTATAACATGAAACTGCATCCGATTGTATACACATAAATATACCTCATGAATGACAAGTTAAAGCAAACAAGAACGAATAAATATTTAATGACGAGTGTAAATCCTCCCTCAAAAATGACGGAAATAAGCATATGCTTCTCCAGTATTCGCACTAATATTCACATTCATATAAAATAACGTCTCAATCCGTGAAGTTAAAAAACAAAACTGGAAAGTTTTAAAAAAGAAAAAAGGAAACAACTTTTAAATCGATACAGACAGCAGTAAAAAAAATTTCTCATTATGGAAATAGATTTATAGATTTAAAACGAAGAGTTGTCTAACTTGCTAATTGCTATCTCAATTTCCGTCAATACTTGGAGTGGAATGGTACGACAGTAAGTTACTTGCTAACTCTCGTGTGACGAGACGGATATATATATATATATATATATATATATATATATATATATATATATATATATATATATATATATATATATATAAATACACATTACCCTTTATTATAGAGTGGAGAATATGAAGACCTCAGAGTACAAGCATTTAAAACTATGTTGGTTGATTCAGCATTAAATAACACGTAAAGGGTTGATATGCCGTAAAACAAAACAAACTGTTCGTTCGTCAGAGTCATGTTACCATCATACTCTAGACGCATGGAGAAATCATACATCTGGAAGATGTACAACTTTATTTTCTTTGTCCAGCTTAATCACATTGTTACACTTAGACGTATGTACTACGATGTATGTATACGTATATACTAATATATATATATATATATATATATATATATATATATATATATATATATATATATATATATATATATATATATATATATATATATATATATATATATATATATATATATATATATATATATATATATATATATATATATATATATAAGTCTCTCTCTCTCTCTCTCTTTCTAATTTTCTCTTTTCTTCTATATATTCTTTTTTATCTGGGGAGATAACAATAATAAATAAAAATGTGGTTTATCTTAATTTGTTATTTATCTCTATATTAATAAAAAGTGTTTGCCCACTTCTCGCGTGTCTGTGTATGCGTGTGCGTGTTTCTCGCATATACGTGACCCCTATAGACGGGTGTCGTCTTGTCCTTCGGGACTTGATTCCACCTGTCTGTGGGTTTGTCCTGTGCAGTTCTAGGAGGTCCACCCTCCCAGGCTTCGCCTCCCCTCTTTGGGGAGGAGTAAGTTTATTGCTTACTGCTTGAGGCGCCCCTACCGGGGAATGCCGACGGGGCTGCCCAGGCAATTTTTAAATGGCCAGAGTGCTCACCTCTCGAGCGCTGGCTTTTAACCCCACTTACTCGACCCAAGCTGTGGTCACATCTTACTTGTGGGAGTAAGATAAAACTGGCCTTGTGCCTAACTCCTGCAGAGGAGTAAATAAATATACGTGACGTACACATTATTGTTTTTTTTATTATTTGCTACGAATCGATTATTTGTTGAAATAAAATAAAACTCCAGCTTAAATACTAAACAACTATTTTAATAAAAGATTAATAAATAAAATGAAATCCACCAGAATTCATTTGTTTTTATTTGTAAATAGCTCGGACATTTTAAAGTTATTAAAAAAGTTACAAAGAAAGAATGAATTACTTTGTGGCCCTTAGACATTCGAAGTGAGTTTGAAAGCATTTAAACTGTACTATAGAAAGTAATTTCTGGTTATAAAGTGTTTAGACAATCCTCATTTATTAAAAAGATTGAACATTTTCGAAACTATTTAGCTAGTAATTTCATAGAGATTAAAACCACACTATCTTGACACATTTAGGGAACAATTTGATTCAATTTATAATTTAATGATCAAATAATTTTTTTAGTCAAAACCCTATTTTATAATAAGTTGATAAAATAACTACATCTTACATAAATAAAGATTTTATCAGTCTGTCATTCACAATTTTTTTAAACATACTAAATACATTGCAGAATTTGTCTCATTTCGAAATATCAGAGATCATAACTTCTTTTAGAAATGAACAATATTGCATTAATAGTAAATAATCAATTCACAACAAATACAACGGATGCCATGAGCGAAAATTGAAACATAAACCTTGAGAACTTCAGCCTGACGTTCTATGCACTGAGCTTTTTGGACTTATTTATGAATTGAGCTTAAAACATTAGCTTAACACAATAATAATAGCTTTGGCGTGACGTCATAGATTCATGATTTACGTCATGTTTCAAAACATGAACTCGAACATAAGCCATAATATAACAAATACATGGATAAACATTATTGTTGTGGTTGCAAGGTTGAACAATAATTAGTGAGGAATACAATGAAGACGCAAACAACAAGGAGAATGCAATAATAAGTGTATTAAAGAAAAGGTATAGTTACAGTATGTACAAATGAAGGTGTCGAGTCAGAGAGTCTTGGTGGGAGGACATGTACGCTCTTCGGCGTCACTTCCGGTGGCATTTAGGTAACACACACTAAGGCCAACCTAGGCTTGCCATTTATAGTGTAACGTTATTCGTATATGCAAATGAGTGGTTGCCACCACAACAATTATCAATAGCGTTTGATAGTCCCAAACACTATATTTTGCTTTAACTACGTATTAGCGTTAAAACAATCTATGCCCGATAACTCTAGTAATTAAAAAAAGTGAACCAAATAAAACATAATAAATAAACAAATGCATGTGTAACTTACTATTTCGTACTGAGTGTTTTAAACGATTTCGGAAGCAAAGAAAAATCACAATTTCTTTTTTGCTTTTCTTTTTTGTTAGGATATTCTGTAGGTAATTTTCGGATACTTTTACCTTTTTCAAGAATCCAATGCAGCGTGAAAATAGTTTTTGAAAATGTTGAACTAAAAATGAATGTTT
>OY744538.1:38081917-38086917 GCA_963556195.1 Sepiola atlantica | reverse complement strand
CTCGAGAATTGCAACCGTAATTGTAAAATCAGTGGCTAGCGGGAGGGATCATATTAGGCGTTTTTACTACGTCCGCACAAAGAAAAGTTACGAAAAATGTTGTGGCCAGATCCAAAGAAATGCGAATGTTGGTGAGAGAGGTGTGCATCGGAGTGGCGACTACGAAGAAAGCTCTGAACGAGGATTGTGGCTATTCCACATAGAAGAGTCGAAACGTTCAGCTATACACCGCTGAGACATTACAAAATCCAATTAACTACTCAATAAGGTCAATCACTAAGTCTAGTCGAAAATTCTCTAGCGATGTCATGCCGCGCCATATGTTCTAACAGGGAGTAATATTTGAGATGAGTATTAAAAGTCCCATTAAATTAACCGAAAAATATTTTAAGTACAGGTTCAATACTCCATTGGGTATTCCTTTATAGGTAAAATCATATATTAAAAGAAAAAAAAACTTTGAAAATATGCACATTGTTCTTTCCTTTTTTAATGGAAATCGCTCCAGACAAGGCATGAAGCCACTTGATGTAAGGAGCTAACAAGAACAAATATGGTTATTGCAAAGACAGGAGATGCCTATAGACCTTAGTCTTTAAAAGACCAATGTTATAGGTAGGAAGAAAACAGTCAGCAGGAAGAGAGTTCCACAAGCTTGCAGTTCTTGCGAAGAAGCTACTTTAATAGGACGTTGCATTTCAGTGAGGTATCAAAACAGCGAATTGATGGAGACCATTAGACCAACGAGTCAAACGATCTGGAACAAAAGAAGCGGGAAATAGATCACACAATTCTGAAGAACACATGCCATAATAGTATTTATAGAAAAGACTGAAACCAGCAACATAACGTCTGTGAGAGAGAGAGGGTAGGGCCAATCAAATTACAGATACCTTTCTGCACCTTATCAAGAACCCTCAAATCGGATAGAGATTCACCAGCCGAAATATGACAATATCAATCCATACATGGTCTGATTGTAGATTTGTAGAGATAGAGAATAGCCTCAGATGTGAGAAAGTTTCTTGAGCGATAGAGAGAACCGACTTTACGAGAAGCAGAAAAAGCAATAGATCTAATGTATGAACTCCAAGAAAGATTTCATGAGAATGATTGACCAAGAAGTTTCAGAGTCGATTTCTCTTCAAGAGCAGATCTATCCATCAAAAACCTCAAGAATAAAAAGGACACGTCTACGATTGAAAGACACGAGGTGAGTCTTTACTGGATAAAATGAAACAATCCATTTCGTACCCCAATCCACAACTGAACCCAGGTCAACTTCTAGATCAGCTGCATAGTTCGACTGATCCGAGAGAGATGAGCGAGAATCAACACCAGAATAGAGAGTGGTATCATCGACATAGATGTTAATTTTCTGAGCAATATTCTCTGGAAGATTATTTATATAGAGAAAGAAACAGTGTTGGGTCTAGAAACGAGCTCTGAGGAATACCAGCATTGATAGTACAGAGAATGAAGAGACGCTGTCGCAAGCTTTAATCAGAAAGGAAAAACATAATAATGTCAAGAACCTCATCACCAATACCAATAGTTAGAAGATCATCGGTTGAACGAAAACTACAAAAGCCATACTGAACATCACTAAAGAGGCCCGGACTTTCCAGAAAATGAACAAGCTTGCTGTTGACCAACCTTTCAAAAATCTTGCTAATAACGGAGAAGAGACTAACCGGACGATACTTAGTTGGGCCAGGACGATCACCAGCATTTTTTTAAGATAGGGACAACAGAGGACTCCTTCCGACAAGAAAGGAAACAAGAATTAGACACACAGAGATTGAATAATTTAGAGAAGATAGAAGAAATTTCATATCGTTATTCAGTAATTTAAGTGTCGGTGTAGTTGGCAGGCATACACGCAGACAAAGACACGCATACGCACGTACGAACGCGCACACTAGCACATGTATACTAATATGAGGAACGTACGTCTGTATATGTGTTAACTACTTTCAGGCTATTAGTCTTAAGAACTTGGAATGACCAACTTTTCTACACAGTTTGTCAAAAAGCAGGATATATTTATCGCTTTTTTTCTCATAAGGGTGTCTGAATGAACACGCGAAGCCGATTTCTGAATCCTCGTTGGCAACCACTGCGCGACCACCACTTAACTATTTTAGCATAAATTCTTTTACTTAGAAGCGACACATCTTAAATGAATACTGCTCCGTTTTCTTCTTTTTCGAATCATAATTTTCAAATTGTTTTCTGCAAAAAAATATAAATATATATTGTCCCATCGAGTTAATAGTTCGGATATGTTTGAAAGAAAATATTCAATTGTTTCCTGAAGGCGAGAAAATAACTAAAACTCTCTCTCTCTCTTCTCTCTCTCTCTCTCTCTCTCTCTCTCTCTCTCTCTCTCTCTCTCTCTCTATATATATATATATATATATATATATATATATATATATATATATACGCTTTGTTTTCAAAGGGGGAAACGAAAGAAATACGAAGAGTGAATAAATAACATACTTAAAAGCGCTTTCAGATATGGAACGATATAAGTGTATACACGTGCAGAGTCGTATCTGTCAGTGTCGGATTAAACCAACAATGACTTCTGGTTTTACAATCTGCAGGACTATCAGGAAGATTGCTGTCACTACTAAAGTAAAGAGTCGATTATTCACTAGTTTACAGTGAAGCAGAGGTTGCGTAAACCACAACCTCAACTCTCTTCATCCCGTATTGCCAATGATACAGATAAATCCCAAACGACCAAATGCAAAATCATGGTCAATATATATATATATATATATATATATATATATATATATATATATATATATATATATATTAGTATTTCATGTATCCCCATAACATTTTATAAGGAGATATAATTTTTTATGTATCAATTTTCAGTATTTTAGCCTAGAGATCCCCCCCCGGGATGGAACGCGGGAGCCTCTGTATAGCTTAATTACCATAAATATATTTTCACAGCTTACTATATATATATATATATATATATATATATATATATATATATATATATATATATATATATATATATATATATATATATAAGCAAAGAATGCTACTAAGTGAAAATGAAACTCATACAGGTTTATGATATTCTTTGATTATATCCAGCCCCGCGGACTTAATAATCGCTTGTTTAGTAATATTATCCGCGCAAATAATAGCATAAATAGCAGCTTAATGAATAACATATATAGTCGGAAATAAATTGACAATATTAAACACACACACACATAAAAAATATACTACACTAACACCTTCCAAAAGGAGGAGGTAAAACCTCGGAGGATCCACCCTAAAAGAACAAACAAACAGATGTGGTTATGCCTGGTCGGATGGTAACATGACAACAGAACACATACTATAATAGCCTCTTCAAGATAGACGATGGAATACCTGTGAGCATCACCCCATAAAAGGAAAAGATAATGCTGCGAGTTGGCAAGTTTTATTGTACACGTAAAATGCCGAAAGCAAAATGGGCTGAAAAATATAGTCGCCATCTTTATGAACAAATATAAGTATGCTAGCTAAGGAAGAACGATAACTTCTTTCATATTTTTTCATATTAAAAAAGACATGGTTATAACCTTAAGATATCCTTCTTCCTTAGTAGCCTCTTACTCGACTTGTTTAGATGGCGACTATATTTTTCCGACCTAATTTTGATTATGGCGTTTCACGTGTACAATTAAACTTGACATAACTTAGGGTTTTGAATGTTTTTTGTATTGTTCTTTTTTTACTAAAACATGGTTTAAGTAAAAAAAATAATATAAATTCATTATGAGTAATGCCGAAACTTATTTCACTCTAAATAATTTACGTGACTGAAATAGGAATTTACGCCAAATGAAAGGTAATACTCCTTTTCCTGAAGAGTAGGAGTTAATTAAAAAAAACAGCATGCCTTTTAAATAAAAAATTTAATACTAGGGGGGTAGTAATGTTGATAAGAGAATTTATTAAGAATTGAAAGAAAACTTTAAATTAAAAAAAAAACACCTTACAATTAAAACAGAAAATCCAATTTTATCAGTTTGTATTTTAAATAAAAGACGCTTTTATTTCAGACTGTATATTTATATATTTTTGCTCTTTTATTTCGTAAATAAATCATGTCCTTCAAAAACAATAAAAAAGAAAATCTATTGTCGCTAGAGAAAGCGAAGAAGAGATAGTGATAACGATGCCAAATTCTTTTTTTTTTTAGTTCAGAGCGCGAGAACGAGAGCAGTCGCCTCACACCTCTTTTTTTTTTTTTTTGTTATTTACTCCTCCCCAGGAGTTAGGCACAAGGCCAGTTTTATCTTACTCCCACAAGTAAGATGTGACCCAAGATCGGGTCGAGAAAGTGGGGTTTGAAAAGCCAGCGCTCGAGAGGTGAGCACTCTGGCCATTTAAAAATTGCCTGGGCAGCCCCGTCGGCATTCCCCGGTAGGGGCGCCTCAGACAGTAAGCAATAAACTTACTCCTCCCCAAAGAGAGGAGGCAAAGCCTGGGAGGGTGGACCTCCTAGAACTGCACAGGACAGCCGTGCAGTATCCATCGGAACAGATACTACACTTTGATCTTAGCAAAAGCTCCGTGTCGCCTCACACCTCTATGTGAACTTTTATGTCTCATCGGCACATCTTTCTCGCTGGCTAAGACATTAATTAGTTGCATCTACATTATCTCCCTTGATATTTTAAGAAAGTTTTTTTTTTGTAATTTATTTATTGTTTTATTTAATTACTTTAATTAATTACTGTTTATATCGACGAAACTATCGGAGATACACAGGAAAATAAAATATTAAAATTACAAATGAATAAAAGCAAACATTAATTAATTATAGAGAGTTAAAAAATAAATTTGCAAATTAGACAGATATTTGAATGTCTATATAGGTTTGTTTAGTACTATAACTAACGTATTTGAAAACGTCTTACTGTATTAATGATTTAAATAACTTAAATCTGTTTTGATTGTAATGTATGAGT
>OY744538.1:38029417-38076917 GCA_963556195.1 Sepiola atlantica | reverse complement strand
TTATGGGAGAAAAGGGTCATTTTTTGCCATTTTGGAGGGCTTTTAACCCCCTGGGGCGCGAACCAGATTTTTTACAAGGTCAGCGATACTTATTTTCTATTAGGAACAATTGCCTCCACATTTTGGCCAAGTTTCAGAGAAATTGAATGGATGGATGAAAAGTTATGGGGCAAAAAGTATCATTTTTTGTCATTTCGGAGTCTTTTGACCCCCTGGGGGACTAACCAGATTTTTTTTTAAATTGGAGAATGTCACTTTCTAACCTGACCTAAGTTACAACTTCATGCAAAATTTCAGAGAAATTCAATGGATGGTTGCGGAGAAAAATTCGGACGGACGGACGGACATGCCGCAAAACATAAGTCTTCATATTTTATAAATCGGGGGACCAATAATAAAAAATGCTTGTAATAATGTATAATAAAACGGCTATACGTATAATAGGCGCGTGAGTTTTTAAATGATTTTTTTAATATTATCAGAGGATCCAAAAAGTTCCATTAATAATAGAGGTTATTTCGTAATACGATCCGCGCAACCAGGTTACATAATTTTGAAGTCGTTTAATCACTTGACGTCCTATTTACATAACAATGGCTGTAACAGTTTGGGGGTGGTGTCATAAGCACGAGAAGAACTTCGTTTGAATTCTCAGCCGCATAAAATAGCTCGGGACAGTAATGCGTCTGACGAGATTGAGTCGGACCGTGACCTTCGTAAAGAGTGGGCCTTTCTATTTAGTCTCGTTTTTCTGCGGACGTCACAGTAGTTGGTGCTAGCCGTCGCCTAATTAGACTTCGAAATACCTGAAATAAACTACTAGTTTCAAGGGATTAATAGAGGTTCTATAATGTTTTTTTCATGTTGACTCGTGATCAGGATCACAGTATTAACAACAAGCCGCGCGTGTGTGGTCCCCCTCTGTATGTGACTCGATGTGGCGAGTGTAAAATGTAATACATTTGATCAATTTGGGGCATTTTTGACCCCCCTCCCTTTGCCCCCTGGGGGCGCGAACCAGAATTTTTCTGAGGTCAAGGATGCTCATTTTATATCTAGAACAATTGCATCTACATTTTGGCCAAGTTTCAGAAAAATTGAATGGATGGATCAAACGTTATGGGAGAAAAGGGTCATTTTTTGCCATTTTGGAGGGCTTTTAACCCCCTGGGGCGCGAACCAGATTTTTTACAAGGTCAGCGATACTTATTTTCTATTAGGAACAATTGCCTCCACATTTTGGCCAAGTTTCAGAGAAATTGAATGGATGGATGAAAAGTTATGGGGCAAAAAGTATCATTTTTTGTCATTTCGGAGTCTTTTGACCCCCTGGGGGACTAACCAGATTTTTTTTTAAATTGGAGAATGTCACTTTCTAACCTGACCTAAGTTACAACTTCATGCAAAATTTCAGAGAAATTCAATGGATGGTTGCGGAGAAAAATTCGGACGGACGGACGGACATGCCGCAAAACATAAGTCTTCATATTTTATAAATCGGGGGACCAATAATAAAAAATGCTTGTAATAATGTATAATAAAACGGCTATACGTATAATAGGCGCGTGAGTTTTTAAATGATTTTTTTAATATTATCAGAGGATCCAAAAAGTTCCATTAATAATAGAGGTTATTTCGTAATACGATCCGCGCAACCAGGTTACATAATTTTGAAGTCGTTTAATCACTTGACGTCCTATTTACATAACAATGGCTGTAACAGTTTGGGGGTGGTGTCATAAGCACGAGAAGAACTTCGTTTGAATTCTCAGCCGCATAAAATAGCTCGGGACAGTAATGCGTCTGACGAGATTGAGTCGGACCGTGACCTTCGTAAAGAGTGGGCCTTTCTATTTAGTCTCGTTTTTCTGCGGACGTCACAGTAGTTGGTGCTAGCCGTCGCCTAATTAGACTTCGAAATACCTGAAATAAACTACTAGTTTCAAGGGATTAATAGAGGTTCTATAATGTTTTTTTCATGTTGACTCGTGATCAGGATCACAGTATTAACAACAAGCCGCGCGTGTGTGGTCCCCCTCTGTATGTGACTCGATGTGGCGAGTGTAAAATGTAATACATTTGATCAATTTGGGGCATTTTTGACCCCCCTCCCTTTGCCCCCTGGGGGCGCGAACCAGAATTTTTCTGAGGTCAAGGATGCTCATTTTATATCTAGAACAATTGCATCTACATTTTGGCCAAGTTTCAGAAAAATTGAATGGATGCATAAAACGTTATGGGGCAAAAAATATCATTTTTTGCTATTTCGGGGCCTTTTGACCCCCTGGGGGGCTAACCAGATTTTTTTTCAAAAATCAGAGAATGTCACTTTCTAACCTGACCAAAGTTACAACTTCATGCAAAATTTCAGAGAAATTCAATGGATGGTGGCGTAGAAAAATCCGGACGGACGGACATGCCGCAAAACATAAGTCCCCCGATTTTATAAATTGGGGGACCAAAAAATAGAAAGAATGCTTGTCTGGAACACTTTAAATTATCTTGTAAGAAAAATGATAATATTACTAAGAAGAAATTAAGCGATAAAATAAAATTTCAAACATTCAACTAAATTATTCAACCGATTTTTTTATAAGTTTGAGTTTTTAAAGTTTATTTCTGCACTTGTAACTTTATTGTTTGCGTATACTGAAATCATCTGTTTTAATGTCATTTGTTCTGTTTTCTAATTGTTCGTCTATTTTCATTTTAAAGTAACATTTTATCATTTTTTTCATTTTAAACTAACTTATTTATCGTTTTTTTCTTCATTTTAAACTAACTTATTTATCATTTGTTTTCATTTAAAACGGTTATATTGAAAAGGTTAGCTCTCCGACTAGCTGTCAAATTTTATAGACTAGTTTTGTCTGATTTGCCAAGCGGTGGCAGGGCAAATTAATCTACCGTTTTAATTTGTTTTATTTTTCGGATTTCTTTTTTTTTACTTTAATTTTTATTTGGCAAATATTAATAACCGAATCATAAAATCAAACTCTTTATTAAGATGTTGCCACTCGGACTTAGAGTCATTGGAAGGGTTAAGCGAGAGAGTATCTATTTTTTGTAAGAAACAAATAATAAACTCAAACAATGTTTATTAAAAATGAAATTGAAATATATTTCAAATTAAACATTATAATAATGATGTATCCAATATAAAATACTGCCGAAGAAATTGTCCGGACTTTTCACCATGTCTCACTCACCCAACCAAAGTGTATGACGTAATTTTCGATCGAACAGGCCTTCTTAACGTCGACGTGGTCGGACTCGTAAAACCGACATTTAGAGGTAATAAATATTCTTCTTCTTGGACTACTACTACTACTACTACTACTAAAAATCTCCCACTTCATAATAAAAAGCAATGTGTATTTATATATATATATATATATATATATATATATATATATATATATATATATATATATATATATCCGTCCCGTCACACAAACGTTAACGAGTAGAAAACTGCCGAACGAATCCATTTCAAGTATTTAGGGAATTGAGAAATCTAGACAAACCTCCAATCTATTTTCATAATCAGACATTTTCTTTCTTTTTCTTTCTTTCTGCTTTCTCTATAGATTTATACGTTTTTATTTCTCCTTTTCCTTTTTTGTAACTTTCCAGTTTGAAACGTCTTCTTTTATTCTTTCTTTCTTTCTTTCTTTCTTGTTTATCTTTTTTTAACTTCACCGATTCAGACGATATTTTATATGAATATGAATATTAGTGCGAACACTGGCGAAGGATATTTTCCTTTATTTTAGACAGACTATTACACTTGTAATAATAATAATAATAATAATAATAATAATAATAATAAGCTGAAATACTATGGAAAATCCTGGAATGCGGAAACTAACCACAACTGCAATATTAAAGAAAATCTTCGAATGCAGAAACTAATCCACATAATTATGTAAAACCGACCAACCTCGTGCAAGTTAAACTAGAAATAGAACAAAAGATATAGAAAGAGAATTACACGAATCCAACGGCACTTGATCTAATAGAAATCGCATAATTTGAGGTGCCCCTATTTCCTTCAAGTGCCGGTTGGTGTCACCCAATATTGTCAAGAAGGACACCGGATGATAGAAAAATCGCGGAGAGACATAACACTATCCATACCTGCACTGAAAGGCAGCGGACTATACTAGGATATTAGCGAGGTGCATTATCTGTCAAATTCCAAAAACAGCCAACGATCGTTATAAGCGAGAAATCAATGGTAAGCGACTGTTGCGATAACTCAAAGTGATTTTCAACTTCGAAAAATACGGAGAGTACTAGAGATCTGAAGAGATTTGTTGTCATTCAAACTTCAGGGAACACCATTTGCTTGTGTCAGTGAGCTATCATTAATAATGGTTCTCGCGTAGAAAACTCCTACAGAATAAATAAAGAATAATTTAAGGAAAGGAAAGTGCTGGAAATCGATAAGAGGGATACACCTCGACCAAAACGCACTGAAAATAATAATAAAACAAACCATAACCATATCTACAGAAAAGCACGGCTAGCTATATGTTTGTAAATGTATAAGATATCTTTCAAAATTGTCAAATTTGTCGTCATTTTCATGGTAGGTGTTCGACTGAGCCCCATTCTATGGTACTACCCTTCTGTAAAACATTTACAACAAAAACTCGTCTAGCAACAACGACTGTAAATAATTTTCCATTCTTCCCCTGTGTACCTAAAACTAAACGGAACTTTCATGATCAACTTTTCTTTCCCAGAACTATCCGTCTGTGGAACGCAATATCACAGGGCTGCTTTCCATCTGATTACAATATGGTCGGTTTCAAGTTCAATGTTAACAAACTCATGTTGGGCCGTCTTCTTAAATTATCATATTGTGATCAGTTTCAACCATTATTATCAATCTTCACGGTGTTGTCTTACCGCCCATCCGACAAATTCCCTTATCCTCGAGTGGAATTTAGGCCTTGATAAGCGGAAAATCGTGAGTATACATAAAAACAAACAATGGAAAAAATGGAAACTAGGAATGAGAGTTAGGGTTAGAGTACCGTTGAAGTTTAGGGTTAGGGTGAGGGTTATTTATAACAGTTGTTTCCTATGTGTTTGTCGTAACAAAAAAGGTATTGATATCGATCCTGACCCAGTTTTCGTGAGGTTCAACTCGGAATCGTTCGGCTGTCCTACGCAAACGCCAGAGTGTTGATGAGCCGAATGGTACCAGACGACAATTTTGATACGGTGCTGCGTCCTGTGATTGTAAGTTACATTTTCAAGAGATTTTCTAAAAGAAACAACAACAAAAAAGAAAAAACAAGCAAAACATAGCGAAGTTACTGTTATCAAATAATTTTTTTTTATTTTGATACGTTGCTGCGTCTTATAAGTTTTAGTTATAGTTGCAAGAAATTTTTTAAACAACAAAACAAATAAAACAAGCAAAACAGAGCGAAATTACTGTTATCAAATAAATATGTTTAACCCTAACCCTAACCCTAACCCTAACCCTAACCCCTAACCCTAAACTCTAACCCTTACCCTAAACCCTAAACCCTAAACCATAACCCTAACTCTAAACCCTAACCCTAACAACAACAAAAAAAAAACAAGCGAAACATTATTATCATAGGACGCAACACCGTATCAAAATTGTCGTCTGGTACAAATCGGCTCGTCAACTCTCGGGCGTTTGCGTAGGACAGGCGAACGCTTCCGAGTCGAACCTCACGAAAACTGGGTCAGGATCGATATCAGTACCCCAAAAAACATTTTTGAGGGAGGGTCTATATCTCTATTATGTATTGTCATAGGCATGTTGCCACTAAACAACATAATAAAGAGGCGCAAAGTGCAATGACGGATGCAAATTCACAAATACAAAGTAAAAAAAAAAATCATCTCATATATGTGGATGATATAAAACTATTTGTAAAACAAAAAACAAAAAACAAAATCAACTTTCTAACACAAGTAAACACAACTAGAAACATTGGTACTTTACAGTTTACAACCTAATCTCCGCCACTTCGCGTTGGCATCTTCCAGCAGCTTATGTAAGCACCCGAAAAAAGCCGACGCGAAGAGTGTCAGACGATAAATTCATAACGCGGCGTTGTAATCAAACGGGACAAAAACACTAAAAAATATAAAGCAAGAAGAGAACGGTCACCGTATGTTTAATTATATGGAAACAAAAAATTGTTTCAAGAAAAGATTTAAATAAATATATATTTTTTTTGCCGAAGAAAATAAAACCGAACAACTGCTCAAATTTTTTTTTAACGACGAAAACAGGAAAACAACTGTTATAAATACCCCCACTAACTCTAACCATCCCCTTAACCTCCCCTAACCCTAACCCTAACCCTAACTCTAACTCTAATCCTAACCCTAACCATAACCCTAACCATAACACTAACCCTAACCCTAACTCTAACTCTAACTCTAACTCTAACTCTAACTCTAACTCTAACTCTTATCCTAACCCTAACCCTAACCCTAACCCTAACCTTAACCCTAACCCTAACCCTAACCCTAACCCCCAAACCCTAACCATAACGATGAAAACATAGGAAAACAACTGTTATAAATAACCCTAACCCTCACCCTAACTCTAACCACTTTATTTTCACTTCATCTACCCTTCCCCTTCTGTTTCGTTGTTGTTTGCGCTCATCACAACAGAAAACCTTACAAAGTAAAAAAAGCATCCCAAAAAAAACTTTTAACAAACCCTCACTTTTCTTGAAAAACAAAGTAAAAACAGTGTTTTCGCCGCATTTTGAATCTATCGTCTGTCAATCTTCGCATCGGCTTTTTCCAGCGGCTTACGTAAGCTGCCGGAAGATGCAGACGCGAAGTTGCCGGAGATTGGGTCATAAACTGTACAATTACCAAACATAAGCGAGGACTTACGAATAGAATAAAGAATGGAAAACTGTGCACTACTTGAGATGACTAAAGGGAATCTAGAAACTATGGAAAGTATAAAACTATATGGTCACCATGCACCTGGGGACACGCTGAACATATCGAAAATGTGCAAAGAAGAGCAACGAAACGAGTGCCCGGTCTACGTGACGTCTCATATAAGGAAAGGCTCAGAGGCCTGAAGCTTCCATCGCTGTTGTACAGAAGATTGAGGGGAGATCTCATCAACATGTATAAATATGTCCATGGCCTGTATGACACTACGACATGAATATCAGAAATTCAGGGGGATTCTAAAACAAGAGGACATAATCTACGACTGACAAGAAATGCTACTAAGACAAGCAAAAGACTGTCATTCTTTAGTAACATTAGTAACAGTGATTCTCTGGTGGAACGGATGGCCAGAAGAGGTTGTCAAAGCCCCTTCGGTGAACGCTTTTAAAGCCAGGTTTGACCGCCTTATGGAAAGCCATCTTGTAAAATACAACTTCAGAGCCCTGGACCACCCACAGAAACCCACAGTGTCAGTCGGCTAAAGAAGAGGTACAAAGGAGCGGTCTAAACTGGATGTAAAGCATCCTACCTGACTGAAGACTTTACTCTACTCTACTCTGAAGTATAAGGGATGAAGATACTTGGAATGGGAATTCTAGAAACGGATCAACAGATTAAAGAGGATTTTCTAAAAGAATATCTCGCTGAGAAACAGGAAAGAAGAGCTTCCAGAAAGAAAAACCGAAATTAATGAAGAAACGCTCAATACGAAAATATAAGAAACGTGATAAACTGGAAAGAACCATGCCACAAAGGAATATATGTATTTTGGTTTAAGAAAATCACAACCCTACACGAAAGACTAACACAAAACTAACACTAAAAGCTAACGCAAAACTTAAGAAAATAAAAATGTATACACGAAATGTACATACCCGAGTGGATGAGAAAAGGAAGACCCACAGAAGCACAACAAGACATTGAAAATGATCCTAAGCAACTACAGACAAAGTATTTGCTTATCAACCCTGTGCAAAATGTTAACGGCAGAACTGAGCGAAATAATCGAGCAGTTTCATTAATAACCGTGGACCACCCGTACTCCCACCCGAGGAACAGAAAGCATGCCGGAAAGAGGGTCACATGACCTGCTATACATCAACCAAAATATCCCGA
Source organism: Sepiola atlantica (assembly GCA_963556195.1). Taxonomy (NCBI): domain Eukaryota; kingdom Metazoa; phylum Mollusca; class Cephalopoda; order Sepiida; family Sepiolidae; genus Sepiola; species Sepiola atlantica. The sequence goes on along the minus strand of OY744538.1, from coordinate 38,068,820 downwards.
ACGAGGTAAAAAGCAGAAAAAAAAGTACATAAACATCGCACGCATCAACTACAATTTTTCAAGCATGGCTAATTAAATGCTTAAGGATGCGCAAAGAATCTGATAAAATTACCAACTTTATGAAGAAAACAATCGAAACAAGAATTGCCAGTTCTAAGCAGCTGTTGTGAGAACGCAAAGTGATTTGCAAAAGTTATCTAAAGAAGCGGATATTATTAAAATTTGGAGAGACTTATGTCACTCAGACTCCAGGGAACACCATATTGCCTATGAGCGATCCTTGATAATAACTAGTGTGAGGATTTAATTTAAGTAAGTAAGTAAATAAATAAATAAATAAATAATAATACTAATAACAGCAACAACAACAGCAACAGCAGCAGCAGCTGCAGCAGCAACAACAACAGTAACAATAATAACAACAACAACAATAGCAACAGACTACATAAACGTCACGATAGAGAGGACGCAGGAAAAGAGCAAATGTACACTCTGTTGAATTGAGATAGGAAACGGTAGGCCACATCATCCGTTAATGTAGTAAAGTAAACTAAATTTAATATAAAAGCAGACATGACTGCGTTGGGAAATTAGTCAACTGAGAACTGTGCAAACGACTCCATTGTCAATACTCAGACAAATGGTTGAAGCAGAAACTGGGGCCAGTATTGGAAAACAAGAGACCAAACCCCAATCTCTTCTGTGACATAGAAATACAAAGGCACAGGACATGAAAATTATACACAAGATGAAAAAACTACCAAATAGTAGACGTCGCCGTCCCAGACGATCACAAAGTGCAGCTGAAGAAGGAAGAAAAACTGAGTAAATACAAAAGCCGAAATATTGAGAAATACTTGAGTGCGGAAACCAAGTACCATAGGCAGGTGAAACTGTAAGCTAAGTTGTAATCAGATAACACTTGAGAAATGCGACTAGAAACAGGAATAGTACGTAAGAAGATCAGCGCCAGAGATATGAAATTGCCAGTGAAATTACTAGAAAAATCCTATAATCCGCATCCCCCCTTCTTATAAAATTCGGTGGCAGCAATATCGGTTGAGGTTTGTCTAAGAGGGTGGAATGACTGAGGAGGAAAAGCGTCATTAACAATTCGACTGGAAGGGTAATAAAATCATGAGAAGTTATTTTGTCTTCTCCAGAAAATAAGAAAAGGGCATATATCAATTTTTTGAAAAAGACGCCTTGCGTTATCCGCCCATGTACAATTTTCTGGCGGATAAGCGTTTCGCAGTTTACTGAAGAAAACGTGTAAACATGTTTATTTTCAGTTTAATCTGAACGCTAAATACGGTAAACACCTATATTTGGTAAATATTATTTTTACTCACGTAAATAGAGACATAAATCATGATTTCAGTACAATAATAAGTTGTTTAGGAGTAATACTGAAACTGTAAATAATTTCCTATCTTACATTAGTATAATAGATTCAGATCGGTTAGTGAGCTTGCAAGCATTATTAAGTAATATGAGAAACTAGTCGACCCTAGGACAAAATGGCGCTGAGCTAGTTTGAAGGTGGGATGACTAAGAATTATATAGCGTGGGGACGGAAGTTGAGATAAGAAAAATCGGAAGTGACGTAATAAGGAAAATGAAAAATAAAGCTATTCGTGTAAAACGAAAAGTGTATATCGGCGAAGCGAGCGACAAGAACAGGCATATTGATGATATGGGATAATCAGGACCTTTAGCCCACCCCTTCTCTCTCTTTTTTTTTACCAAAAACATCTGTAAGCTTTACACATTTTAATAAATCAATATTTATTCTATGAGAAAAGGAGGTTTGATGTTAGTTATTTCCGTTTGCCTGCCATAAACAAAAAATGTCCCTGATATGTTTGTTTTCAGCTCCTTCGGCGCTCCACATAAACTATCACCATTAGACGATGATCACAATGTAATGACTACTTCAAGGACCGGGAGGAGTGGCGAACAAGGTACGAATTTGGTACTTCTTCAGATTAGGACCTAAGCTAAAATCGACTTCACATCGGTTGTTTCCGTCGGTTTACGTAGACGGCCGGAAAAAGCAGAATGAAAATTCGGTACCCTGTTTCCCAAAAAATCCAAAGCAAGGCTGGATGTAAAACTGAAAAACATTTTCTTTTCAAGTAAATTTTTTTTTTAAAGAAAAATATCATTGAGTAAGTGTTAAAACGGGGCTAGGGTTAGGGTTATAAAATGTTGTTTTTTTTTCTGCATGGATAAGTTTGTTTTTTCACTGAACAAGTGTTAGCACGGAGTTAGGTTTAGGGTTAGCGTTAAGGTTTGTTAAAATTCATGATCGCTTGGATCAATTTTTAGTTTTAATTAGTGAATTTTGCGATTCAATCAATTAAAATGTTAACTTGTCGTCTACTTATTTTCTTGCATTCTGATTGGATAATCGCTTCGGTATTATCAGTCCGTCTACGTAAACATCCGGAAACTATCGACGCCAAGTTGATTTTAGCTTAGATCCTAATCTGGACAAGTAACACGAAAATAAACGCGTCGTCATTCTACACGTTCGATTTGGACTGTGAAAATAGTTGATGAACAAACGAATATGCTACATTATGGGATTACAACCGAATCTAGTTGTTTTATTTCTTTGTAGCGGCTTTGAGAGACTGAAATGAAATTTAATCTTTTCGGAAATGCGTTTGATTTTGATCTTTATTTATTATTTGAGTTTGAATTTAGAGGCAAAGTTTCGTTCCTGCTACCGAACAGTCGGTGAAGAGTGAAAGCCTATAACGATACATTAAAATATCTATCATCATCGCCCGCCAGTTTTTTTTTTAGTTTCTTTTAAACTCTGGTAGTTTACATTCAAAAAGAAAAGAACCAACATTCCTGTTCATCAACATTTCAAATATCCAAACAATGTAACAATGCACGATGCCCAGTTTCTTTTTTCTTTTTTTAATTCTATTATTTGGATTACTTGTTAAGTTTATGTTTAATTTCCCTCCAAAAAAACAAAGCCCACTAAAAAAGACGTGATAGCTCTAAAAAAAAGTATGTACCCAAACAAATGTTTCAGAAAGAAAAGATACGGTAAAATAAACATAAGAAAAGATACGGTAAAATAAACATAAGAATGTCTGATAGCCGATTCGCATTCCTGATTTATGAAAACACTAGCTGATGTAGCGAATCTACGTCGGCGTTCTTAAATTTTCCCAAACTCTACAGCCATGTTATGAATGTAAATAGCGAGCTAACTAACATCTGTAATCGGTGGTGCGTATTCATTTTTAAGTTTAGATTAGCTGACCTACACGGCGTTACCCGGATGTCAAAATAGTTCAATATAAATTAAATTATAAAATTGTAAAGAGAAGCCTTTATCAATGCAAGATTAATTAATTTTTTTTTTACTTTAATCTTATTAATTTCGGAATAATATTCCATCATCAGAGTTGACCAGTATTGTGTAATTTTTTTTCATAAAAATACAAAAACAAAAATAAACAAACTTTTTTCTTTTTTTTTTTTTAAAAAATAAAATGTCATTGCTATGGATGTATCCGCGACGATGTCGTTGGCGGTTATGAATTCAAATTCTGGTTGTAGAACGAAGAAAGCATTGGCATGCTCGAAGTTTAAGAAAATGGGTCGTTCATTTCAATACATTTTTTAAATTGTTTAAAAAAGTGAAACATAAATTGTTAAAAGAAAAGGGTCACCATTAAGCACAGGTTAGGTTGTTTGGACCAGGAAAAAAGGCGACCGGCAATAAACTGCCCGACCCTATAAGAAGATCATACCTGGGAGAAGAGCTTCCTAGAAACGAAAAAAATATGAATATAAATCAACTATAAACGACAACATCACATCGGTAGACTGATATTTCGTTTCTTTTATGAAAATACACTTTTTCAAATATAAAAATTACCCAAATAAAACAGCTGAAATCAAACTATTACGTGAAATCATTATTAAATTGGAAAATGAACAAAAATCACCGTACATCCCGGAATTAAAGATCTTCTCGAAGCTGGCGACATAAGAAACATGTATAATAAAAACAAAAAAATCCATTACAATCTTGACTTATAATTCTGAAAAAGCTGCAAATGTAATCTCTAACCACCCAAAATAGTATCATTTAAAAAGCGGGAAAATCAAACATATAACATGTAGTGCTTAACAAATCTGAATACTTTTCATAATTAAAAACAATTTAATTTAATTTAAAAGAGGTTATCAAAAACAAAACACTAATTAACTAATGACATAGATTAACAAACTCATTAAAGTTAATAATGACGTAAATGATAACCATAAACACCCTACACTAATTGGTGATGCTAAACATGGTTATCTATACGGTACTTTAAAATTCATAAACCTAACCGTAATGAACAATTACGAATAACTTTTCCTATTTTGAATTATCTCCCCTTTGGAGAACTCTTCTGATTTTACTAAACAATATAAATAGCAGCACTAATATTGTACCGACATTGTATGCTGAATTTGGACTAAGATAAAAGTGTAGTATATGTTCCGGTGGATACTACACCTTATAGATCGGTACCGTCTTGACCCTCGGGCCTTGATTCCGCCGGTCTGTGGATTTGTCCTGTGCAGTTCGAAGAGGTCCACCCTCCCAGGCTTTTCCTTCTCACCCTTTGAGAAAGGGTTAGTTTGTTGCTAATTGCCTGAGGTGCCCCTACCGGGGAATGCCGACGGGGCCGCTCAGGAGATTTTTAAAGGTCATAAGTGCTCTTCCTCTAAGATGCTGACTTATCAAATCCCACTCACCGACCTTGTGTCACATCTTACTGCTGTGGGAGGTAGATAAATAGCTGTATGCTGAGTAAAGCTTTCTTAAGTTACGTCTGTTCTCGTTTGTCATTACACTAACTATCCTCTCCGTCCTATCATTTTTCAAACCCTATACAGCATTTAACAAGAACACTTAATGAACTAATTACTTCTTATTTACCAAGTAAATAGAGTGTGAAGTCCATCCAAGAACTCATACACATACCCAAAATATTAAAAAAAAACTCAATAAAATCACTGTTTCACTTGAAGCTATGTATCATATTCAATAGAAATCTTAAGAAAGTGTTAATGTTAATTACAGCGCTAGACACTTTAAAATGTGTTATTAATGCAATTAATTTTAGAATGTTTAATTTAGTTTATATGACTTCAAAACTGTTTAATCGTTTTATGTTGGCATCGTGGTGTAATGTTTTCTGTTATAAACAAAAATTTGTTTACATTGAGAAGAGGGCAGTCATCTTTTTTAGGTGTTGGCAAATCGCGCTTGCGTCAGAGAGATGCATGGTAAGTCTAAATAAAAGTGTTGTTGTGGTATAACCGATGGTAACAATTGTTTATTTTGAATTATTATCGGGGATAGATTCCCCCGAAGATCATTGAAATTGATCTATAACAATTTTTTTTCTTCTGTGTTTTGGGCCTGAAATAAGTTTTTGTTAACTACAAGGTATTTTAAATTTTGTAATAATTTTATAATAGTAAATCTTATTTTGTTATTAAATAAAATCGGCTATATATATATATATATATATATATATATATATATATATATATATATATATATATATATATATATATATATATATATATATATATATACAAATATATATATATATATATATATATATATACATGAAGTTAATTTTAATCGGCTATATGTATATATATATATATATATATATATATCTATCTATATGTATATATATATATATATATATATATATATATATATATATATATATATATATATATATATATATATATATATGCATATAATATTTTGCGACGGTTTTATACGAGTAAAAATTCAGATGTATTTATCTAAATATTAAATGTATTTTTATGTAATTGTTTTTGCTGGTGATAGAAGCGTTCGTTGTTTTTATATACATATTACATATATATTAACGAAAAATACGCCCTATAAAGTTAATGTTCTGCATCTCAATATATATATATATTGTTTTGTTTGTTATTGTTTTTATCCACAAAGACAAATGAACGAATTCAGATATCTTCGATGAAGAATTTTCTCTTACATTGTGTGCCCCCCTCTCTATATATACAAGGCGTCTATATTTTATTATTATCTGTTTTACTTTGTATCGGATTTTTGTACCCACTGACCCATGATGGAATCGCATCAATATATATATATATGTAGTGATTTCATAGTTATCGTGGATGATGTAGAAATATGTAGACGCGGTTGAATACATCGAATCTTTACACCATCCTCATATATATATATATATATATATATATATATATATATATATATATATATATATATATATATATATATATATATATTGCTCACACAATAGAAATATACATATTATTTTACTCCACAGATATAGACTTTTGCTGCGTTAGATGACGTTGCTTCGTGTGATGAACATCGCCAATATACAATATTTTTAACCAAACGAGGCTGGTCTAAATAGCTGATGTATTTAAACGCGCCCACATATTTCAACACTATCCACTATGACTATGCAATCACTACATCTACATACCCATTAAAACAAAGCTGTTAAACCCGACATAGTGATATGGTACAAAGTGGAAAAAGTAGCAACCCTAGTTTAAGTCAGTTCCATTATCTTCTTCCCACAAGGTAAGATGTGACACAAGGTCGGGAAAGTGGGAAAGAACCAGCGCTCGATAATTTGAGCATTCTGGCTGTTTAAAAATTGCCCGGGCAGCCCCGTCGGCATTCCCCGGTAGGGGCGCCTCAGACAGTAAGCAATAAACTTACTCCTCCCCAAAGAGGGGAGGCAAAGCCTGCGAGGGTGCACCTTTTAGAACTGCACAGGACCGGAAACCCCCAATAGACCGGCGTAAATCCAGACCCAAAGGCCCCGACGATACTGGTTTATTAGGCGGGGTAAAAATCAATAATGATGTTGGCTTAAACAGAGCTGAGAGGGAGGAGGTTACTAAATACAAAAGTCTTATGTACGACATGAAAAGAAACTGGAATCTTAGGAAGATCACTATCATTCCAGTAATCACAGGACCATACAGGGTTATGAATAAGAATTTGAAAAACTATCTGGCAAATATACCCGGTGAACTAAGTTTAAGAGAGATACAGACAATTGAGCTTAAATGGATGTTTAGAATCCTTAAAAGATCTTTCGGTTGGAGTCTTTGAAATAGCGGGTGAATGTTTGGAATCCGGTAAGATATCTCAGCCCCACTAAAAACAAACAGATAAAAAAATTGAAAAAAAGAAAATAGGAAAGGTTTTCGCTCTCAAACTTCACTTTGAAATAGCATTTTCATCGCTAAACGCGCTGATTGAGTGGAGTCATATTATTTTACGTCCGCATGTTGGTCCGTTACGATTACGATTTACTAAACTCATTTTATTTGAGATGCAACGAAGCAACACTACGTTGGTCTTTCACGCTTAATTTTTAAATGCTATATTTTTTGTATGTCATGCTTACGTTGAAATGTGTTTATTTCTTAATTTTTTCTTAATTTTTAAATAGTATTTTATTCGGCGTCTCAGCTTAATTTTTAAATAGTATTTTCTTCGGCGCCTCACGATAATTTTTAAATCGTATTTTCTTTTGTGTCTCACGCTAATTTTTAATGATATTTTCTTTGACGTCTCACGCTAATTTTACATGGTATTTTCTTTGGCGTATCACGCTAAATTTTAAATGGTAATTTTTTTGGCGTAACACTAATTTTTTAATGGTAATTTCTTTGGCGTCTCACGCTAAATTTTAAATGGTAATTTCTTTGGCGTCACACGCTAACATTTAAATGATATTTTCTTTGGCGTCACACGCTAATTTTAAATAATATTTTCTTTGGCGTAACACTAATTTTTTAATGGTAATTTCTTTGGCGTCACACACTAATTTTTAAAAGTAATTTCTTTGGCGTCTCCCGCTAATTTTTGAATGATTATTTCTTTGGCGTCACACGCTTATTTTAAATGGTAATTTCTTTGGCGTCTCACGCTAATTTTTAAATGGTATTTTCCTTGGCGTCCCACGCTAACTTTTAAATGGTATTTTCCTTGGTGTCCCACGCTAATTTTTAAATGGTATTTTCCTTGGTGTCCCACGCTAACTTTTAAATGGTATTTTCTTTGGCGTATTACGCTTATTTTTAAATGATATTTTCTTTGGCGTATACGCTAATTTTTAAATGGTAATTTCTTTGGCGTATCACGCTTATTTTAAAATAGTATTTTATTTGGTCTTGCACGCTTAATTAAAAAACAGTATTTTCTTTGAAGTATCGCGTCAATTTTTTAATTGTGTTTTCTTTGGCCTTTCACGCTTACTTTTTAAATGGTATTTTCTTTGGCCTGGCACGCTTCATTTTTAAATGTTAATTTTTTTTTGCCTAGCACACTTCATTTTTAAATAATATTTTCTTTGGCCTGGCACGCTTCATTTTTAAATGGTATTTTCCTTGGGCTAGCAGGCTTCATTTTTAAATAGCATTTTCTTTGACCAGGGCGCTCAATTTTTAAATGTCATTTTCTTTTGGCCTAGCACACTTCATTTTTAAATTGTATTTTCTTTGGGCTAGCACGCTGAATGTTTTAATTGTGTTTTCTTTGGCCTTGCACGCTTTATTTTTAAATGGTATTTTCTTTGGCCTTGCACACTTCATTTTTAAATTGTATTTTCTTTGGCCTTGCACACTTCATTTTTAAATTGTATTTTCTTTGGCCATGCACGCTTCATTTTTAAATTGTATTTTCCTTGGGCTAGCAGGCTTCATTTTTAAATAGCATTTTCTTTGACCAGGGCGCTCAATTTTTAAATGGTATTTAAAAAAATATTTTTTGTATGTCATGCGATGTTTGAAATTGTATTTCCTTACACTTTTCACGCTTAATTTTTACATTACATTTTCCTTTGGCCTGCCACGGTTTAATTTGAAGAGTTATATTCTTTAGTCTATAACGATAAATTATTTAATGGTATTTTCTTTAGCCTGTCACGCTCAAGTTATAAACGCGTAAATCGAATGGATGTATCTTTCAAATATCTGTTCATTAGGCCAATCGACCTCCCCCCCCCATAGTTTTGTATCGCGTGTTTATACTATGTGACAGTTTCGTCAATCTTCGGCCTTTAGTCATTAAACTTAACTGTTGCGGAATTTACTGGCTCGACATGTCTTCGTAAATTAATACGGCAGTCCTGATGTTGTTTGGGAGGGGGGTGTGTGATGTCAGCACTTTCAGACAAAGTCGGGTGTCCATGCATTATCGGGTGTTGGTTTTGGAACATTCAGTTCTCTCCATAAATCTTGTCGCAAAGGACAAGAATGCATGTTTAGGTATTTGGAATTACTTTTAAAGGTAACCCAATACAAGTTAAGCATTTTATACTCGTGAGTCTTAACAGTTTTATGAAGGAAAAACGTATCGGTCAAAGCTTCCGATATATCGACTGATATTTTTAGAACCATCAGTTTAAATTAATGCTTTCACTCTTAGCATCTTAATAGTTGGGAATGACCTTCATCAGCTGTAGTCATTAAGCTTACTATCCGAGGCACTTAAAACCAACATTTTAAATAAAAAATGTAATTCATAAGTTTCTTGTAAACACGAAACAAAAATAATTCATTTATTGATATAAATAGATAAGTATTAAGATTTGGGTAATTTTGACAAATTTATTTATCTTTTAAATAAGACAATAGAAATTAAAAGAAAGAAGAAATCAATTCGCCTGAGTGATAGTGTGTGTGGGGTGACTCTTTTAAAAACAATGAAAATGAGAATGTGGGGTTGCTAGAGAATAAAATAGGGGAAAGGGGGTGAGAGAGAAAAGGCGAAGAATGACTACACATTTTCTTTAACTATTGTTAAAAAAACCCTCAAGAGAAGGAGAGAGATATACATAGATACAGAGAGAGAGAGAGAGAGAGAGAGAGAGAGAGAGAGAGAGAGAGAGAGAGAGAGAGAGCATTTGAACTCTTATGCCTCCTCGGTATATCATTCTAGCTAACTAAGACATATAAGTTTCCTTTAAATTATCTCACTTGATAATTAATGAGCATATTTTCAGAAAAGTTTTCTTAATTTATCCTATTTTTATTAAATTACTTTAATTAGTTTCTGTTAATATCAATGAAACTTTTGAATAAATATAGGAGAAGTAACATAATAATTTACAAATGAATAACACAAAACAATAACTTATTATACTGTTTAACAATAGTTATGCAAATTAGACAGATATATGAATGTTTATGGTTCTTTTGTCAGTACTATATATACTGTATTTTAAAGTATTGTGTTGTATTATTGATTTAAGTAACAGTAACCCGTTCTGATGGTAATATAGGACTTATACACGAAAGAAATCGCATTTATTCATTTAGATAATATATTAGCAAGAATAACCTAATTTGCCCGACAACTAATGACGAACTATGTGCCCTCTTGCATTGTACACTGACAGCCATGTTATTAAATAGTTGGTATGCGTTGGTATAGAAAGGGATAAGGTGATAAGCAAAGAACATACTAAATAAAGCAATAAAAACATATATTGACTGTATATTTCGTTTCAATTACGAAACTTTGTCATTAAATAAGCATTTATTGAAAGAAGTCAGTATATATATACAAAAGTGCTAATGTGAGAGAAATGATGTCGGTAGTAGGCATGTGTTTGCTGAAAGAGATTGGTTTTCAGTGTGTAGACGAAGAGTGGATGTCGTATAGGCGAGTAAGTGAAAAAAAATAGTAACGATCTGAGTTATGGTTCATATTTCATTACAATCATACCTACGATCAGCATTATGCTTCGACCGCTAACACTTCGAATCTATTTTTGCTATATATAATCTGACTCCTTTCAATAAGTGCTTATTCTATGACAAAGTTACATAACTGAAACGAAATATTAAATCAACAGCAACAATGGTTTGTGTTATTCCAACACTATACAATAACATGAGCGCCAGTGCTTGATGCAAGAGTGCACATAGTTAATCATTCATTCTCGAACAAAACGTCTAGCATATAAAGCTTTGGGGATATTTTCATGTTAAACAAACTTTCACATAGTTTTTATGACAATTTATTCCGAATCAACGAGATCTTTTTAACCGCCACCTGAGTAGATGAGGTGATGACGAATTTAGGGTTTACATCTCCATTCAGTGTGATGTCCCTTCTATGTTTCTAGTTTCTCGTTGTGTTACTGCAGTGTTATCCTATTTCAGTTTATCTGCAATTGGTGGGAGTATCTCGTTATGTGAGTTGGTTACCGTACTCTAGGATTCTTCTTATTATTATTATTAGTAGTAGTAGTAGTGGAGGTAGTATTAGTAATTGTAGTAGTAGTATTCTATTTTAGATTATCTGTGATTGGTCGGATTTATCTGGTTATGTGAGCATGTTTCAGTACTCAAGTATTTTTCTTCTTTTTCTTTTGCTTATTATTATTATTATTATTATTATTATTATTATTATTATTATTATTATTATTATTATTATTATTATTATTATTATTATTATTATTCGGTGTAGTAGTAGTAGTTGTAGTAGTATTAGTAAGAGGAGTAGTTGTCAATTTCAGTTTATCTGTGAGTGGTCAGTTTTATTTTTTATATGAGTTTGTTTCTATAGTCTAGGATTCTTCTTCTTCTGCTTATTATTTACTCACTGGGAGTTATCACACTGGTCATCGTCAGTGATCGCCCACTGCCAACAACCTGTGGTATTCCCTGGAGTCTGAGTGACAACAAGTCTCCTCAGACTTCCAGTATGCTCCACCTCTTTTCGTTCATCACCGCTGATGACCTTGCGGTATCTCAACAGCCACCCACCACCGATTTCCCGCTGATAAGGGCAATTGGTACCCTCTGGGGCCCGAGTGGCAACAAGCCTTCCCAAGGTCCCAGAGCTGTCCGCGCTCTTTCAGTGGAGGTCTGGTTTGCGCTTTCCCTCCTCGACCCTCTGTCCATAATTTTCGTGGCGTCAGCCTATGCTTGCGCCTATTATTATTATTATTATTATTATTATTATTATTATTATTATTAGTAGTAGTAGTAGTAGTAGTAGTAGTAGTTGTAATATCAGTGATTATAATACTTCTAGTTGTAGTATTCTATTTTAGTTTATCTATGATTGGCCAGGGTTATCTGCTTATGTAAGTTTGTTTCCGTACTCTAGGATTCTTCTTCTTCTTATTCTTCTTCTTCTTCTTCTTCTTCTTCTTCTTCTTCTTCTTCTTCTTCTTTCTCTGCTACTACTTATTCTACTTCTTATACTTCTGTTTATTATTATTATAATACTTATTATTATTATCATTATTATTGGTGGTAGTAGTAGTATTAGTACTGGTAGTGGTAATGGTGGTAGTACGTGTACTATAATTGTGACATTACGATCTTTTTAATAGATTAAAAGATGTCATGAAGAAGAGTGGTGACTACAATTAAATGCATATCCCATTGTGTTATTTATCGTTAAACCTCATACCAGTTTTGGTTCAATTCTGCGTGTTTGTTATGATTTGTAGTATTAGTAGCAATGGTAATATGTTGACCCCTACGAGCAATCCGGCATACCAACGGTTCTTTATGTCAAACTTAGTGTAGTCTTGTTGTACACATTTTGGAGGCTATACGTGTCTAATATGCAGATGGACGAAAAAACACCAAATTATAACATAGATTGAATTATTTGTATTATTTGGACTATAATTCAAATCTAGGTTGTTATTCTCACAACTATTCGGCCGATGTAACCCTCGTTCTTGTTCGAGTTTATCTTTTAGAACTCGAGAATTTTTATATCGAACTCGGGAATCGATACTGATGGTCGAACTACACCCTTTATTTGATCCAGTACTCACGCATGACGCAACAGATAAAGGCACTGTATATCTATCAGTCCTAAGTGACAGGCGATAATAACTAAGAATCAATTAAAAACTACTGAACACTTCTTCATGGCTGACGGAACAAAACCAATCTACTCCTGTGGATAAAATAATGGTTCCAGTTCGAACTGGAACCATTATTTTGTCGGTCGAAACGTTTTAAAAATAATCAAGATAACAACAGTAGTCCGAAAAATCTAGATGATACAAAACAACTAAAATAATGACGTATGATTCAATGAAGAACAAAGTGTCTTTGAGACCATATTTCTGCAACCCCCTAACTTTCTTCTGCTCGCGGTCAGCAAAATCGTGTTCCAGGACAAGAAATACAATTTCAAACCAACAATAAATAAACAACAATGGCTGCCATTGTGAAGACAAACCAAAACAAGTCCAATTATTTATAAAACAATAATGTGAGAGAAAGAGAACCAAAGAGACAGATACAGACATAGGTAGATAGAGAGGGGGAGAGAAAGAAAGAGGGAGTCAACAGATGACGATTAGAACGGAAGTGACATAGCGTTGCCACGAACGATAGCCAGGGAGATGCGTTGGAACAACCAGACTGACTCACGGGGCTCGTGCCTAGACGTTGAAATCCTCCGTCCAATGTCCTGAAAAAATTTAACAGTCTCGGGGCCAAATGTAACCAATACAAACGGGCTGAATAAAAACAGATCTTCTTCCAAATTGATTTCCTTCGTTTATGTTTCGTTATTAAATATTGCGTTCACGTCAACAAATAATCATTTATTGATTTCTGTTCGCAGAGAAAATATTGTCAAGTTAGAAAGCATGTAGATGTCGGCAAGGGGCTGAGCAGTTAACTTTTGAGGCCATCGCTGTTCCATGTGAACAGTAGTTAGCGAATATGACGTCAGACGAGATTAGGACAAGCGTGCAAAGCACCAGGGGAGTAAACCCTGGTTTTATAAAAAAGTAGTTTGAACAGCTCCGTCAATTCTCTGCTGGGAGGTGACGGTGGTTAAGTGGATAACGACACGGACTGAAGACCTGGGTGTTCCAAGTTCGAATCTAGTCGGTTCCACAGTACCACTTTCACTTAGAAAATAAGTAGAAATTCTCTATTAGGGCACCTCGAGCGATTGACAATGAACTAACCACTTCACAAAGGCAGAAGTGCTAGCTTATGCCACTGCAGTCTATCCTCTGTCGAAGGCGGATCCTCGAGTGGTATGAAAAGAAAAGTGTTTTCTCTCGATGTATTCACTACTCCTTGTGTTTTGGACGACAAGCTTCAGACTAGAAAAACATTACAAACACTTATACTCACATCGGGCGATATATAAACAAGACATACTGCTGAGAATTAATGTTTACGATGTAAAACTATCAAATATACAAAATCTAAAGTCTTATCGATAAAAATGTCCAATCCAAGACGGATACATTATCAAAGAACCCTGGGCTGATAAATTAAATATGTATAGTTTTTTTTACTTATTCAAATTTGCAATCGTTTCATTTTTTCTCTCCTCACCTACACACATATACATATGCATATATATATAAATATATATATATATATTCATATATATATACTCATATATAAACTGATATATATATATATACTGATATATATACTCATATATATATATATACTAATATATATATATACTGATATATATATATATATATATATATATATATATATATATATATATATATATATATATATATATATATATATATACTCATATATATATGAGTATATATATACTCATATATATATATATTCACCCCCAAAATGGAGAAGGTAATCCATTGGAAGCTGGTCTCCTGACAGCAGAACAGATACTACATTACCCCTTCCCAAAAGGAGGATATAATACCTGGGAGCATTACCCCACTTCCTAAGAAAAGGAGGAGGTAATTTCTGGGAGGACGATTTTATGACAACAGAACCGATACTTCACTACCCACTCTATTAAAAGATAATGCAGTAATAAATTAAATCATTTTTTTAATTAATTTGAAAATGTCTAGCCAAGACACATTATTTGGCTAAGATCAAAGTGTAGTACCTGTTCTCGCCAAATCCAGCGACATCAGACGTTTTACTATCAATGAAAATATTGCGTGTACATAAGAAAATATGACAATGCAAACTTACAACTGTATATTACAAAATATTAATTTATTAGAAGCCGTTTATAAAATAAATATGCAAATGAAGAATACCTAAATGTGTTTGCACTGTACTATATATATACGGTATTACAAAGTACTATCTCGTATCTTAGAAAAAAATAAGCACAACCTGTTTTGATGTTAATATAGTTAGGAAAGATTGAACTTTTTTTTGCATTTATTCATTTATATATAGTACTAGCGGAACCCGTCGCCCGGCGTTGCACGGGAGAAATGGCCTATAGTTCTTTCTCCAGCCCCACCCCCTATACCGTGTTGGCGAATGTTGCAAATTAAAAAAAAAAAGAAGCGGCAGAGTCGAATGGGATCGAACGCCGAAACTGTCGATCATTAAACCTCCCTTCTTACCCACGACGCCACGCTTACGATTTAAATTGTGTAAATAGACTAATAACGCTATGGTTGTTTATTGACATGCGTGTTATGTTAACATTTACATTCTGACGACCAAATAGAAACTTCAACAATAACGCGGTGTAGGTCATTTTTGGATGAAGTAAATTCATTTGGGCAATTGTTCTATAATATGCGTGTTTAAGGTGTATGTTTTTGAAAATGTAAATGTATCCGCGTCTACCAGTATCTTAGTGCTTAATGAATTAAATAGGAAGTCGATTCGATCAAGAAATGTTATCCGCCATATTGAATAATTAAATGTTGAAGGAACTGTGTTCGTTAATTTCATTCGCTTAAATCCGGAATGAATTTAAATGTAGAAGGTAGAATTAGATAGAACGTAATCTGATATTCGCGAATAATCATCGGAGTGTAAGGGAGCGGTTGTTAAGTATTTGCGTATTGCTTAATATTATGTAGTAAAATAATGCCAGACAAATACGAAATAACAATGGGTGCTTTATGAAAATTATACTGTGTTTATTAGTTCCCGGTGTCGATGAGTGTAGTCACAGTACAGAATTGTTAGGGAGAAAAGTTTTTACTACCACCTATATGGAGTTGGTATTTCGGAGAGTCGTGGCGGCCGGGCCGAATGTAATATTCAGTGTAAGTTTGGAAAGAAGAATAACAGATATACTAAAACACGCTCGAGTGAATAAGTGCAATGTAATTGTGAGTTCAGTAGCCCGTGATGCATGTGGTTATTTTCCTATTCTCCGAGAAGGTACAGGGGAAAAAACGTCTCTACTTTATATATTAGAAGAATAGAAGAAAAGAAGATATGCTTGTTCTCTATAGAAACTCAAATTGGTAAACTAAAAAATTTGAAATAATATGATTAAACTCAGTTTTTTTTTTCAAGCAAGTGAATGCTCTATTTTTAATATTTTTCGTTCGATAGATTTTGAAAAATCTACATATATTGTTTTCATTGTTCGCTCTTTAATTGTTTAAGCTAAAAACTTTGTAACTGACAGAAAAAAAAACCAGAAAAAAGTAAAATGCTGCTAATAGCAGATTTGATCCTAAGGAAAATGAAGCTCCGAGATGAACCCAATATCAAGTGATAAGCAAAATAAAGAAAGCAAGTAATGATTAAACAACCACCTAAGACTTACTCCACCACTTGAAATGCATCCGAAATGAAATCGTTCATAATATAATAAAATAAAATAAATTATCACCGGTGGATGTTTTTTTTCTTATTTGGGTCATCAGGACGTCGCTAGCTATAAATGCATCGTTCTTTTCTTTAAGTTGAACGCTCTTATTATGACGTCAATCCGCCGAATAAAGTGTTAACATTATCACTGTTTAATTAGCTATCCAGCGGTGGCCGAATAGTTCTAGGTGTCGGGATTGTAAAACACTCGAAGCCCGGGGTTTCGAATCACGCGATCAGTAGTGAATATTTATATCTCTATGCTGATGAGTCCCGATTAAAAAGGACGAAACGTATACGTAAATAGATAATAAACAATATATATATAAATATATATATATATATATGAAATTCTATATGGATATTTTAGTAATGCATCTAAATAAATAGCGATAAGAACACTGGCGAAGCATACTTTTCCGCTATTTTTTGACGAAGGGTGTATACTAGAAGATTAATATTTTCTTTCCTTTGTTTTATTTTGCTTTCATTGATGGTTTTAACTTTTGAAATTAAATCTTTTACGCAGTACAACCTTAACATGTTCGAGTAATACTAAACCTTAAGAAATCTGTCAGCACACCTGATCCAGCTCCAATCTACAAAACATTCACAACAAAACTCATCTAGCTACAACAACTAAATAAGTTTCCTTTCTTTCTGTGTACCTAAAACTAAACGAAACTTCCATTGGCAAATTCTTTTTTCAAGAAATATCCCTCTGTGGAACACAATACCCCGGGACTGCTTCTCAGTTGACTACAATGAAGTCGTTTTCAAGTCGATTTTTAAAAGATTCTTGTTGAACTGTCCTCTTACATAATCAAATTCTGCCCAGTTTTTACCAATCCGCATGATATTATCTCATCATCCACCAAACAAACTCGTGAACACTTATCCTTTAGTGGCCTTTGGACCTTGATAAGTGGTGACTTAGTACATAAAAATAAACCTCGGAGGATCAGTAATGCCATGAAGCGTCAATTAAGTACAGTTTTATTATTATTACTTGTTATTGATATACCTATATCGAAAAGGATATTGAGTATTTGTTTATCAAATATCTACTGTCGCAATGCTTTGCTTGTCACCGCTCACACTTCATCTGAAATGAGTGAAATCATTTGTGACGTCATCCATGGAAATCATTTATGTGGAAAGTAACTCTATATACATACTAGACCACCCGTGACCCGTTGGGTCAGTTTGTTATATTAGCTATGGAATTCATGTATGAGCGTGACACTTGTGGCATAAAGAAAATAGTTTTTTTTTTACATAACAGAAGCATTTCTATGAAAGTATATTAAAATGAAAAAAGAATATAGATAGATTTCTATGAGTCGTTCTGTTTATTATAATTGTTTTTTTTTAAAATTACAGTTACTGAATTTTAATGGTTTGTTAGGGCGATTTGAGAAAGGAAGGGGGTACAGCAGGCTTTCTCGCGTACGTAACGAAAACAGAGGGAGTAGGAGTGGTGAAATCTATGAGAGGGAAAGTGGGAGGTGGTTTCGTTCACCGACCGCTAGTATGGCTGATATTAATAATGAGTGTTGTTTTTTTGTTTGTTTGTTTTTGTTTTTTAAAAGGGAGGAGTTTTTTTTAAACTGCGACAGACTTTACGAAGTCCTCCCGTTGAATGTTTTTAGCCGTGAAGAAAACAAATAAACTATTTGATGAAATTAAATGAAATTGTTTAAACATTTCCAGAATGAAAAATTTCATGCGTTCGTTAATCATAATAGAGAATAACGGAATTGGAATAACAGTTTGAAGACGATGCTATTTACGCATGCGCAACCGGATGTTGAAAACCGGAAAGCTGAAAGCTGATTGCAAACATACAAGAACAATAGACTTTTAGTATTATATAGATATACTAGACGATGCGGAGGGTCAAGTACAACACGAAGACGTTGTGACTATTTTGTCTATTTAATATTATTTGTTATAGCGTTTGTTACTTCTTGGTCACTGGATGACGTCACAAAGAGATCATGTCACAAAGGGATGACGTAATAAATGATGCTATTACTAAATGATGATGTCATAAATCAAATAAGATACGTGAAATATCCTTTATGTAGTTTTATCTAGATGTCTGGGCGTCTAAACTTCTGTTGTTCTTGTATGTTTAACATAGTGCCCACTAGATGACATCACAAATATATGACGTCACTAAATGAAGACGTCATCTAATAAAATAGAGACATCAGGATATCATTTGTGATGTCATAAAGTATGACAACTCCGAACAATGACGTCATCAATCAAATTAGATAAAGAGGTAACATATGTCCTTCATGACATTTCATCTCAAAAACCCGTGACCCGACACTGACTATATATATATATATATATATATATATATATATATATATATATATATATATATATATATATATATAAATGATGTATTTTTATATAATTATTTTTATTGGTGATTGTAGCGTTCGTTGTTATTTTGCTTAATATTATTTCGATTGTCTCACTTCCTAAGTGATTAAGATGCAGAACATTGCATTATTAGTCGCCCTTAACTTCATAGGACGTATTTTTCGTTAATATATATTTTTATTTATTTTATACGTACATAAAAGTAATCCATGGACACGTGTTTCTGGCTCACAGCCGTCATCAGCATAGCTAACTTAGACAGAGATCGAACCTTCGATATTGATGTCTATAGGACGGCTGGACCAAGACGCTCTGTCTAGAAATATGTACGATTTTTATCACCTAAATATTTAATGTATTTTTATGTAATTATTTTTATGTAATTTTGTTATTGGTGATTGTAGCGTTCGTTGTTATTTTGCTTACTATTACTATTCGATTGTCTCACGTCGCAAATGCATTGAAAGCGCGACTATTCTCCTTTCATCACCATCAAACTTCAACCTAAGGCTCGGTTCTCATATCTTAAGCAGACACTTAGCAAAAGTCGCACTAAAACAATGCAATATATTACACCACTGCGCCCCTGATTAAGGATATATATATATATATATATATATATATATATATATATATATATATATATATATATATATATATTAGAAAATGTGTGGATGTGTGTATATGTGTATATGTATGTAAATATATATACACACATGCGTGTGTATATGTATATATATACACATGTGCGCGCGTGTGTGTATATCTATATATTTTTGTGATAATAGCAAGCTCTCATTGATAATCAAATCATTTTAATACATCTCTCTCTAACTTAACCCTTATTTTTTATTTGAAATCATTTATATTTTTTCTTTTTTTTTCTCCTACTCTTTAACCTGTTTTTCCCGTTTGTTTCATTTTTCACACATTTTGTCCACCACGGCTTTTCATTTTTATGAATTGCTCTTTAAAAACCTAATGTGTGACAAATTAGCAGACCTATACATGTTTCTTTCTTATTAATCTTTGGGATCTAACATCCAGTGTATCAATTTCATGCCCACACCTTTTGTTCACCTTAGCCAGCTTCTCTGCCGCCTTTTCCTCCCCCACCGCTTTCTTCATATTAACTCATTAAGTCTGATAGTAAAAGAGAGTAAATAAATAAAAAATATAAACAGAAGAATAAGAAACATAGAAGAATGTGTCATATTCCAACATGACTTAATGTCTTCTCATATGGTCTAATCAGATCATCCTTCCCCCATCCCATGTGTGTGCCTTCAAAATAAAATTATTTCAATATCTTCATTTTCTGAAGACGTTTGACTCGAACGAAACCGGTAAAAAAATCTCTTGATTACGTGACAGTTTCTGTTGGCCGAGTGGATATGGCGACTGCTTGCAGATTCTAGGCTGACTCTGTGAACCAGGTTCGCGCCTCCCGACCATCTGGAATTATTACTTTCCTGCACTGCAATAAGCTTGAAACGCTAGCGTCTGTAAGTATAAATAATTTAATATTAATTCATAAATATTATACAAAGCCCCTTTAAGAAATTAAAGTTGAGAACTCTCGGGGATGTCAGAAATAGACTGTCAAAAAGCTCTAATGCAAAGTTCCGAATAAGTTTGTAGAACACTCTCGACTAGTCTTCAATCTGTGCCCGCTTCTAGGTACATATAGATCTTAATTACCCTTAATTACGTGACAGTTTCTCTTGGCCGAGTGGATATGACGACTGCTTGCAGATTCTAGGCTGACTCTGTGAACTATATATATATATATATATATATATATATATATATATATATATATATATATATATATATATCGTCTTGACCCGGAGAGTTGCAGATACTACCATAGCTGTTGATTTTTTTGTAACTGTGCACACTGGTTGAAATTATGAAGCAATGACGCCACAAATGATGACGTCATAAATGATGCCATCACAAAGGGACGATGTTATGAATAATGATGTGACAAATAGCGTCATCGATTAAGGATGGATTTAAACCAATTAGAGACAGCGAAGGGGAAGATATGCTTTATTCGTACGTCTACTAGACGGTTTTTTACAAATTTATATGGCATGGCATCAACGTTTATTTTTTGTTTTTTTAAAGAGCACGTTTTCATGAATCGATGATATTCATAAAAATTATTTCTTTTCATATAAAAATATTCCATCCTACCCATGAAATCAAAATGGGAAATATTATAAACAAACGCAAGCATAGTATAGATCAAACAGATTAAAGGGCCAACTTTGGTGTAGCAATGGGCAGTTTAATTGGAGCTGAATTCTGAGAAATAATGAGTTTGCGTAATGCATCAGAAACACCAACCGAAATGATAACAGCCATCTCAAAAGCATGTGTTGCGTTTAGTGGAATTACAAAGGCATTATTTGTCACGAGATTGGCTCACAGCAAACAGTTAATTCAATGTTCACGTTTGAAACAAGCCGCGCGTGCGTGGTCCCCCCTCTGTATGTGACTCGATGTGGCGAGTGTAAAATGCAATAAATTTGGGCAATTTGGGGCATTTTTGACCCCCTTTTGACTCCCTGGGGGCGCGAACCAGAATTTTTCTGAGGTCAAAGATGCTCATTTTATATTCAAAACAATTGCCTCTACATTTTGGTCAAGTTTCAGAAAAATTTAATGGATGGATCAAACGTTATGGGAGAAAAGGGTCATTTTTTGCCACTTTGGGAGCTTTTAACCCCCTGGGGGCGCGAACCAGATTTTTTCCAAGGTCAGCGATACTTATTTTCTATTAGAAACAATTGCCTTTACATTTTAGCCACGTTTAAGAGAAATTGAATGGATGGATGAAAAGTTATGGGGCAAAATATCGTTTTTTGCCATTTCGGGGCCTTTTGACCCCCTGGGGGCTAACCAGATTATTTTCAAAAATCGGAGAATGTCCCTTTCTAGCCTGACCAAAGTTACAACTTCATGCAAAATTTCAGAGAAATTCAATGGATGGTTGCGTAGAAAAATCCGGACGGACGGACGGACATTCCTCAAAACATAAGTCCCCCGATTTTATAAATCGGGGGACCAATTAATAAATAATTTAATTAAATATTTCAGCCGAAAGTCAAACTGAACGGCAAAACATGATCTTTCTTTCTCTTTCTTTCTCTATCCCCGATCTCTCCCACTTCTCCCCATCTCTTTCTCTCTCTTTCTCTAAAAGTTTAACTATTTAGTTTATCCATTTGATAAATGGAACTATGATTTAGTTTATTTAAATATGGTTCAAATATTTATATGTTTTTCTCATAAACAAGTCTTTAGGCAAACCGACACCGTCAAGGTCAAACGGTTTCCGTTTTATGTTAATATAATTAAAACTACAGATTCCATGTTTATAGATCCCGTAATGAAGCTATATCTCTATGAAATAGCAGGCTAAACATTTGGAGACACGATTTACTTTTAAACTGACTTAAAGATTCACTGTCTCAAGTGGGTTCATTTGTTGGTTTTATTTGCACACCCTGAGTGCGTTTGCAACCATACAGTTTTCGGTAAGTGCTGTACATAAACCTGGCAGGCAAGTTAAAAGACAGGATATGACATAATTAATTTGTATAAATATCTATATCATATAAAGAAGTATGCATACCAAACTTATATGACTTGTTTAAATCGTTCAAATATGATCGCCTGTCTGTCTGCCTGTCTCGTAATAGTTATAAATATATATTTTTTAATCTAAAAACATATACGTTTCATTCTTTCGGGAATCGTCAGTGTAGAAATAATTATTTATACTGGTCGCACGATTCGAAATCCCGGAACACAAGGCATGTTTTTAATTCAAATTCCAACGCTTAAGCTCACACGGTTACTATAAACACCCCGTAAATCAGTGAGAGTTTAAACCTATTAAAGGCAGCCGTCGTCAAGAGTGTTCAACTACTGAAGGAATATGCATTCAAACTACGATGACGGCTGTGTTAATACTACTCACTACAGTGCCCAGCCAATATTTTTTTTTTGGGGGGGGGGGGGCGACAATATACTCACGAGTATTATATTTAAACACTATACATTACAGTGTCCGTTGAGTGAACCCGAGTTTCATCGGCAATCATCAATGTGGAGGGTGATTGCTCTGCCGGCACACGATTCTAAAACTTCAGACCGAAGTCAATATTTTACATTTTGTCTGAACGCCTAGGACGATGAGGCGACTAAACAAATCTCGTTGAAGGAAGAGAATTAAGATCTATTTACATATAAGTAAGAGGCACATATAGAAAGCTGTATGCAACAGTATTCTGAATTTTAAAATCGCCAGAGAAAAACCTCCACCTTAAACATACATAGAATCGAGATGGATACAGCCTCAGCCCACCAGATACTCTGAAATACCGTAGATATTAAAATCAGCTCTATGGTTAAGACGTTGGCTCAACCAGAATAATTATATGATCATTTTAAAATAAACAAAAATCATGACATAATCATTTTGGAATCAATAAGTTCCATGAACTCAACATTAACAGACGTTTATGCGTACGAACGTTTCTGAGACGAATATTTATTGAATAACAAGTTTCATCTTCAATGATATGCGGGGGACACTTTGGTGATCCTATCATCAGTAGAAGGTGTGATTCTGAATAGGCTAAAACCTCACTGAGTCATAACTACCCACATTTTTTCTGCAAGTTTATCTCAGTAATAATGTCTATCAAAACAATCCCAAGACTGTACCTGAGTCGAGGAGAACAATCACAGCCCAAATCAGGACAGTGCTAAGAGAGGGTTAGTGTTAGGGTTAGGGTTAGGGATAGGGATAGGGTTAGGGTTAGGGTTAGGGTTAGGGTTAGGGTTAGGGTTAGGGTTAAGGTTAGGGTTAGGGTTAGGGTTAGGGTTAGGGTTAGGGTTAAGGTTAGGGTTAGGGTTAGGGTTAGGGTTAAGGTTAAGGTTAGGGTTAGGGTTAGGGTTAGGGTTAGGGTTAGGGTTAGGGTTAGGGTTAGGGTTAAGGTTAAGGTTAAGGTTAGGGTTAGGGTTAGGGTTAGGGTTAAGGTTAGGGTTAGGGTTAGGGTTAGGGTTAGGGTTAAGGTTAGGGTTAGGGTTAGGGTTAGGGTTAGGGTTAGGGTTAAGGTTAGGGTTAGGGTTAGGGTTAGGGTTAAGGTTAAGGTTAGGGTTAGGGTTAGGGTTAGGGTTAGGGTTAGGGTTAGGGTTAAGGTTAGGGTTAGGGTTAGGGTTAGGGTTAGGGTTAGGGTTAAGGTTAAGGTTAGGGTTAGGGTTAGGGTTAGGGTTAGGGTTAAGGTTAGGGTTAGGGTTAGGGTTAGGGTGAGGGCAGTGCCAAGAGAGGAGTGTGTCCGAATTATTGACAATTTTGCGTGTCGTATCCAAATATGTTTATCATTGAACGCCGATAAAACAACGAATGATGAATATTCATAGCGATAAATTGGTGGACAAGCCATGTCTCCTTGATCTTCACATTGTGAACTGCTGGTACAGCAAAGTTTACGATTTGGCACGATTTTTCCTTTTTGTTGATTATTATGAGATCTTGCTATGATGAGTTTATCTGTTTGCACCTCCATATCTTATATGATTTTGTGTTTTTCGTTTTCCAGTATTGTCTCTGGTTTATGTTTGCACCATTTTCCTGCGTGTTCGAAATGCAGTCATTCGCATAGTTCCCAGTGTACTGCTTTTCCCACAAAGTCATGTCTGTTCTTCTATTCTTTTCGGGCTAGTTTGCTGCATTTACTTATGTGATTTACTGTTTCGTATCTTTGTCCACACAGTCTGCATTTACTGTTTTCATGGGTTTTATCTATTTTAGCTTTATTGTAGTTTGTCCTTATCGTATCGTTCTGTGCAGCCGTCAGTAAAGATTCTGTTTCTCTGTTTAAGTGTCCTTTTCTTAGCCATGTCCAGCTATTTTCGGTGGTTTCCTCTCTTGTCAGTCTTATGAAACGTCCATGAAGTTGTTTTTCTTCCAACTTTTCTTTTCTTGTCTTTTTGTTTCTGCTTTAGGTGCTTCCCGAGTTGTACATTGCGACGGTGTCTCTTGCTGCGGTAATTAGCCTTTCTGTGTTTTTGGTTATGTATTTCTCCAGCCTTTGTTTTGTGTCTTCCACACAGTCTTCTATACTTACCAGTTCTCTTCCCCCTTCGTTTCTGTTCACGTAAAGTCTGTCTGTATCGTCTTCTGGATGTAGTGCGTTGTGCATGGTGATTACTTTTCTAGTCCTCACGTCAAGGTGTCTGAGTTTTTCTTTAGTCCAGCCTATGAATAGTCCAGAATATCTTATTACTGATACTGCCCAGATGTTTTTTTTTACTTAATTTCTGCTATATAATTCCGTTTCTAAGAGTTTTCTTTTCTTCGCAAATATTCTTTTCGAATCTTATCCTTCATTTCTGTAGATTTGACGGTGTCTGCTTCCAGAACTCCCAAATATTTATAGCTATCTAGTTCGCCTAGCACCCCTATCTCCTATTGATGTCGCAGTGCAATGCCTTCTGTTGTCTCCAGTGTTCCCTTTTCATCTCTAGCAGTGCGCACTTTTCTATTCCGAATTCCATTTGAAAGTCTTGTCTGAAGATTCTTGTCGTAGTTATCATCTTTTCCAGTCCATTTTTTCTTTTTGCAAATAGCGTCAGGTCTTCCATGTACATAAGGTGGTTTATTCTTTGTTTTGTGTCTGTAAACTTGTATCCGGTATCACATTTTCTGAGTATGTAGTTGAGTAACATCATGGCTTTAATTAACAGTAATGATGATAGAAAATCTCCTTGTAAAATGCCTTACTGTATTTTTGCCCTCTAGCTGCCAGTTCTAGTTTCCATGTTGCCATTGCTTTCTTAATGAGATTAATAATCCTGTCGGGTATTTTGTACATTTTTAAGTATTTGATCATTCATGCTTAAGGGATTCTGTCGTGTACTTTCCTGTTACCATCTATGGCATGGATATGTTCTTTTTTCTGCATTTTACCTTTTTCAGGATCGTTTGATCTATGTATAGCAGATCATGCGTCCCTCTTCTCTGGCATCATGTTTGTTCCTTCAACGATTGTTCAGATTTTTTCCCTCAGTTGTGCTGTTAGGATTTCCCACATTGTTGGTAAGTAGGTTATTGGTCTGCAGTTGCTTGGTATCGTTCCGTTTTCGGCGTCTTATTGTATTAGCGCTGTTTGTCCCTTAGTCATCCACTCTGGTACAGCTATTTAGTGGATACATCCTCTCAGTTTCTGCGATAGCCTTTCATGTAGGGTCGTAAATTTTAAAAACCAGTATGCATGTATTCTATCGTGGCCTGGTGCTTTCGAGTTTGGTATTTTCCTTAGGGTTGTCTAATTGTTTATTCGTTAATTTCTGTTTCTGTTCCTTCTTCAATTCTTCATAGTTCATCTTTCATGTTTTCAGCCATTTGGAATTTTGTTGTGTTTTTGAAGCTTTTCCCATATCTTGCTCAAGACGTGTTTTGTCTCTGTTGGGTCCGATTATTCTGTTGTTGTTTCCCGGTTTACGTTTTTGTAAAACTGTCTTTCATTGTTTATACAGGCTGGTTCTGTTTGTGCTGTTCCGATTTGTATCTCTATCGTTTCAGTCTGCTATCTTTTGTTTTAGTTCTTCATGTTTCATATTTAGTGTTTCCTTGCAAGTAAGATTTCCGCTCTTCCACTGTTTTCTGTTCTCTTTCATCATGTTTACGGTTTTAACTTCGTTTCGATGTTTGGTGATCTGGGTTTCTAGCTTTATGTCCCATCGGTCTATTCTTTTGACCAGTTTTTTTTTCTTTTTAGTTTCATTCTGATTGCCTTTGCCTCCGCATATACCAAGTTGTTTAGGTATATGATAGTATCTCTTGAGATGTATGGGAGGAATCTGGTTACTTTCTCTGTTTCTAATTTAAATTGCTTCCTACTTTACTTAGCGATGTGATTTTTGTTTTTTTCTCATTCATGAACCGTTGTATATTTTACACTTCTCTTCGTTCATTCCTTGTTCTGTGAGTTCTGTGAGTTTATAGTCTTCGACCTCCTGAGTTTCAGAGCTTATGTTTTACTAAGTGATGTTTCTTGATCTGTTACGCCATTTATCTTTGGTTTAATTTCCATTAATTCCAACTTCGAGGACCACCCTCTCTTGAAGATCTGTCTTGCTTGATCTGCTATCATTTGTTCTGTTGCATGGTGGTCAGAAGAAATGTCCCAAAGATTTGTCATTCGTTTCCGATACCCTCTTTCTGTAGGGTGGCAGCTTCTGTAGCAGCATTCTATTACCAGTCTATTCTCTTTTTATGGTCTACTTTCTAGTTTTATGGTTTGTTCTTTATTATTATTATTATTATTATTATTATTATTATTATTATTATTATTATTATTATTATTATTATTATTATTATTATTATTATTATTATTATTATTATTATTATTATTATTATTATTACTCACTAGGAGTTATCACACAGGTCATCGTCAGTGATTGCTCACCGACAACAACCAGTGGTGTTCCTTGGAGTCTGAGTGACAAAACCCCTCCTTAGATTTGTAATACTCTCCATCTCTGTTTGATAACCACCGCAAATTACCTTACGGTATCGCAACAGCCGCTTACCATTGATTTATCGCTGGCAAGGACCATTGGTCTTCTCTGGGATTTTAGTGGCAATAAGCCTCCCCAAGGTTCCGAGCACTTTCCTAACTCTTCCAGTGGAGGTCTGGTCTGTGCTGTCTATTCCCGGCCTTCTCGTCCTCCTTTACCATCTACAAATATATTGTGTGGTGTCAGCCTATGCAGGTACCATTTAGGGGGGGGGGTAGCCACATAAAATGTTATAAAGAGATGTAATATATCATGTGTCGATTTTCAGTATTAAGTTCAAGTGCCTAATACGTGAGTAGAGCTAGATAGTAACTTATGCAAATATATCTATGGCAATTAAGCTACATAGTAAACGCGGAAGCATCTGTGTAGCTTAGTTATCATAAATATATTTTCATAATTTACTATATATATATATATATATATATATATATATATATATATATATATATATATATATGAGAAAGTTTGAAACATTAAATAAAAGTAAAAATAAATGGAATGGTTAGTATATTGAATTAGCGGATACATATGTAAACAAACTCTAAAGCCACCGATGCTTCGGTCGTTAAATTCGACCATAATCTTGTTAGAAATAGATGTCTTTAGAAAAAACTGCCCTTTTATACAAAATAACGTTGAAGATCCGGGAGCGGGGTAAATCGCGCAGTGTAAACATTTAGAGAAACGGGGAAGAGCTAGAGAGAGAGAGAGAGAGAGAGAGAGAGAGAGAGAGAGAGAGAGAGAGTAGGTATTGTACGAAAAGAGAAAAGGGGCGATAATTTTATATACAAGATATACTATGCTATGTTTGTGGAGTCTCTGTCTTCTTTTTATTCAGAGATGTAATTTAAAACAAAGCCCCCTGCCGACATTTAATATTAACTACAATTTTTCTCGTTTGTTTGTTGTTGTTAATCTACTTTTCAACCATTATCATTTCATGTCAAACAGTGCTTTTTTAAAGAATCAGACAGTTTTTATAATGTTTCTATTCATAGTGTAGGATTTGACTAGTTTGGGAGTGATTTCGTTTGATATATAGGTTTTGTTATGCTTTTATTTTTAGCTTTTTTAAAGATATTATTTAGGCACTTCTTTTAGAGAGAGTTTTTTTCTAATTGTTTGCATGGTAACCAGATAATTAACATTTCTATAAAGGTTAATTGGTATTTGTTTCTTGTCAGATGTTATTCTTTTAATACTTAATTTGTTTTTAATATAATATGTTTGTACAAATTAGTTTCTTTGAGAAACCCTATTTGTTAAGAAACGTATATTTTAAAATAATGTTTTTATATTTTTTACTTTGTACCATTTGCTGTAGATTAATATTTTTGTTATTGTTTGTTTCTCATTGAAATGGTTACACCGACGTTAATATTCTCCTTTAAGTAGATGTATGTGGGTCAGGTTTGGTTTTATCGATACGTATACGTGTAAATACTTTAGCTTCCTATCGATCGATTATCATGTATATGTTTAATGTTTCGACTATGGATTGATATTCATATAATTTGCTGTAAAGAAAAGTTTTCTATATTACTTACCATTTTGATTTAAAGTATTCTTTTATTTTTATTTTTAAATATGTATGTGGTATTTCGATATTATTTATATCTTTGCTAAGGGCTTTTTTGTCAATTATTTCCCTTTCTATTTCTTTTTATACCAAAATGGCTAAGTATTCAGGTCAAGATGGCTTTTTATGGAAATCGCGCAAGGCAAGGCATGGATCCACTTGATAGAAGTACCTAACAAGAACGAAAGACGAAAATCGCAAAGATAGGAGATGCCTATTAGCTTTATTCTAGAAAAGACCAAGCCTATAGGTACGAGGAAAACAGTCAGCAAGTAGATAATTGCATAAAATGCCAGTATACTGAAATCATATGCCCTTAATAGGGTTAAGATGAAAATTCATATACACTAAATGTACAAAAGCAAGGAAATTCCCAAATTTTTACACTTTTATTGTCATTAAGGGTATGCGAGCACAACAGGACTATGTATTTTACTGGTAGAGATTTTTCCTTAGCGTACCTCACACACTTCATCCACTCATGCATAGAGATTTATACTGTATTGATGTGATAATGAAATGGTTTGGTTGATATATAGTCATACCCTTAATGACAATAAAAGTGTCAAAATTTGGGAATTTCCTTGCTTTTGTACATTTAGTGTATATGAATTTCCATCTTAACCCTATTAAGGGCATATGATTTCAGTATACTGGCATTTATCATGGAATGTCACTACTTTTGTAAAAGCTATGCCTCAATACAATGCCTTCTCATAAGGTATTTTTGAATTTTCTGGAAAACTTAGGTATATGGTAAACTGAAATTAAATGCCATCAACTAGACCCTAGAACCTCTATCTCTGCCAGAAATCAGCTGAATCCATCAAATAGTTGATGAGACACAGGGTGCCACATACGTACGTACGTACACACACACATAACATGATTTCATGATTGAACTGTCTGGGTCTCTGGGTTACCTTGACTAATGATGCTGAAATTCTACACACCTATAGAATATATCAAATAGAAATGTTGTGCAAAGTTCTAACTAATTTGGTTTATTGGTTTTTGAGTTATTATTGACCAAAGAAATGAGATTTACAGCATAGGCCATTCGTGAAGTCTATTAAGGGATATAGCGCTCTCGCGTCTCCCTTGATGAAGTATCAAAACTGCGAATTTGTCAAGACAACTATAACAACGGGAGAAATAGGCTGGAACAAAAAAGCAGGGAATAAATCAGACAATTCTAAAGAAGACATGCCATAATAGTATTTCTCGAAAAGCCCGAGATTGCGTTTTAAATAAATCATAAAATTCTTCCAGTATATTGAAGATAAAAGGGAGGTTCAATCTCTTTTCTACTAGGACAATGAGAGAAGATAATTAGTCTATAAATATTGCAGACTGTTTTTCTGATCATTCATTTACGAGATTAATTTCCATGTTTAATACTGCATTTCAGCGTTTTTGGTAAGCTTATAAATTTTTGTTTATAAACACTGGTGGCTGCTGCTGCTAACATTATTCTTATCTGTAGAGCCATCTGTATAGATTGCTGTATGTTCTATGCATTTCTCTTTAAGTTCTCAAAATTTGTATTGGTATTCGTTTACAGAGGTTACGTCTTTTTTGCTTTCCTGTCTCAGCGTGAGATCTATTTTTAGATTGGTCAACATTCATTGTGATATATTTGAGTATAAAACCGCGATAGTAACCAAGGCTTATTACAGCTTTTCTTTAGTAAAAATTTAACTCAGAATACACTAGTGATATTAATGTTGGGTTATGGATTGTTTATTATCATAGCGTAGGATCTACATTCCCACCGAATAAGAAAGACGAAGTTTTGTTTATTTTATCTTTACTTAAAAATTATAGAAATTAAAAAAATACGAAAGTTAAATATTTTGACAAGAACTGAGATAAGTAGTATACATGCGCTCTCATTCATTCCCCGGCGACGAAGATATGGCGGTATGCCTGTCAACATATATATATATATATATATATATATATATATATATATATATATATATATTTATTTATTTATTTATTCATTTTTATTAATTAATTTTTAACAATAACGAAAAACTGTATATATATATATATATATATATATATATATATATATATATATATATATATATATATATAACAAGATGTTGTTACATTCTAAAGACCAAGGTTTGATTTATCTTACGAAACATTTTTAAAAACAAACCCTTTAAGTACGATTTTACGGTTCAGTTTCGTTCAACAGCGGCGCAACCAACATTTTTAGGCCAATATCGGATCTTTTCTCTCTGAATTCATCAGAAAGACAAAACAAGTTATCAATTCGAAAAATTATACATTGCGATATGACAAAAAATAAAAGTCCAAAAATCAAAACAAACTTACATCTATAGCGTCTCTGAAACGATCACTTCGTGCAGGCAGTCATATTGTAATTAGAAGCAAAGTCATAAGAAATACGCACGACACATTGACTGAAGATCTTTTATAAGGGACTCATAGTTTAACCTCGGCTAGAGGATAACTACACTTTATTTATCAAAAATACTTTAATTAACCTTTAAATTAATATCGTTCTATAATTAATTCACGTAATTTTAAATGGGAATGCTAATTCAAAACATCAGAATACGAAATAAAA
Organism: Sepiola atlantica; assembly: GCA_963556195.1. Classification (NCBI taxonomy): domain Eukaryota; kingdom Metazoa; phylum Mollusca; class Cephalopoda; order Sepiida; family Sepiolidae; genus Sepiola; species Sepiola atlantica. The sequence continues at coordinate 38,036,970 of OY744538.1, read as the reverse complement.
GGATATTACCTTAACTTGATTTAATATTTTTTATCCAAATTTATCCTAATTTTTTTTATTCTCATATATATATATACACATATATATATATATATATATATATATATATATATATATATATATATATATATATATATATAAGAATAAATACATTTGATTATATATATATATATATATATATATATATATATATATATATATATATATATATATATATATATTAACATACACACCACCAATAATTGATAGTTAAATACCGTAGCAAGACTGAAAAAGTGTGAATTAGATTTTAGATGATTTATAAATAGAAATCATGAGCAAGGATAAGAGTAAAGATGAAACGATACGTGGGTTAAAACTTTTCTCTTTATTTATATAGTTTCTGTGTTTTCTCTTAATAACAAAAAATAACTGAGAACATTATGAAAGAAGATTTTTTCCGCGTGTCTTTTAATATTGGTTTTAGTTATTGACCTATACTAGTTATTGACCTATAGTAGTTATTAACTTATACTAGTTATTGACTTATACTAGTTATTGACCTATACTAGTTATTGACCTATACTAGTTATTGACATATACTAGTTATTGATCTATACTAGTTATTGACCTATACTAGTTATTGACTTACGCTAGTTATTGACCTATACTAGTTATTGACCTATACTAGTTATTGACATATACTAGTTATTGACATATACTAGTTATTGACCTATACTAGTTATTGACATATACTAGTTATTGACCTATACTAGTTATTGACCTATACTAGGATGCAGCCAGGAATTTTTCTCGTTAGTTTGCTTTGTAAAAAAGGAAGAAATAAGTAAAATGAAGATAAAAGTTTTGATGTTCACGGTTTGCATTTTTTTCTCTGTTTAATTTGATGGGAGATGAAATTCATCGAGGAAGTCTTTTGAAAATATCTTGAATTTATTAACAAGTAAAAATGTGTTTCGAAATGGGCAGAAAGAATTGTAGAAATAAAGATTGCTTTTAAACAAATTTCGATATATACATATATATATTTAGTGATATTTTTGTTTGTTCCATATATTCAGTTTATAACGATGAGCTCATGCGAATACATACGAATGCACAGACACACACACACACAGACACACACACACAAGCTAACACACACAGACATATATATATATATATATATATATATATATATATATATATATGTCTGTGTGTGTTAGCTTGTGTGTATATATATAACTGATATAATGTGCAAATTTTATTTATCTCACCATACTCCTTCTCTCTCTTTCGCTCTGTTTATCTATATTTCTCACTCCTTCTTTCTGTCTGTCTCTTTCTGTTTTGCCTTCTCTCTACAAACACACACACACACACACACACACACACACACACACACACACACATATATATATATATATATATATATATATATATATATATATATATATTGTAAGAACACGTACAAGACAGGGACATATAACATGTATTATTTATAAGATCAAGTGTCTTTAAATGCGTTTGACTGCAGACAACGCCTTTCTGAAAGACGATCCGAGCAAATAGAATGTTTTGCATTCTTACGTAATTGATAACAGGTCGTCGGTTCACTTCCGAAGACGCTGGGTTGTACTCCGCGATTCGTATTCTTTCTTCGTTTCTTTTTGTTTGTTTGTTTGCATTTTGAGCTGATAACAAGACTGTTACGGATTTAAAACAAGGAAATGTCATTTGGCCCTTCACTGGGTCTTCTTTTTGCTTTTAGTCTTTTCTTTATTTATTTTTCTTCCATTTTTATTCGTCTTGTTTTGTTTGCTTTCTTCCGGTCTTCCATAATCAGAACGCTTCGCTACTTTTAACTATCAAAGCCAAACACAGTCAAACTAAAGCTAAAACCGCACGACCAAAGGGAATGGATTGGTTTGGTTAGTCTTCTTTTACGGTAAATCAACTTCATTTTTTTCTGGGTATTTGATGTTGAAACAGGATATCATGATCATCATGATCATCATCATGATCATGATCATCATCATGATCATGATCATCATTATCATGATCATCATCATCATCATCGTAATCATCGTCGTCGTCATCATCAATTTAACGTCCGTTTTACATGTGTTGGGCGGCTTTTAGAAATTAGATTTGAAACTAACATATCTCTGGCCAGGTCTTTATCGATACTCCTTTCTCTCAAATCCATCCTCATAACTACTTCTCATGTTTCCCACGGATTCCCCTGCAAACTGACCCTGCTATTTCAACTGTACTGCATCTGACAACCCAAACACCCACATCTATTCTTTAATCATCATATTTGGTTTAACATTTGTCTTACATGCTGGCATGTGTTTCAAGAATTTGAAAAAATAACTTCCAAAAAAATCTACCTCAGGGAAGGTCTTTATTTATCCCTGTTTTCTCTCAAATCAATCCATATAACTTATTCTCATGTTCTCATTGACATCCCCTCTTCTAACCGACCTTGCTCTCTCAACTGTTCTACATCTTCTAACCGAAACAGTCTCATTCATTTTTTCATCATCATAATTTTTTTTTACATGCTGGCGTATGTTGTACGACTCTTTGAATATGACTTCCAAACTGACCTATTTGAGGCCAGGTCTTTATTTATCTTTATTTCTCTCAAGTCGGTCCTTATCAGTTCATTCAGTGTTTTTCATAGCTTTCCTTGTGAAATGACCCTGATATTTCAACTGCCCTACACATACTAACCCCAGAACTATTATAACTTCTTTCAGCATCATGACACTAATAAGCCATTTACAAGGTTCGATGGGGCATTTCTTTCATCGGAAGCATTTCCGACTTGTGTCAATCGAAAAGCAAGTCTGGAAGGTTTTCTATTAATACAACTCATAGACACTTTTGATGATCGGTGATGCCGCGAGAGTTCTGATCGAGGACAGAACATATACTACACTTTTATTCTTGACTAAGCGGAGCTGTCATAAACATAGCCTTTTAAAAACTTCCCATCTATGAAAGACATTACCACATAACTGTTTCCCTGCTGACTACAACATGGTCGACTTCAAGTCCAATGCCAGCAAATACTTGTCGAGCCGCCCTCTTAAGTAATCAAATTCTCCCCATTCCACCTAGTGTTTCCAATTCTCTCATTGTATTGTTTATCATCTAACTGACAATCACATCGACTATTCTGCTCGAGAAACTGTTGGCTTTGATAAGTATTGACTGATTAGTATACAAAGCCCTACTTCTGGTAAATGAACTTGTTATCTTTAATATAGATTTCGAAAAATCACAACGATATAATTCTGTGGCATTATTTTGTTTCTGGTGCTCTTTGTTTATTAGGCGAGTCGGAATTCTGCATTGAGCGCATAAAGATCGTGCATAGGGTGTGTCTTGTCTGAATGAAGTCCTTCACAGTTACCGCAGCCATTTGTTAACCTGCTAGATTGCTGGTGTTTACCCGCGACACCAAGAACAGCACGGCTCAGCGGTGGCATTCGAAGTCGAGGAAGATTTGGCACAGAATATACAAATGAATGTCGCAGAAACAACGTTGCCACTTTCACTTCAATGATAAGTACTTCCACGCCTGACATCTCTTTTCTTGACATATGCAGAAGCAGAGGCGACCAGAGAAAGACGGATCCTGATGCTGTCTCTTCCTGGATTTTCACCAGAACCGTGGTGGCTTGGTAGCTCTGCCATTACCGCGTTTCCACCGACCCTACTACGGTCAGAAAAGGGTAGGACCTTAGAGTGGAGCTGATGTTATATGGATAGTTCAGTTTTATGAGCCTCCTCTCCACAAAAATCAATCCTCATCTAAAAACAATTCTAAACATAACAGTTTACATCAGCTCATCAATTATTTGAAAATTAAAAATAACAGAAATTAAATAAAAATCGGAAAAATAATAGTCAGATGGGGTCCATTCGATTTATATTAAAGTCAACAGACAGGTGGCGCTGTGGATAGCGGTGTTAAGTATTATCCAGTTCTAAGTGACACTCTTCTAGAGGTCGAAGGTTCGATCTTCTGTACAGCTGATACTAGGAATAAACTAAATATGACTTGCTTACCACTTCTATCCAGCCGTGGTTGACGGAACGGGAACAATCTACCCTCGTGGACTGAATAAAGGGATCATTTCGAAATTCAATATAGATTCCCGAATTCGACAAAATGCATCTAAAAAGGGTCGGCGATAACATTAGCCGAAACGTGGTGTGTATGACATCAAATATGCGAATGGTAGTCCGAACAACCCAAATAATAGAAAGTTGAGCATAGCAGGCAGGCAGACAGACTGACATACCTAGGAACCTGATATATCTCGGGTATGCGTGGGTGTATCTAATAATGTAAATAGACCCTCATGTTTGTAGACAGATGGAAGACTTTTACATTTGTTCAAAGTAATTAATTGTTAAGGCTTGCTCAGATTTCATCAGCGTTTGTTCTTGCGGAATTTTAGGGACAGTCAACTGGCAACAATACTATTCGTACTCATATTTCAGATCTATTATCACACAGTTTCAGCAATTTTCTCTTTGATGACTTTGGGGTTTCTTCTTTGTAATTACGCATTCATCTTAAGCAATCATCTGCTATCTCGTACGAATGGGAACTTGTTCAAATGTCGTAAACTGCTCCATCCAGACAAGTCGGGCATACGTTCTCGACGACAATCAATCCGGCAGTGACTTTGTTGCTGTCGGGCTGAGGTGTGGTCCTGCTCGGTCTCACAAGGTCCACTCTCACAGGCTTTACCTGTTCTTTAAGAAAGGGTCAGTTATTCCCTAATTACCTAAGGCACCACTACAAGGGATGCTCAGGCAGTTTTTGTAGGCCATAGTGCACTAATCCTGGTGCACTGGCTTTACAACTTAACGCTGGCTGTCGGGCTGAGATGTGGCCTTGTTCAGTCTCAAAAGGTCCACTCTCTCAGGCTTTACATTCTCTTTAAGAAGGGGTTAGTTCATCGCTGATCCTAAGGAAATACCGACGGCGCTTCCCAACCAGTTTTATAGGCCATAGTGCGCTAATCCTAGTGCACTGCTTTTTAAAATTAAAATCAAACACCTGCCCCTGTGTCTAATCTAGTGGAGAAATGCATAAAATAAACAGAGAGTAGAAGTTTAATCAACTTATTAAAGTGTTTGTATCAGTCGGGGATACGTCTTCGACAATCAATCCGACAGAAGGTGAGGCGTTGTGTTTTCTTCGGGTTCTTCTCTGTCGGGATGACGTATAATTCTGTTCAGTCTCAGAAGATCAACCCTCTCAAGTTTTACCCTCTCTTTGAGAAGGGGTTAGTTTATTGCTACTCCTCTGAGATGACCTTATCGGAAAATTCCGACGGAACTTCTAATATATAAAGTAAAGTCGGTCTATTTCTCAATTTTGTTATCAATAGCTTTCGTCTTAGAAAATAAATAATTTATTCTGGTCCGTTAGTTTTGTTCGTGGATTGTTAGAGGATGTTTTTAAAGAACAATAAAATGTAATTCGATTTAGTTCCTTCCAGAAAATACTTTAACAGGGTCGGAATTATTTTCATACGGGCGCCGTCTTAAAATCGTTAATACAGAGTTACTTTCCTTTGTTAGTAACAAAAAAATCATATTTTAAAAGAAAAAAGCGGCATTGTTAAAAATAGCAAATAAAAAATATACCGGGTAACGCCCGGTAAGGGCAGATAGTTTTAAATAAGATGTTGCTGGTTTGCCTGTCACACTTTAATTTTAAATGGCATTTTTAATCGCCAAACTAGTTTTATTTTTAAATACATCTGTTTGATATCGTAAAAAGTTCTAAGAGAGGAGGTGCGATACACAACATATAATAGTTAGTATAACTTATAATTTTACCTGCCTTTCTTTGCGCCTCGAGGTTCTCGGTTCTTGCAGTGGTCTTCCGGATTGTGGACACACCATTTTTCTTTTTTTATGAAAATCGCTCAAGACGAGGCATGAAGCCACTTGATGTAAGGAGCTAAAAATACTATTTCAAGGTAAAATCTAGCCAACGATAAGTTTTAGATGAATATATTCCGACCCAGAAAATAGCAATTCTTCCCCCTTTGTCAGAAAAATCGTGCATAGAATGTGAGAACTAAAGGACAACATAAAGGAAGCGACAGTTAAGAGGCTGCCGAAAGTAAAACCAAGGCCAACCTTGTACTCTCATTTAAAATCATACACGGTGTATAAATACGTCTGTCGATCGTCCCGTGTCTCGCAATAATGTTCCAAACTGTGGACACACCATTTCAAATCATACATGGTGTATATAGGCGTCTGACGATCGTCCCGCGTCTCTGTACTGATGACACTCTATTTAAAACCATGGGATGTGACGGTGGCTAAGTGGTTAAAGATACAGACTGACAACATGAGTGTGCCAAGTTCGAATCCAGTTCGTTCCACAGAAACACTTTCACTTAGGATGTTGGCAACATTCACCTGGGCCATCCTGCAAGTACCCGATGCATTTCTAAAAATAATTCTAACTAGACAGATATCGGGAAAACTATTGGCAACAATAGAATCATATGATTCATACGAAATGAATGCAAAAGTTTCAAATAATACCTGGTGTCAATAGGCGTATGCCGATCGTCCAATGTCTTATAGTGATCTTCCTGACAGGAAACGTTCTCGATTTTGGAATCAAAGTCTGTCACAACAAACACAAACGAAATAAATCGCAAAACACCTTCTTATTGGGAAAAGATCCGTTCCATTTAGTTGTGTTCAACTGGTTAAAAGAAGAAGGGGTCTTGCAGAAATTCGGCGTTTGCATCGTTCAAGGCGATTTAAAAATATCTCACCAACGTCTGTTCGCGGTGCGATCCTACGACACACTCTGGCATATCACACTTTTCCTGTCCGTTGGCTGACACTACTTTCCCTAAGCTATCGTTCCCATGTCAGCAAAGGACCCGAAGGTTAGCCGTCTGACCTTGCATCCTTTTAGGATGTTGGAAACTTTCGCGTTGTTCTTTCCATGAGCATTTGAATCGTCAGAAAATTTAATGCCAAATGGAACAAAATCATGAGAGTCGAAAAATGGTAAATCGTGTCTTTGATGTTTATGGATATCATGTGCGAATGCGATCAAATCCTGTTATTGTACCCCCCCCCCCACCCAACATAATACACCATTTTACCACCATTGAATTTATCGCAAAAAAGCCGTTTGATTGTGATACAGGGCTTTGTCTTCTAATTGCATTCACGGAAAGCTAAACAAACAACAGACGGACACGTAGCACTACTGACACCAATTCTTCAGCAGGTTATCTTAACATTTGGACAACAGCTTATCAAATAGACAGCTTAAGTTTCATCGTGTAGATGATGCGTAGCAGTTGTTTGCCTCCTTCACCTCTTCGTTGTTTTGCTGTCATAATGCGTGTTAACTGATAGAGTGGTTGTAAATAATTATAGCACAACATCATATGGGGTTTAACAATGCTTTCGGCTTTTTTTCTTTTTCACTATACAGTATATATACATAATATTTCCACCAATTCTTCCATAGCAGAGCAGCTCTCCCTAAATCT
>OY744538.1:37934417-38026917 GCA_963556195.1 Sepiola atlantica | reverse complement strand
TCGTTGGCAACGACCATTAGCCTTCTCTAGGGTTTGGGTGGCAATAAGCCTCTCCAAGGTTCCAGTAGTCTCCGCACTCTTCCAGTGGAAGACTGGTTAGTGCTCTCCCTCCTCTGTATTTCCATCCTCCTTCACCCTTCACGATTACTTTCTGTGATATCAGCGGAGGCTGGTAATATCACGTTGTGTGTATTTTTTTTTGGGGGGGGGGGCAGTTTATGAGGTGTCTTGCAGTTTTAGTTCCCTCCAATTCAGCCGGTGTTCTTAACATATTTTTTTATTTTATTCCTGTTGCAACTTTCATGTATCTGCTTAATCTTTGTAGTTTATGTTGGTTGGTTTTCACATTCCAGTATTTTCAGTGAGATTACAGCTGTGTTCGTCATTACCGTTCGTTGTATAGTATCAGTCTTCCCTTTGATTCTAATTTCTCCTAGTCTTCTTTTTTAAAAAAATTAGTACTGTTCCTAATGCTTCTACGATTATCGGTATTATATTGACTTTCTTCATGTTACATATTCCTTTCAATTCTCTGACATGTTCCGTGTATTTGCTTTGTTTTTCCGTCTCCTTAACTTTTACACTGATGTCTGCTGGGAGGGCAAAATAGGAAATTTGGCAGTTTCATTCTTGTTAGCTATTATGACATATGGTCTCTTTGCTTCTGTGAGTTTATCTGTTTTCATCTCCATGTCCCAGAGGATTTTGTGATTTTCATTTTCAAGTACTGTCGCTGGTTTGTGTCTGTACCATTTGTCTGAGAGTTAAATATGTAGTCGTTTGCATAGTTCCGAGTGTAATGCTTTTCCAGCGCAGTCGTGTCTATTTTTGTATTCTTTAGGGCTAGTTTGCTGCATTCACTTATGTGATTTACTGTTTCGTCTCTTTGCCCACAGAGTCTGCATTTACTGTTTTCCTGGGGTTTATCGATTTTAGATTTGAAGTAGTTAATTCTAATCGCATTGTTCTGTACAGCTGTCAGTAGCGATTCCATTTCTCTGTTCACATGTACTTTTCATAGACATGTTCATGTGTTTTCGTGAGTCTCTTCTCTTGTCATTCTCATGAATCGTCCATGTTTCTGTTTCTCTTCCTACTTTTTTACTCATCTTTTTGTTTCTGGTTTCGCAACTCTCTGTATTATTCATTTTGACGGTGTCTCTTGATGCAGTGAGCAGGTTTTTCGTGTTCTGGGTTATGTATTTTTCCAATTCATCTTTTGTGTTCTATACTTACCAGTCCTATTTCCCCTTGTTTCTTATTAACGTAGAGTCGGGCAGTTTCATCTTTCGGATGTTGTGCATTGTGCATGGTCATTAGTTTCCTAGTCTGTTGGTCAAGATTCCTAAGTTTTTTTGTTTAGCCTATGAGTGTTCTATCGAATCTTATTCTAGATACTGCTTTGATGTTTGTTCCTTTTATTAGATTTCTACAATTTCGTTTATAAGAGTTTTCCTTTTCTTCTCAGGTATTCTTCTCTCATCTTCTCTTTCATTTCTGTCAATGTAGTGGTGCCTGATTCCAGAACTCCCAAATATTTATAGGTATAATGTTCGCTAAGCGCCCTCGCTTCCTCTTGGATTGACAGTTTCAAGCTTACGTTCCATTCCCTCTTCTGTTACGTGTTTCCCTCTTTTCCTCTCGAGCAGTTCACTCTTTTTCATTCCCAGTTCCATTTGTATGTCCTGGCTAAAGATTCTTGTCGTGTTTATCAGATTTTTTCTTTTACAAATAGCTTAAGGTTGTTCATATACATAAGGTGGTTTATTTTGTTTTCTGTGTCTGTAAACTTGTACAACATTTCTTAGGTATGTCATTGAGTGTCATATTGGTTATGATAAACAGTAGTGGGGATAGAAAGTCTGCTTGGGAAATGCCTTTCTGTATTTTTATCGCAGATGTTGTCTTCCAGCTGTCAGTTCCAGTCCCTATGCCCCGATTGCTTCATTAATGAGATTAATAATCATGTGGGATATTTTGTACATCCTTAATCATTCAATTATTCATGCTTATAGGATTATGTTGTAGACTTTCTTGTAATCAATCCATGTCATGTCTATGTTCTTTTTTTCTTGCTTCCTTGATGATCTTTAGATTTATGTATAACAGGTCACGCTTCCCTCTTTTCTTTTTCTGGTAACTTTTGTGGTTCTCAGTAAGTAGTCAACTATTGCTAACAAAGTGATAGATATGTTCTTTCAGTTATACCGTTAGTATTTTTAACATGGTGGGTAAACATGTTATTTATCTGTAGTTGCTTAAGATCATTCCATTTTCAATGTATTTTGTATTGATGGTCATCTATTCTGGTATTCCGTTTTGTAGATACATTTTCTTAGGTTTTGCGTTAGCCTTTCACGTAGGGTCATGCATTTTTAAAAATATTATGTATGCATTCCATTGTTGCCTGGTACTTTCCATTTTGTCACTTTTCTCAATGTTATTTTGATAGTTTTTTCATTAATTTCAGCTAGTGTTCCTTCTTCAAATTCACGAAGTTCTTCTTTAATATTTTTCAGCCATTCAACATTTCTGCTGTGGTCTTCTGGCTTTCTCCATATCTTGCCCCAGAAGTGTTTTGTTTCTGTCAGGTCGGGTTATTCTGTTACTGTTCTTTTTCCATTCATGTTTTGATAAAAATTGCTTTCATTGTTTTCAAAAGTCTATTTTGTTTGTACTGCTATGCTTTGTTTCTATAGTGTCTCGAGTCTTCTTCTTCTGTCGCCATCTTTTGATTTAGTTCTTAATGTTTCTTATTTAGTCTTTCTTTCTGAGTAATAGTTCCTTTCTTTCATCGTCTTCTGTTCTCTTTTATCCTATTTACGGTTTTAGCTTCATTTCGAAGTTTAGTGATCTGGGTTTCCAGTCTGATTCCCCATCTGGGCTTTGTCGTCCATTCTTTTGTTTAGGTCTGTAATAGTATCTGTTGAGATGTATGAGATGAGTCTGTTCATTATTATTATGATTATTATTATGATTATTATTATTATTATTATTATTATTATTATTATTATTATTATTATTATTATTATAATAACACTTTTTACATCATTATACAACTGTTATGTCAAGGATGTCCTTCAGAATGTGGTGCAATTCTTTGTTTAGAACTTATCAGCGTTATTCTTAGTAACTAAGTATTTTCATACTAGTCGTTACCAACAATCTCTCGCTGGTAAAAAAAAAAACGGGTGCTTTTATCTGGTTTCTGAGCGTGTTAACTATGTGACGGGTAGATCAACTCGCTGACCAGGTGTAAAGCTAGCTAAGCAGTGGGGATATATTATCTAACCTATATTACGTCACATGACCATGATAGCTAATGTGATAGTAACAAAGGTAGTCTGGGGAAGCACGCAGCGGGTTACAACGTGTAAATGTAATGGGTCAACAACATATCATTAAACAGTGATTATCGATCTCTATCTTTGTGTCTCCCAGTCTACTGGTAAGTGATTTGGAACGAATATCAAGTTGAATAAATATCCGCTGTCTTCTATCAGTTTTCTCTAGAATTAGTCCTCCCGTAAGTATAAATAAGAGATTTGTTTGTAAGAATCACACAGAAGCGCGTACAAAGTAAATAACCAGAAGCCAAGATATGGATAAAAATTTGTGAACTTTAACATTTCTGTAATTATTTCGGTAACTTGGTTTCTGCATATATGACACAAGGTTGAGAACGCAAGAATTTAACAGTAAGTCTCCTCAAATTTCTAGTGCACTCCACTTCTTTCTATCCCCATTGCAACTCATTTGGTGTTCTAACACTAGTCGTTTACTAGTGATTCCCCGCTGATAAGAGTCGCCGGTTTTTGAGTGACAAAAAGCCTTCGAAAGATTTCCGTACTCTTGGTACCCTTCCAATAGAGGTCTGGATGTTAGTATTTCTACTCGATCCTTCCATGCTCTCATACCCTCTGCAGTCACTTTCTATAGTCCCAACTTGTGTTTTATTAAGGAAAGCAAGGTTATCGTATTTCCATCTGATATATTTACTCAAGTAGATTTTAACAACGATAGATCAACTCTTAGCGATTAAGAAATATTAAACCCCGATAAGTTTCAAACTATGAATTGCATCAGAATTGGATCCTTCTTAATATGGTCCAAGTGCCAGTTGATTTCAACTTATCTGTCGTTCGTCTACTAACGTGTAACCGCTTATCAAGTCTCAAAGTCCACTCGAGGATAAAGGTTAATCAGTTTTTTTAGGTGGACGGTGAGACAACATCGTGAGGATTGGTAACGGTTGTGTTAACTGATCAAAATATGATTATTTAAAAGAACAACTCAAAAAGAATTTGACTTGAAAACGACCATGTTGTAGTCACCTGGGAAACAACCCTGTGGTATTGTGTTTCGCAAACGGATACTTCTTTAGAAACACACTTTTCTCGAAAAAGTTTCGTTTAGTTTTAAGTTTACATATGAAGAAAGGAAAATTACAGGTTATGTGTGTTGCTTTTCGAATTAAACTAGGATGTATTTTTTTAATATGCCAGCCGCATCCATCAGTGTGTAGTGTGTATTGTGTTAATCTTTCGCTTGATTTATAATTTGTTCTAGTCTTTTTTTTAAAGTTGGAACTTTTCTAGTGCTCCTACAATAATTTGGAATATTGTAGTTTTCCTGTTCACTAGATCCTCAGCTTTATGGGGTGTTCCATGTATCTATTTCGTTTCTCTGACACTTTAAAGTTCACCCTCTGAGTAGTTAGGATTGCAAAATCTACTATTGTTTAATAGTACAGTGTACTTTCGCTAATACATATCTGACAATTTAGATTCGCAGGCAGGCGTTAACATGTACACAGAAAATTGGAATTATGGGGTCAGCGTATGCACTCAGATCTCATCTCAACTTGTTGTAGCTAGAAACGGACGTGACGCTACATAGTTCAAGGAGAAGGCGAGCGAGAGGACGAAATATTTAATTATGAAGCCGTCAGCGGACAGCACGTTTAAAGGAATGACCTTAGAATTGATTATAAATTAAATGTCAGGTTCCAAATGTTAGTAGCCCTGGATTGCCCACTCTTCGACCGCTAGCAGAAAGGGAGGCGACGTCAATAGCTTAATAAATTGTCTTTCTTCAAATTCAGAATATTGTCTTTTCTGATTGTTGTGAAAGTTTAATTCCAAACGAGAATGCACTCCATTCCCTCATGGAGAGGATCGTGGACGGAATGCCCCAGTCACGGGAAAGGCGATGGACACGAGGTACGATTTTATTGTGCTGTTATGTTTTGTGATTTGCATTCGATAACAAACAAGTATTTCATTTGATTATGACTTACGAGACATTATACCTCCCCTTTTGAGGGGAGGTAAAACGTATTTGGTATTTTCTTTCTTCTAACTTAGATAAGTTTGTCTTTTTTGTATTTACATGACCCATTAAAAAAAAAATTATGTCTCCGGTTTGTGTTTGTACCAAATGTGTGTATGTAATCGTTATCATAGTTCCCAGTAAGCTACATTTCTCACCCAGTCGTCTTTTTTCTATATTTCCTTTAGTCCAGCTTGCTGCATTCACTCTCATAGTGTGGTTTCGTCTCTTTGGCCACAAAGTCTACATTTCCTTCATTCCTGTGTAGCTGTCTTAGTTTCTACGTAGTTTGTTCTGGCCACATGTTTTTCATGGCTATAGTAGATGTTTCTTTTATCTTTTTGACTTTCGTCTGTCTTATAAATAGTCTATGTAGTTGCTTCTATTCGCATTTTAATTTTTCTCGCCTTTTTGTTCCCCGTTTCACTGCTATACGTATTGTTTAAGCTGGTTATGTTTTTGCCCATAGTCATTATTAACTCTGTATTTTGCGTTATGTATCTCTCTAGTTCTTGAATTACAGAGCCTCGTCTACAAATGCGTACACGCATATATAAAAATCCAACGCAGACCAATAGACGGAACCTATTATAGAGGAACTTCTTAAAGAAGTCCAGAAGGTCGGTATGGTCTTGGGTATTAAAAGGTGAGTTTAGTTTGAAATTCCTCATTTCTTAGTGAAGATGCAAGTGTCCGTATTAACTTTATGATGCTGGATGCTCTCTGTGAAATGCATAAAGTTTTTTTTTCACACTGTGGTAACAATATACGTTAGATTCATTCGGCTATACTCTTTCTTACAAAATACGCCGATGAAGCGAATGAAACGGAAGTTAAATGAAGCAGATGTAAGATATCTCAATATATAACGTTCTAGAGACAGAAGGAAAACTAACTACTGATCTTTATCCGGGTATGAATGCTTCGATATCAGAGTGTGAGAAAAACCCCAATAATGGCCATGAGAAGCCAACGTACAGTACAATGAGTATTGATTTACTCCTCTTCAGGAGTTAGGCACAAGGCCAATTTTATCTTACTCCCACAAGTAAGATGTGACACAAGGTCGGGTCGGGAAAGTGGGGTTTAAAAATTGCCTGGGCAGCCCCGTCGGCATTCCCGGTAGGGGCGCCTCAGGCAGTAAGCAATAAACTTACTCATCCCCAAAGAGGGGAGGCGAAGCCTGGGAGGGTGGACCTCCTGGAACTGCACAGGACAGACCCATAGACCGGCGTAAATCAAGCGCGGAAGACCAAGACAATACCAGTCTATGGGGTGCAGTATCCATCGGAACATATACTACACTTTGATCTTAGCCAAAAGGCCAATAACATAGAACATAGAAAAGAAATAGTTGAGGATATATATATAAATATATATATATATATATATATATATATATATATATATATATATATATGAGAAAAGAAAGGATGAGGGTAATACTTTGATCTTAGCCAAAAGGCCAAGACGTCAATAGTACAGTACAATGAGTAAAGGGAAAAAATATCTGCAAAAAAGACCATCATTGAGGCTTACAAATATCCAGAAACGTCTCAGATTTGCAAAGAGCACAAACACTTGCCACTTGATATCTCGAAGAAAGTACTCTGGTTGGATAGGCTCAAGTTTGAAGGATTTGCTTAGTATCGTTCTTGTTAGCTTCTTACATCAAGTAGCTTCATGCCTTGTCTGGAGCGATTGTAATTAAAAAAAAACATCGTGGTATATATGTGCGTAAAATAATGTTTATAATATCAGACACATTACCCTCGCAGTGTAAGACAATGTATAATTCACTAGTCTATGTGATCCCATTTCTAGAAATATTAGTGAACATCGATGTTATTTAGAAAAGAAAAATGATCCTTTGCAATATGTTAGTGAATCATAATATCCTTTCCTTACTAAATATGGTTGGTCCTGGATTCTTTTAGAAATAGGATGATGGTCCGAATCAGACTTCGAAGCTGTGTACAGACTATTTTTCCAAGTTAAAATGAATCTGGTGTATAAAGACAGTGGACTGATTAAATCAAGGTACAAATTTGCATTCTATTTGGATTGGTAGATTCAAAGATTGATTGCACAAAAATTATATAGAAACTATTTGGAACTCACTAATACAATATTGCAAAGTTGCGAAAACTCACTGGCATCCCATCAATATCCTCTGTCATCAAATGAAAAGTCTTGAGATTCGTTGGTCACATTAAGGGTTCCGGTGTAGGGCTATGCAAAACATGCGTTGAAGGCATAATACAAGAAAGCCGGTCAAGAGGTAGACAAAAGAAAATATTGATAGGCAACGTTTGTGAATGGACGAACATTAATATAAACATGGGAATACCTTGACCCAAGATCGTAGAGCTTGGAGGACACTCAGCCATGTTATGCGTATTCTGCAGCTATCGGAGAAAATGTTTACTAATAAAACAACAGACTGTCGAAAGTACCTTAAATGTCAGCAACAATGTAGGCTATTATTAAGGCGAAAAGGGCTATAGAAAAAGCATGTGTTTTTGTTATTGTGTGAGAAAAATACTATTTCAGTTTTTCTTGTTCGTTATTTTACAATAAAATGAAAATACTTGCGTTTATTTTTTGGAATGTTTAGATAAAGCTACGTAATTTGTATTATTCGGATTACTATTCTCATCTTCGATGTAATTCTAGCAACGTTTCGGTCAATGTTTTTTGAAATTCTGTATAGATTACCGATGTCGACATAAATATTATCGAGTTCAACAAGATGCACGTGAAGAAAGGCGAAGGTTACATCGGCCGAAACGTTGTGAGAATAACAATCTAATAGGATAATAGTAGTCCGAATAATACAAATGATAAAATACTTGATATCTAAAAGGTTTTCACGTTTTTATGACAGTTGATTCAATATATTATTCTACAAAGATAAAGGATATATCTATAAGATTCTTTTTAGTAGAACCCTCCGAATTGTTAAAGGTTTATGCAGAAGACAACGAATGGGATCGTGAGATCTTTGGCACTTTTCTGAATTCTAATTCATTTAATTCTATGGCTAGGATAACAAGTAAAGACCGGGTTTTTTTTCTTAAATATAAAGCGCACTCACTTGACGAGACTTTAATGGATCGACGACAATTTGAGCCGCGAATTCCATTAGTTTGTATTTTCTTCTCGTTATTCTTAAACCAGGAAAAGGATACATTCGGCCTTTGACCCAGATTCAATATTTTGCAATTAAACAAAGAAAGGAAAAGGAAAAAGAATAATAACAAGGGAAGCCAAAAGAAAACTAAGAAAAGAAGAAAAAATGAAATGGGGAAAAGAAATGAAACGAAGGATAAACAAATGAAATGGAAGAAAAACGGTAAAAAGAAACACAAAAATACGAAATTACAAAAAAAAGAGAATTGAAAAAGTGAGGAGCAGACAAAACAAACACAATTACGATCTTATAAAAGAAGAAACGAATGGACATGACGTTTTTATCTTTTTCTTATTGTCTCTCTTTCATCTGCTCTACATCCTCTCTCTATTTCATCATTTCTCATCTTTTTTGTTCCAAGTGTTTTCTCATGTTCTCTTTCATATATTCCTACTTTAATGTTTCTGATTAATCTCTTCTTATTTTCTAGTTGTCATGTAGCTCCTTATCTTTTTCTCAATGGGTTTCACATGAAATTGTACCTTCAAATTGTTATAGTGTAATGTCAGTTAAATCTCTAGGTGTGAAACGTTCCACCTTATTAAGGGGATTCGCTTCTGAATTGTCAAGGTGCCGCGTATCAAAAAATGACTGAAAATCTTCTCTTACTTGGTTTCTTCGCTCGGTAGTCTATCGTTTAACATTTATAGGCTTTTAGGAAAAGTTGAAAAAAAGGACTACGTTATTTAACTTTCATTGCTTACCTTTACCTTTGGTTCTTAATGTTTAGCGGGATCCTTAACGTAGATTTATGGGTAGGAGCAAATAACAGGACGTTTTCGCTTGTAGAAATCTTTCAAGCCTCTCCTCAATATTCCGATCAACTCAACATATTTATCGAAGTCTATTTTTATTTTAGCGCATTTTTTTTCTAAGCAATAAAGCACCAATGCTTATTTTAATAATGTATCTACCAACATTCTTAAATCACAACCTGCCAACAAAGTACAGCCCTGAATTCCAGAAGTGCATTTAGAGGATTTTTTCTCCAACAGGTTAGAGCACAAGTAACAGTAAAAACAAACACGATTGATTACTCTCACACCTATTTCTTCATATTCAGCTAGAGGGACGCTAGCGATCTGGATACAGACTGAACGCGATGGAACACTTTCACTGCCTCATGCGTCTCAGCACGCGGTAGTTCCTAACTCTAAGATTAAGTGAGTCTGTATTATGAAAGGAGAAACATGCAACATATATAGAAAAGAGATTTGATTGGTTCCTTTTTGAGTTGTGACGGCATGCAAATCGCCATTGGGTCATTTTAAGCCAAACCCGTAAATATGTTTTATATACGGTCGATTTGTAGATCAATGTCTTTCGCAGGTGTATATTTTTGGAAAAAAATAGTCTGTAAACGACAGTTTATATTTAGCCTAGAGATGGGATAATAACAGGTACCACGACTCCGTGTCAAACTAAAGGGTGTACTCAGCACTCCCCAACGCACACAACTGGGGCCTCACAACACGGATTTACTTTCAGCAGCTTCGTAACTATCGCTTCCCTTATTTTGTCTTTTAGTCCTCACATTCCATGAGCGATGTATCTGACAAAGGGGGGAGAATTGCTGTTTTCTGGGTCGGGATCTATCCATCTAACACTTATCGTCGGCTAGTTTTAAACTTTGAAGTAGTATTTTTTCTCATATATTGCATCAAGTGGTTTCATGCCTTGTCTGGAGCGATTTTCATTAAACGATATATGAGTTTTCTGCCATACGCAGGACGGTTAAGAGCGGGAGAGATTGAGTAGTTGAAAAGATAAAAAGAGCTGGAAAATGTGGATTTCGTGGTAATGAGGTAAGATAGAGGTGAACAGCTTTCCCAAGATTGTCCAGAGCAATTTAGTGTCATTCTATGCGCAAATTCGATTTAACCATCGATGAAATGATAACGTGTCCTACATATCTCGATCAGCATGCACCTGAAGATAGTCGGAGGTTGCATCGGCCGAAACGTTGTGAATTTAATAAATTAGATGATAATAGTAATAGTAGTCCGAATAATCAAAATAAAAATAGAAACGAAAAGAGACAACAGCCATAACAAAGCTAAGAAAATATAAATTATTTAAGTTCTAAGTTACCCCAGCCTGTAATAGTTCTTTGATAGAACGCGTATCTGTGAGCAAATTCAGAGCAATTTACTATATTCTTCTTCTTCTTCTTCTTCTTCTTCTTCTTCTTCTTCTTCTTATTATTATTATTATTATTATTATTATTATTATTATTATTTGTACTCACTAGGAGTTCTCACAGAGATCATCGTCAGTGATTGCTCACCGACAATAACCAGTGGTATTTTCTGGAGTCTGAGTGACAACAAGTCTCCCCAGATTTCCAGTATTCTTCACCTCTTTTCGATAACGATGCGGTATCGCAACAGCCTATTACCATTGATTTCTCGCTGGTAAGGACAATTGGTCTTCTCTTTGATTTGGATGACAATAAGCCTCCCCAAGGTCCCAGTATTCTCTGCACTTTTCCAGTGGAGGTCTGATTTGTGCTGTCCCTCCTCGGTCTTCTCATCCTCCTCGACCCTCTACAAATATTTTGTCTGGCGTCAGCACCAGTTAAAAATATATATATATAAAATAAATAAATAAATATAATAATATTTTTTTTTAAAGTTAATTTAAAAAAAAAAAATTAATTTTAATTTTTTAAATATTTTTTCCAGTTTTATCTTTCAATTCCTTAATTTTTTCCTTTCTTTAAAAAAAAGATTTTTAAAATTCTTTTTAGTTAAAAAAAAATTGGGTGGGGTGGGGAGAGAGAGAGAAGGAGCTTGTAGTGTGTCTTGTAATTTCTGTTTCTTTGGTTCATTTTTGTGTAGTGATAGCTGAGGCCGGTGTAATTTATTGGGGGGGGGGATTATTAAGTGCTGTTTCTTGCAGTTTCTGTTCGTTGGCTCTTGTTGTGGTGTTCTTCGTGTGGTTTTGTTTTCTCCGTTGTAAATTCCTTGTGACTGGTTAGCCTTTGTAGCTTATGCGTGTTAGTTTCCGCATTCGAGGAGTTTCCTTAAGATTGCAGCTGTTTTGATCATTGCCCTACTTTGTATGGTTTCGATAGTCCCTTTAATTCCAATTTCTCCCAGTCTTTTCTCCAGGTTTTTGGGGATTGTTCCTAGTGCTCCTACGATTATTGGTATTATACTAACTTTCTTCATGCTCCATATTCCTTTCAGTTCTCTGGCTAGTTTTGTATTTACTTCGTTTTTCCGTGTCTTTGATCTTCACTCTGTGCGCCGCTGGAACGGCGAAGTCAACGATTTTACAAAATTGTTCCTTTTTGTCTATTATAATAACGTCGGGTCTCCTTGCTTGTATGAGTTTATCTGTTTGTATATCCATATCCCAGAGGATTTTGTGTTTTTCGTTTTCCAGTACTGTTTCTTCTTCTTCTTCTTCTTCTTCTTCTTCTTCTTCTTCTTCTTCTTATTATTATTATTATTATTATTATTATTATTATTATTCACCTCTTTCTTTTCTTTTTCTTTTCTTCTTTTTCCTATTTTTTCCTTCTTTTCGTTCTCTTCTTCTATTTTTCTTCTCTTCATACTTTTCTTCTTCTTGGTTTTCTTCTTCTTCTTCTTCTTCTTCTTCTTCTTCTTCTTCTTCTTCTTCTTATTCTTCGTTGAAACCATAAGCGTTTAGCTCTAATTCTGTTTGTTTTCCAAGTAATACAGTTTGGGTATTTTTGCCTCCGCCAAATATTTAACAAGTAAACACTAATGGTCAGATAGCAATCGTCCCCCATCGCCCCCCCCCCCATCGTCTACCATTGCCCACCCGTCATCTAGACCCTTGTGTTATTCTAACCGATAAAATAGAGGACCCGATAAGATTGGTGATTTTTGGGAAGGCTATACTGTCGTACGATTCAAGCGAGAGGTATGCACATTTTTTGGCGAGATTGAGGGGGGCGGATCTTTTTTTTTTCTCTTTCTATTTCATGTTTTTCTTTCATGTTTCTTTCACTTTCACTTTTCTTCATTTTTCTCCCTCATTTTCTTTTTTTTTCTTTTCTTTTTCTTCAGTTTTCTTTATGAGGGGAGGAAAAGCTACATATATAGATATATCTTTTCTTATTTTCACTTTTCAACCTTTTTCTATTATTTTCATTTTTTTCTCCTCTTTCATCTGTTAAATCACTTCCATCATTTCTCCTATTCTCTCTGTCATCAATTCTCATTCTCTCTCTCTCTCTCTCTTTCTCTCTCTCTCTTCATTTTCTCTTTTTTTAAAGTTGAAAGAGAGTAAAGAGATAAGCGTCTCTTTAATTCTTTCTTATTTTCTCTCTTTCAGCTCTTTCTACTTTACGTTCTCTGATCTTTTCTTCATTTCATTCTTTCATTTTATTCTTATTTTTCATTTTTTCTCATCTTCTCTCTTATATCTTTTTTTTATATTTCCTCTGTTTCCTCTTTTTCTTATTTCATCTCTTTTACTCTATTCTCACTTCCTCTCCATTTTTTATATTTCGCTTCATTTTCTGTTTCCGCTTTCATGTTTGTTTTCTATCTTCAAAACTCTTCTCATTTTCTTTATATTTTATGTTATAGGCGTTTTCATTTCTTGTATATCTTGCTCGACAAAAGCTGGATAAAAGTAATAAACGTCGAGAGTAGTGAAATGAAACATAAGAAAAACTAATTCGCACAGTAACTCAAGAACCTTTAGATTAATTCATTAAATTTTGAACAGGAATTTAATGTATCATAGTAATATAACTTTTTTTCTCACGTAAAAGAATATCTTGCTTGTTTTTGGCTCTTGAAACAACCCGGAAAACAGTGATCAGCTAGATAGATTTGGAAGAGTTCTATTAACCACCGCACTTAGAATCTTATTTTTCAACAATCTCTGTTGTTTTTTAGCACCCCCATTCCCAACCGATGAATTTGCACATGTATTTTTTGTAAATAAAAAACGTTAAACCATTTGGGATAATGTTAAATAGCCCAGAATATTAAATGATAATAGGAGGTTCATAGGAATCTATGGCACCACCAAACATCCCGACCGGACATCATGATTTAGCGGTCAAATTAATTAATATTATGAATATTCCACATGTACGTATTAATTAATTAATTAATTAATTGCATTTGTAAATCAATTTAAGTAATCAGTTGATCCATTCATCCAAAGCCAGCTTCCGGCTATGAAGAAGGAACACCACTTGGGCGACTCAAACCTGGTCACACGTGGTCTCGAGACAAAACCACTTAGTAGTCGAGTTGCCGCCCCTATGCTTCCTATACATTACCCTGCAATGTTAATTACTGTAAACTTTTTTGTGGAAATGTATTTCATATGGTTAGGAGAGCAAAATTAGCTTGGTTGCTATTTGTGTAACATTCAGCATTTTTCAGAATTCAAGATGGCGGCCTCAGCCATTTTGAATTTCGACCAATTTTCAACTTTTCATCTCGATGACATAGAAGGTCGTGTAATACCTCTTTTTATGGGTTTTCCGGGATGGGGAGTCCATTTCTGAAGTTATTTTTGGGATATGGGGTCATTTCCACAAAAAAAGTTTACAGTAATTAACATTGCAGGGTCAACATTTTGGCAACTCGACTATAGATGACAACGAAGAAATCTCCAACATCAGAATTTAACAAACTGTACCTACCCGTTGTTGCCCGGGGGGTGTTTTACTTAATTTAATTTACTTTTTCTTTTTTTCTAAAATATGTTTTGTTTTAAAATCTAAGTTTGAAAGCAACATTTAATCAGTACAGTATCGTTTGGTTATTAAATGATTAATTGAGCGGCAATCATAACATAACTAAACATTAAATATTGTTTAAGTATTTTGTTTTAATCTCTTCGGTAAGCAATGTAAGCATTTAATAAAGAAAATATTAGGTGATGACCAGTAATTGTAACCGGGATATTCAACGTG
The DNA here is from genome assembly GCA_963556195.1 of Sepiola atlantica. Classification (NCBI taxonomy): domain Eukaryota; kingdom Metazoa; phylum Mollusca; class Cephalopoda; order Sepiida; family Sepiolidae; genus Sepiola; species Sepiola atlantica. The sequence continues at coordinate 38,012,476 of OY744538.1, read as the reverse complement.
GCGCTCTCCTAACTCAGCTATTGTACCGCCTTAAGGGCAGAGTGACAATTAGCGTTATATATTCTGGCTTTTCGACAGAGAGATGTTGCTGAAAAATATCCCTAGGTGGATGAAATATTTTTTTAAAGAAATTGAATTTAAATATATTTTTCGTGTTAAGACCAGAGACCAATGATTTACAAACAAACTGATGAATCAGAATCAAATATGGAAAAAGAATGTGTTAATCACAAAGGTTCGAGAAAGTAACTGCACATTATTATTATTTCTTCATGAAGATTTAGTATTTGTCTGTTTGTCGCAGAAACTATATAGTAGAATAGTGCAATAGAAGTAATAACTTCTATTGCACTATTCTACTATATTGTTTTGCTCAATTCAGGAGGATGTAGTGTAGTAACTGTTTTTGTGTCATGATACTATCCTTCCAGGCTTTACATCATTTTTTGGGGGGAGTAGTGTAGTATCTGTTCTTTTGTTACTTACTTCCACAGCATCTATACCCTCTTTGGGGAGTAGTATCTATTCTGTTGTTATGATACAATTCTCCCAATCATTACCTCCTCCTTTTTTGAGAGGGTTAGTATAGTATCTGTTCTGGTGTCATGATAATATCCTCTAAAGCTACACCTAATCGTTTTGGGGGGAGTAGTGTATTATTTGTTCTTTTGTTTATGATACTGCCCTCCAAATCATTACTTATTCTTCTTTGGAGGGGATTATAGTATCTGGTCTGTTGTCACGATACCATTCTTCCAAGCATTATTTCCTCCTTTATTTGAGGGAGTAGTATAGTATCTGTTCTGTTGTCATGAGACAATTGTCTCAGGCATTTCGTCCTCTTTAAGAAGGAGGTGGTATACGGCAACACATTATTGTCACAATCAGCTGTCCATTGGTAAACTCAACACTTACATTATATACTGCCAAAAGTATGCGACTGGGGGCATCGTATTGCTAGTATAGATAATTCATATAAATTCCGTAATTCTCAATAACTTAGCAGTAATGGATCTTCAAAGCCATTAGTTTAAAGCTCTTTATTTTGAGGAAAAGAAAATAGAAAGTTCAGGGCTTTTACGGATTAATCAAGCTAAACCCTTCTGTAAACAGCGGAAGGTGTGCTAATCAGGCGATGTAAGAACCGAAGAATAAATAGGGCGTGGGAGCTTTTCCCAGATAAGGACTTAAATTTATTTTTACTGACGTGATCTTTATTTTATGTGGATGTACATTATCATAATTAGAGATTCACAACATCAGGTCTCTTTTTGTTTAAACCCGTATTTGAACCTTCTCGTTACTGACAGTGAATCTATGTTGTATTGATTGCATTCGATAATAGAAATTTAAAATGAATCACACCAATGTATTCCAACTGACGAATGAGCGTCCTTTTTCAGAATATTTTAGTAATTGGTGTAGTCTGTCAACAACGATAGGTTCAGTGCACCTGTTTCTTTTATACTGCCATTAAATACTTGTTAGCCAAGTATATTCAAATTCACTTCCCTTGAACCATATTCAAGTTATCTCCTCTTAATTATACTGCCCACCAAAAGATTGAACTTTTCTATTCGGGTCCAGTAGCGAGTCTCTACGAGGAACACAACCTAAGTTATCGTCAAAAGTGTGACATTGCCCTTGATCGCTGACCTAGATATCCTAAAATTAAATCAGTTCGAAGTTTAGCATGACTGATATTTTGAACAAGTTTGGTAACGATTGGTTAAGCGATGTCGACGCTAACATGTACACAAACAAACAACCAAACAAACAAACTCAACCAAAAACATAATTCTCGTTGGCAGAGGTAATGAACATAGGAAAACACCATGGGAAAGTAATTACCAAGTTTGAAATTTGAAAAAAAATAGCGACATTAAATGGGGTTGTGGTGAAGATTACACAAGCGAGGAAGAGATAAGAGGGAGAAAGAGAATACATTCGTTAATTGAAAGTGACATTATGAAATAGAGATATCGATAGAAAGATTGATAAAGAACGACAGAGCGATATTATTTGAAGAAAATCAACATCTGAATTATTGAAAAATAAAGCTTACACGTTGAAGTTTTTATGGTGATTTCTACTTCTTTACAGAAGAAGGTCATCCCTACAAGGTTGCAGTGTTCGGCTGTGGGCACGACGAGTGCTCAGCAGACTTAGTTGTACAAGTCTTGCTGTAGATATAACATACGAGGCCACTAGCTTCCGCTTGTAGATAACTGTTTTAAACACTTGTTTGCGAATCGCTTAGTTGGCTCTTTGTTTCATTTTACTTCAGTCGAAGTTCTCAGAAATCAAGTGGCCATCTCCTTGGGCTAACACTTGATCCCTATACAGAATACACATATATTCAAATATTCGAGAAACGTTCTCCTTTACCTGTCGAACGTTGAGTTAGTAACGAAGTGAAGAACATTAATTTTCCTCTTCCCATGTAACTATATTATAGTACATCTTTCTTGTGGTCTCTTTGTGTTACCGGATTTGATGACAATAATTCATCTAGTCTGGTGGAGTATCCAGCTAAGTGATGTTACTTGAGGAAACCTTACTTGGAGATAGTGCATCATTCCTAGAAAGAGTCAGTGTATAGCAGTTTCGATGGGATCTTATTTACGCTTCTAATACTATGTTATTTCGAATATTTGGTCAGGGTTTACTATTAGGGGGAAGTATCCTCATGTCAGGTTGCCTTCGCAGACACTTGTACAGAGAGCCCGAACAGACTCGAGGATTATGTCTAGTAGGTAATTCAAATTCTAGTAGGCTCCTGCCATAGGATCTCATGTGACTCTGTAAAACAGCCCTTGGCAGACAGATTCTGCAACATAAACTACACACATGGCTGGGATCAAGTGTGTCTGAGATGTTTGCACGTTTCAAAATCGAGTAGTCTAGTTTTTTCGCAACCGTTATAGAAATGCTTATAGAAAACGGATCGCTGCAAAACCATCATTTTCCAGCGCTCCACGTTCGTATTAATGAGTTTCAGGTTGGTTTTCACTACATCTTTAACATGTCTTATTCGCTAGGGTCTTAGACTTTTGCAATGTTTCAGTTCTCCTATATAACACTTGTTTAGAGAGACAGTGATCTACTATCATAATCAAGTGCCTTTACACAGCGCATTATACTTCGTATAAAACGAACTTCTATTCTAGACACTCCAGCCTGCTGTAGAATATTAGTGTATGGTATAAACAATTGCCAGTTGAAGTTTAGAACCGCCTGAGGCAGCTTTTCTGAAACCTCTCCAGAGCCTTGATATCTCGACGATATGTATTTTATGTCTCCTAGGAATACAAGAGAACAGACAAGACACGCGACTCGTATCCACTGGGGGTTCTTTTGTGCCAATGGCTGTGTTCGACCAGACGCACTTCCCAAGCCTACTAATGGCTTTGTTAGCCTTTTCACGTCTTATGGGTATTTCAGAGCCAAGTGATCCATTCCAGGAGAGAGTGCTCCCAAGATATACAAATAAGTCAACTTCATTACAGTTTTACACACATTGGGTGCAATTTTACGTGCGTGTTTTGTTGTATGTATATGTGCATATATATGTATATGCTAATCTTGATCTTGCTCTCGACTTATCTCCCTCCCTCCCTCGCCTCCTCCTTACACGACCCTGATGTTTAACCTTCCCGCTCCCTCATCCCAAGGCTAATTAAAAAAAAAGATTCAATAAACCTGTCTCATGCCTCCTCCTTCGGCTTCATAGTTTAAATTAATTCTAATCGCTATGATGTCCGCCCTCACCTCTTTCACAATTATTCGAATGTGTCTTCCCCAAACTAATGCTCTTATAACACTAACCACCACTATCCTCTGCCTTCTCTACTGGCAACTCAATCGCTCAATTGCCCACTGCCCCCATCTATTTGTATTTCATAAGTATTTTTTTTACATAAGCAGCCCTAATTTTGAGCCCACACCCGCCACCACCTCTTTTTTTTCAAACATTTGGCACTTGTGTTCTTTTCTTAAGAAAAACATCCTAAAGAAGTCTTATAATAAAGACGAAACGTTGATGAATACATAAATAATATTTTAGTTTTACTTTTTCAATTTCCATATATATATATATATATATATATATATATATATATATATATATATATATATATATATATATATATATATATATATAAATGTTATTGTATAGCACGGAATATTTTTGTTTACTAAGTAATTTTTTTTATCTTCTCGATCTTTCGGATAATATTTCTCGTATTTCTGTCGACGGATGTAGGCTCTACGTCTAACCTTTTATTTTAAATATTGTAAATTTTAATTAACCACGCATCTAACAAGTTATCACGTTCCAAATACGGAATCTCATCATCCATATGTAGTTTTAAAAAGTTATAAATTTATCGCACAGATTGAACTCAGCACAAATTAATAAACAAGTCGAACCCTTCGCCTGAAGACCATTAAGAGAGTCAGTCGAACGTACTCGCAAAAAATGGAGCAGAAAGACACATACGGAGCCTACACCCGACGATATTTATGTCTAAATAAAATAATGCTGCCTAAAGACACAATATATATATATATATATATATATATATATATATATATATATATATATATATATATATATATATTGTATATGACAACTACGCATTATTGCCTAGAGAGTAACTTTTCATATTTCCTTAATAAAATTGTAATATATATATATTTATTTTCGTACAGAAAAATTAGTACAACATTCGTACCGTCGGTTTCAAGCATAGAAAGACATAGCCATCCGACTCTGTTCAGCTTCTGTTGTCATCTCTTTCGGAAATGTGAAGTCACGTGTAACTCTCGTTTGGACGCGTTATTTGCTTAGAGTGTTATTTATGTTTGTTTAAATTTAGTGTAAGGAAGGTTTAATAAGGTTTGAAAAAAAGGATAAGGGTTAAAAGTAACAGTAGAGATTTAAACCGGAGAAGATTTTAAGAGATATAAAAAAAATAAAATGAAGTAAAAAAAATAAAAAAAATAAAAAAATATATAATTCCCGTGAGTCAATATTATGAGTATCGTATATTTGGCCGTTACTGTTTTGGGGTTTAATGATGTGTCTTCTAAAGGAATTAGAGAAAGAAGATGGGTTAAGTATTAAAGACGTTAAAAGGAACGACATTAATTAAATTCGTGTTTAAATCCAGGATTTAAGGACTTTAAATCAATCCGAAAGCTATTTAAATAAATATATCATTCGAGCGGTCTAAGGGCAATAACTCTGTAGGGTTCTTGAATTATTTGAATTCGGGAATTAACATTATAAACTAAGGTATACTGAATACTTATAGAGGTGGTAAAATTGGCATTCTGATTGAAATTGGTTTGGAGATAAGAGTAAGGATTGGGTCGGCAAGATTGGATCTGTTTGGGAGATATGGGAGATTAGCGTTATGACCGAGAAATAGTTGGGACTTATAGGAGTAATAATGATGTTGTAAAATGGTGGTTTTACCCTCTTAATGACTGGAGAAATATTTTTGGGAAAGTTATAATTATTGCTCTTGAAAAGTAGTGTGGATATGTGTTGATTAAGATATTTGTTCGTATTTTTAATTTTATATATATTTATAAGAGGCGACTTGACGTCATCAGAGCGTTCGACTTAATGAAAGGAATATATATATATCCCTTTCATTAAGTTGAACGCTCTTATGACGTCATAAGAGCGTTCGACTTAATGAAAGGAAGGCCGGGCACTCTGAGTGACTTTAATAACAAGCAGTACTAATAGCGAAATAAACGATCTGAATACATTCGTTGATCACTCTAAACTGCTCGGGTAAATTAAGCCGCCGATTCACTATCTACAAAGTTAAATTCCTCCCTAATTAATAACTAGTTCACTATGGCCGAGGGGTTAAGAGTCTACAATGGCGATTTGTGTTCGGGGTTCGCGCCCGCCGACCGTTGGGAATAAGCTTCCTGCACTGAAGATATCTGTAGGTAATAAACAATTAATATATATATATATATATATATATATATATATATATATATATATATATATATATATATATATATATATATATATATATATATATATCCCTTTCATAAGGTCGAACGCATTTATGACGTCAAGTCGCCGGATAAAGTGTTAAAATTAACACTGTTTATTCGCTACTCAGCGGTGGCCCAGTGATTCTAGATGTCGGTATTTGAGTTGTAAAATACTCGGAATTCGGTGTTTAGAATCGCATGACGAGTAGTGAATAGTTATATCTACTGATGAGTCCCGGTTATAAAAGATGAAACGTATACGTACATAGATAATAAACATAACAAATATTTATTATTTGTAGCTCCTAGAAAACACCCTCTAGATGGGCCCTGTAAGTTTAGTATTAACACAGCATGACGTCGTTAGCTATGAATTCATCGTTCCTTTCATTAAGTCGAACGCTTTTATGACGTCAAGCCGCCGGATAAAGTGTTAAAATTATCACTGTTTATTCTCTTTTTAGCGGTGGCCCAGTGGTTCTAGATGTCGGGATTTGAGTTGTAAAATACACAGAATCCGGGGTTTCGAATCGCATGCCCAGTAGTGAATAGTTATATCTCTATGCTGATGAGTCCCGATTATAAAGGACGAAACGTATACGTACATAGATAGTAAACAAAACAAATATATGTATGTATGTATATATATATATATATATATATATATATATATATATATTTATATATATATATCAGGTAACCGATAATTGCGAATGTCTCTCTCTCTCTCTCTCTCTCTCTCTCTCTCTCTCTCTATATATATATATATATATATATATATATATATATATATAGAGAGAGAGAGAGAGAGAGAGACATTCGCAATTATCGGCTACCTGACTGCTTCATTTTTTTACAAAGAGATATGTATTTATGTTAAATCACAGCTAGTGATTTCACTCGCCAGAAAGCTCAATCCACGATGGTCAGGATCAAATTAATTTTAGTTAATCCACAGCAGTTGCAGCGTATCATGGCTTTTCTGATATAAACAACACAAACTATAGGGAGAGGGGGGAGAAAGATAGAAACAAAGAGGGAGTGAGTAAGAAAGAGAGAAAAATGGATAGATAGACAAAAAGAGAAAGAGGGAGATATATATATATATATATATATATATATAGAGAGAGTAAACAGAAGAGAGAACGAGTAAAGACAAAGTGATAGATAGATATAGACATATATATATATATATATATATATATATATATATATATATAGAGAGAGAGAGAGAGAGAGAGAGAGAGAAAGAGAAAGAGAGAGAGATAGAATTAGAGAGAAAGAGAGAGAGAGAGAAACGGAGAGATAGATAGATATAGACATATATATATATATATACACACACATATATATATATATAGAGAGAGAGAGAGAGAGAGAAAAAAAGAAAGAAAGAGAGAGAGAAAGAGAGAAAGAGAGAGAGAGTGATAGAGAGAGAGAGAGAAAGAAAGATAGATAGATAGATAGATAGATAGAGAGAGAGAGAGAGAGGTCGAAAGAGAGAAAGAGAGAGAGAAATAGAGATGAAAAGAGATATATATAGAGAGAGATAGAAAGAGAGAAGGAGAGAAAGAGAGAGTTGGGGGAGAGGGCAACTCCTATGTTATTAAATTGATTATTTCTCCCCAAATCTCAATCTTTTCGAGTTTCTTTCTTACTTTTTCTTTCATTTCTCGTCTTCCGCTGCAACTCGTGTTATCATCCCCCCCCCCCCCAATGGCCGCGGCGGGGAGAAAGTATGTTTGCAATCAAAACTTTGGGTTACGATCCCACCCAGCGAGTGGAACCCAACATGTGAACAACAATAAACGCCAGGTTAAAAAAAGGACCCGTTTTAGAAGACGAAATATTTTTTCCCAGTTCCCATTTTCTTGTTCTCGTCCTTCTTGTTCTTAGTGTCCTATCACACGATATCAAGTACTAAAAATGTGACGCGCGTACAAAGACGCTTGTCACACTACCGATCCTACGAGGATGAACTCATGAAAATCAGACTTTCATAGTCACGGATGGCGCAAATCACCTATCATTTTTCGTGTATGAACACTTGTTACATATAAGGGGATAATTAGTGAGCGTAATATACTTATCTTCCTCTTAATCCTGGCACGGTACTCACCCAAATCAGACGAGTTCAGCCGGTTTCTAGGGAATAACAAATTCACACGCATTAGTATTCCTGCTCGGGCGAAATAATGTTAACAACGGTTGTTTTGGCATTGTTTTTTAGGCATTGTTATTTTTTTGCAGCGTGATACGTCATCCTTCCACATACAGCGTCTGGTATTCCCATATAGTCACCCATTTGATTCTAACTATGATCAACCTACCTTCACCTCGGTGATCTAAAAAGAATCGGTGTGTCAACGTGATTATGCCGTGAATATTTGCAGTAATATACTCCCACGTGAACAAGAACACGTGTGACTAGTACTACTACTGCTACTACTACTACTACTACTAATAATAATAATAATACTTTTACTACTACTACTATGGGTCAGAGTTAACCTGGTAGTAATAGTATCTAAGTGGTTACTACACGCTCCCCAAAGCTCACAAATTGAGGGTTTTTACACTGCATGAAGTTTTGTGACATACCAAAGACGGAGGGGGTAGGAGTTAAAAGGGTTGAGAAAGAGTATAGGCAGAAAAAAGGTAGAAAAGGCTGAAAAAGATTTTTGTGGTGAGTGGATGAGGTAGAGTCAAGCACCTTGCCCAAGGCTGCCCCAGAGTGTAGTGTTATGCCGCGGACAAATTTTATTTAATTCATAGAGACATTTGCCAGGAACTACCACCTCAGATCAGAGTAACCCTAGGAGTAATAGAAACTCATGGATGACTCCCCACTCTAAAGCTCCCAAATTGGGACCTAACAACCGGATGCGCGTTACGGTTATATCCACGATCCCAAAACGAGAGGGAGATACAGTTGTCACATGGGGGAAGTCACTAAAACATACTTCTTTCTGTCTTTCTGTCTTTCTTTCTTTCTTTCTTATCCAGAACGGAAGTTCATGCTTTGTGCACAGATAGAAGGTACCGGATATAAACCAAACAATGGACATAAATATATCCGGTTCTTGTCGAAGGTTTTCAATTTGCATCCCGATCGCGTGATTTGAACAACATTTTTCTTTCTTATCATGCGACTTAAGAAATAAAGTCAGCTGGTTACAATAACTCGTGCTGGGAGCATTAGCGCCATCTCATTAGTGGATTAACAAAAGTAACGCTAAATAACATTAGGATAATCTCGGAGACGAGACCACAATGAACTATATAAAATAAAGGAGATACTGGATTATCAGTTGATCATTATTATAATCATTTTCTCGTGATTTGCTTCCCGTTTCGTTGCTCGTATTATTCACATTGGCGCTGCTTTTGGCGGCGGTTATCAGCCTCTCTGTATTTTGTGTTAAATATTTTTCAGTCCTTTAATCGTTCGCGCACGTAAACCTCAACATGAATTGAAACAAATACATTGAAGTCATTGCCAAGGCTGCAGCAAAGAAGGTGAGCTTCCTCTATCGTGCTAGTAAACTCCTCACACCTGACATTATCCTTTATCTCACCAAAGCCACCATCCGCCCGGGCATGGAGTATTGTTGTCACATCTGGGCTAGTACATTATCCACTAGTCTCTTCCTCCTAGATAAGGTAAAAAAAAGAGTCGCCAACTTAATAGGTCCCTTACTATCCATCAAGCTCCAGTCCCTGTTCCATCATCGCAATGTTGCATCCTTGCGCTAGTTTTACAAATACTTTAATGGATTGTGTTCCGATGCCTCCTTGACGAAAATACACTCGACCAACTCGACAATCAGCTAAATCTCATTCATTCATTGTGGATGTCCCTAAACGCCGGAAAGCCTTCTACTTCAATCGCTTCTTTTCTCGTGCTGCCGGCCTCTGGAACTCCCTCCCTGCCCCCTGTTTCCCCTGAAAGTACTGGCAGGCAGAAGTTTAAAACTAATGTAAACAGACATTTCGCTGCACAGCTCCCAACTTAAGATGACGCCTAAAATCTACACCCTAATTCCCAGTAGCCCTTTACGTCTACAGTGGCGACATTCCTTGTTTGGGCTGAATATGTTAAAAAACAATTACCAACCCTATTCCTGTTTATTTCCCGTTTCCCATAGAGTTCGTCAGTATTATCCCTCCAGCGTAATGCGTTGCACACCCTTTTTAATCTAGATTCCTGAGTGATTTTTTGGCCCAGTTTAGGAAGAGTCCAGAGTAACTTAGTAGGGATACTGCCTAATTATTAATCAATTTCATAAGGTTGTTACTATATCATTTAGCATCAAGGAGCTTTCTGTTTTTTTTTTAGCTATTCTCTTTTAAGTATCTCTTTAATCTCTGTTGATTTGACGCTGTCCGCTTCTAGAATTCCCAGACATGTATAGCTATCGCGTTCACCAAGTCATTTCACGAGTTGGTAGTTCTACAGCTTCCGCTGTTTCGAGTTAATCAATCTTCATCTCAAATTCCGTTTTTATAACATGTCTAAATATTCATTCATGTTTCTCGCTTTGTATTATTTTTTTCCCAATAATTTAAGATCATGTATATATATATATATATATATATATATATATATATATATATATATATATATTAAGTGGTTTATTTTTCGTAGCATCATGACTATCACAAAATTAAGTGGTAGTAGATCGTCTCTCTATAAAATGGTCCTTTTTATTTGTTTCTCAGCCAAGTGTGGTCATCTAGCTGTCATTTTCAGTCTCCATTTTCCATTGATTTCCTCATAAAGTTCATAATTTTGTCAGATATGTAAACAGTTAATTACTTTTTACTTCTGGTTTTTACTACCTTCGGTGGATTTCAGAGTCATTTGTGTCGGTTTTCCAGTATCCTTTATTTTATTCACGGTATAGGCCGCAGTTGGTAAAAGAGGTGTAGATCTTTTCGCTAAATTGTGCTGTTTCGAATTTCTTCATGGTTATTTAGCAGGTTATCAGTTAATAATTACTTGGGATCATTCCCTTCTAACAGTTTTGTTTTTAAATTTAATGTGGTTCACCCTTTACTCATCCAATCAAGTACAGAATCTCCGTTTTACGTGTACAGCTTCTTAAGTTTTGTGCTTTTATGTAGCGTTGTGAATTACTTAAATAAGAATCGATGTATTCTGTTGTGGTCAAGTGCTTTCCAGTTTACCATTTTCTTAATTGAGTCTTCAGATTCTGTCCTTTATTCAATTTTCTGAAAATCTTTCATCATGGTTTTCAGCTATTTAATATTTCTGTTGTGGTCTTGTCATTTTCCCCATATATTGCTCCAAATGTATCTTGTTTCTAATCGGTGCGGTTGTTCTGATTTTGCCCTTTCGCCATTTACATTTAGGTAAAACTAATTTTCATTGTTTACAAAGGTTCTGTTAGACGTTCTTTTCTTCTTCTTCTTCTTCTTCTTCTTCTTCTTCTTCTTCTTCTTCTTATTATTATTATTATTATTATTATTATTATTATTATTATTATTATTATTATTATTATTAATTAATCTGTTAATTTTAAATATGACCCTGTATCTTACTACTTGATCTTTGAAACAAGTATATAAACTGTATATGCTTTATTTTTTATAAATGATTTAATACACACATTATAATACTAGAAGAATACCTGTCTCGAACATCATAGTTTTGCACCATTTTACGGCCTTTCACGAGGATTAAAATTAAAATATAATGCTAATAAACCATATATTGAGAAACCTTATATCAGTTTTGAACAAAACCCATTATATGATTTTGATTTTTAAATTTTAGACATGAGCTTAAGAAAAAAAGGAAATTCTGGGAATCTTACTTAATTTGTCTTAAATAACTATGGATAAAATTTCATGCAAATCTGAAATATTTGAATTTTCAAATGGAAATTAGTGCCTATAATATGCTCTCCTAAATCTACTTTTAAATACTACGTATAAACTTAAATTTAGGAAATATTTATTAATTGAGGTCTAATACTTACTGTTAATTGTTTTTTGTTTTTTAATCGGAGGAATTTTAATTTACATAAAGGCTGTTTACCACTACCGCGTGAAACTAAATTAAACTAAATATAGTTTACATTACGACTTGTTACGCCGAGCAACTGTGTTCCCAAATCATAATGATCGGTTAATTAGTTCATGAATGAATCCTGTACATTCAAATATATAAAGATATATAAATATCCAACTTTATACAAATAGAAATTTGATACGTATTTTATAGTGTGTGTGTATATATATATATATATATATATATATATATATATATATATAAATATAAAGAAGTACCAACATTTGTAAAAAACTTTTTTTAATAATTGTTTAAAATTTGATTATTTTATAATTTTATAACGCGTTTCAAGCATTTGTGCTCTCTTCAGATATTTGTTCCATTTTGAACAAATGGAACGAATATCTGAAAGAGGGAACAAATGCTTGAAACGTGTTATAAAATTATAAAATTATAAGATAAACAATTGTTGAAAAAAGTTTTTGCAAATATTGGTAGCCTCACTTCTTTAAATATACATTTTTCTCTAGTTGGAACCGCACTGATGCTGCACTACCCTATACTCTCTCTCTCTCTCTCTCTCTCTCTCTCTCTCTCTATCTATCTATCTATCTATCTATCTATCTATATATATATATATATATATATATATATTCAGCTGTGTATGTTTGTATGTGTGGCTTCAAGTGTCATTAATATCAGTGTAGCGACATCTTAAAGAAGAAACTAGGTTTAGAGTGACTAATTTGGATGATTGTTCCGTGTTTACAAGACATTCGTACGGCAAGTGCGTCCACATATTTAAATCATTAAATGGTCGCTGTAACTAAAGTAGTTTCAACAGACACATCTGCTGCCACAACGCGTAATTGGAGACGATTTACTTGCGGCATTCCTTGTTCCTCTGACATGAAGCAATAGAAAAAATGACATGATCGCCGAGTGACAATTAAAATCTACTCTTTATTAACATGCTTTTATGAAAAAGAAAAATACTTTTTGACGATTAGTTAATTTATTACATTTCGTTTACAACCTTTTATATTAAAACAACTGAACATTAAATTAAAACAACTGAAATTCAAATAAATATTATCCCTTTCCCATTTTAACGTCTCTCCGCACGCGTTTCATTATTCTTACTTTTATCAAATAGTAAAACATGTGCCATTTACATCTCGTTGTGCGTTCTTTATTTTCCCATGTTTTTACCGTTATCGAATAAATATAAAATCTTCACTTTTTCTAAAGACGTTCGTTCGTTGATTTGAGCGAAACCAGTAAAAGCTCTTCTTTTATTGATGACTTTTTCCTTTATTTAAATTTGTTTTTTTCCGTTTGTCTTTTTCACACATCTTGTCTTTGACGGCCTTTCATTATATGATATATCTTGCATTTTATCCTCATATATATATATATATGAGAAATAAAAATATATATATATATATAGGGTAAGAGATACAGATATATATGTATACATATTTTTATATAGATAAAAAAATATTTATTAATAAAAAATGTTATATATGTATATGCATATACATCTATATGTATCTATATATGTATCTATATATATATATGTTTATATAGTATTTCTACACACATTATCATCATTATTAGAAGTAAGTTCGATAATCGTCATTATTGAAAATGGATTCGATTATCCATATTATAGAAGTGTATATGATTAGCGTCTAGATCGTTGTTATTAAACCAAAACGATAATACAGTTAGTATTAAAAAAAAATCCCTTATTTATACATCAAATATTAGAGAGTTTCAATAGTTAAAGAGAGATAGTTGTATTTTTATTATTCCATTGTTCTCCCTAAGTAAAATAATAGTTCTTAGAGAGATAATCCTGAATGTACCAAAAGTCGAAAAATCAAGGGAGGCGCGAGAGCGCTCTATCCCTTAATAGACCCTACGAATGGCCTATGCTGGAAATCTCATTTCTTTGATCAATCATAACTCAAAAACCAATAAACCAAATTAGTTCAAACTTTGCACAAAATTTTTATTTGATAGGTTCTATAAGTGCGTAGAATTTCAGACATTAGTCAAGGCAACCCAGAGATCCAAAAACTGCAATCATGAAATCATGTTATCTGTGTGTACGTACGTACGTACGTACGTATGTGGCACCCTGTATCTCATCAACTAATTGATGGATTCAGCTGATTTTTGGCAGAGATAGAGGTTCTAGGGTCTAGTTGATGGCATTTTAATGTCAGTTTACCATATACCTTAATTTTCCAGAAAATTTTAAAAAACCTTAACAATGACCTTTACAAAAGTAGTGACATTCCATGAAAAATGCCAGTATACTGAAATCATAGGAATCATGAAATTAATAGGGTTAAGATGAAAATTCATATACACTAAATGTACAAAAGCAAGGAAATTCCCAAATTTTTACACTTTTACTGTCATTAAGGGTATGCGAGCACAACAGGGCTATGTATTTTACTGGTAGGAATGTTTCTTCAGCGCACTTCACACACGTCATACACTCATGCATAGAGATTTATACTGTAGTGATGTGATAATGAAATGGGTTGGTTGATATGTAGTCATACCCTTAATTAATGACAATAACAGTGTAAATATTTGGGAATTTTTTCTTTGCTTTTGTACATTTAGTGTATATGAATTTTCATCTAAACCCTATTAAGGGCATATGATTTTAGTATGCTGACACTTACCATGGAATGAACTTATATTTTAAACAAATAACAACCAGTACTACGTTAAAATTAAGAATCTTCAAAAGAATGTTGTATTAAAACATATGAACATATACTTGATATTTTGTCTCGCAGTTGAGCAATTTTTTCCTAGACGTTTTTTTTACCATTGATTTGTTATCTTCTGACTATTCTAGTAAAATAAAAAAAATCGAAAAACCGAATATTACATGTGCGTTTTAAAATATGAGGAGGATAGAGTAGGGGGATTTGATGGACACCGATAAAGTAGCAGTAGACTCAGTAGTGTCAGACGATGAAATCAATAATATGATGCAACTGAATAGATAACGTAAAATGATGGTGTTAACAGTCCTCAATATGTGAGTAGAGCTTAGTAGTAATATGAAAATATATTTGTAGTAAGTAAGGTACGCAGAAACGTTCATCTGTAATTTCTGAATTAAACTATATCAATTTCTTTCGGTAATGAAACATGAATGTTTCTAAGTAGCTTTCTTATCAGAAATATATTTCCATATATATTTCCGTATATATATATATATATATATATATATATATATAAGCCAGCATATTCATCTTTGTTTATTGTTTATAAAGATAGCGACTACATTTTTCAGCCAATTTTAATTTAAGCGTTTCACGTGAACAATGAAACTTGCCATGGTTTTTAATATTATCTAAATAAATAATTGCAAAAGTTTTTTTCCACCTATTCTAATAATATTGACATCAAAACGGTTTATGCTTATTTGATTCTCTGTAGTATATTTTCATTCATCATGATACATTCCTCCCAAGCATTACCTCCTCTTCGGGGGGAAGGTCGTACAATATACATTCGTTCCTCACAATACCATTTCCTCAGGATTACCAGTTTTGTGTGTGGGGAGTTAGTGTACTATCTATTCTGTTTCCATGATATCATCCTCCCAGACATTAACCCTTCCTTTGATGGGGGTCAGTGTATGTAGTTCGTTCATCATAATATTATCCTCTCAGCCTCTCATTTGCATATTTATTTATTTTTAAGTTTCTAATAAATTAATGTTTTAATCTGTTAATAATTAAATACATGCGTTTATTTTTTTAAAATAAATTTGTTGCTGTTTTTGTTGTTGTTGCTCTTCCTATTCCTATTTACTTCCTCCCACGAGAGACGATTTAGGCACAATGTCAATATGTAACGTGGGGAGAATCAATCTCCCTTAAAATGGGCACTCTGAATTGGAACAGAATTTCAATTGCCTCGGTTGAATAGGATTTCTCTTTCACTAACAGAGAACATAAAAACTTAATGCAGATTCAGTACAGATACTACATTTTGCTCCTAGCTAAAAAGGCCAAGGAGGAAACATGTTTGTAGTGATGATGATGATGATGATGATGATGATGATGATGATGATGATGATGATGATGATGATGATGATGATGATGATGATGATGATTTGTCATAAAAAAAAACTTCCTCTAATCTTTCTAAATTACAAAAAAGTATTTTTCTTTTAATATTATTTACGTATTTATCTTTTTTTCTATAATAAAGGTGAAAAGTACAAAGTACCCACTTTGAATTACTCAGTAATGTTTATTCATTTCATTATATAACCAGTTTTAAATTTTTATGCTGAAACAAAATAAAATTCATCAACGTTGAATATCTTAAAGACCATATAAATTAACCATTTTGTTGTTGTTTCATAAAACACACAATCTGACAATGTTTATGCACAGTATAATTCTCCCATATTGGAATATATAAAATAGCACTCCGACAATCATCATTTAAAAAAAATTCCCTCTTAATTACCAAAATGTCAAATGTAAATTACTTCTTTGGTTCCTGTAAACAAGACTACAGCGTCAGTGATTGCCGCTGGGAGGGCGGGTTCTTTTTCCCAGTATATATATATATATATATATATATATATATATATATATATATATATATATATTTCATGTATCCACCTACAATTTTATGAGGATATATATTTTTTTATGTATCAATTTTCAGTATTTACTTCAACAGTGCTCGATACGTAAGTAAAGCTAGGTAGTAAGCTAACAAAATATATTTATGGTAATTAGGCTATACAGAGGCTCCCACGTTTCATCCCCTGGGGGAATCTTCAGGCTAAAATGCATGGAGTTATTTTTGCCGGGTGTTTTTATATATACGGCCAGCTAGTTAACCAATCATATTCTTTGTTGTTCTCTCAGCCAATCGTTGGGCCTTCCACAAACAAACGTCTTTTTAGTGTTACTTCCTATATCCTGTTCTATTGTTCTGTTTTCTATAGAGTGGCCTATATCCTGCTTCTCTTGTTGTGTCAATATAATGGGTTAACTTATTTAAACACGTGGTTCATTTTATTTCTATTTAAGTTTTTAAGATGTTAGGTGTTAGTTTAGTTTCTTTACTTATTTGTTTATTTATTTATGTATTGTTAGCCTAAGGTAAATTTATTTCTGTGCAGGCAGCTGTTTGCTATCTCACTTCTACAGTTTAATAGATTTTGGGGATCTTTAAAGTTTAGGATTGCAAATTTATTATTCAGACATAAGCTACACGGGTCGTCTAAATTTCTACATGTACTGGCCTGTCGTATTATTTTCCATTCAATTATTGGTGAGCATCCATTTTCTTTGAGCTCCCAATAGTGGTTTGCTAGTGCTGTTTTAATTCGACGTTCTCCGTTTTTAAACAACACAATATATATATATATATATATATATATTGTGTTGTTTTGCCCCTCCGTGTATACGTTTCAGATTCTGTGACCGATATGGTAGAACGTGTACAGTTGCTTGTTTTGGACACGAACTCGAAATGAAAAAGAGAAATCTGTCACCCTTACTAATGGTATTATTGTCGCAATTGTCACCTAGATATTTCATTTTAAATTCTTCTTTACGATTCTAAACGGAACCATCTCCCCCAGCTTTCCCCAATACAACCAAGCGTCCCCTGCTATCTAGTATCTCGAACCGCTATTAACAATACCCTGACACCGCTTATTACACATTCCCCAAGCCGGATAACCCAATTTTCCACTCAAACGACCCCCTAAGAAACCATATCGAACGCTTCATCTCCAGTTTTCAACTCCTCCTCAGATTCTAATCTGTGATATCGGGGCTATAAAAACGAGCGGCGTGTACCACAGGACACTCATGAATATGTCACTGTTGACTATGTAACCGAAATGCTGTTAAACAATGTGTTCGCTGACAGAAACGTTATCATGTACGCCAGTTAAACGGGGGAACACATCATACACGAATGAACTAATGGCAAAACCAGCTGTAATGTTTCCTGGTATTTATTAACTCTTGCGCCTTGCGCCAGACGACCCACATAGTAGAGCGGACGTATTATTGTTATTACTATTGGCGCCTGATTGGGACGGGATGTAGGGAGCGACAGAAGTTAATGTCGACGGTTTACTGGTCAGTAAATATCCTACTTTTTTCTTTTGGAATTAACCTGTGAATATCTTAGACTTTGCAATTTTATTTATTTATTTTCTTTTTACTAAGGCGCTACTATCTTCTTCTTCTTCTTCTTCTTCTTCTTCTTCATCTTCGTAAATCCTATGCTCACAATGATGGATTTTTGCCTCCACTTAACACGATCACAGACTTGGTTCAGGTGAAAGCAGGTTTCACCATTTTACGGTTTTACGGTTTGAATTGGTCACAATTATCAAGACGAAACTCCACTCGAGGATAATCCTAACCAGAAATACATTGTCAGCTGAATGATTTACTTTATTTAAATTTTTCTCAGACAAGACACACCGCCACTGACTTGGCACTTGGGCACCTCTACAGTGAAAGGGTGGGATTTTGCTGCTACTCGGGTAAGTCGGGCGTATTAACATTAAGGAGGCGAAAGTGCAGTAAGTTCGTCGGAGCACATTCGAATGAAGTACTTGTGAAACAAACACAGGGATGCAACATAACGGCGATGGGACAGAGCTTAGAGCTTAGTAAACAGTGCGGGACCTATTATGTCAGCGACTCTTTTTTTTTTGTACTCTGTCCAAGGATGGGGGACTAGGGATTGGTGCACCAGCCCAGCTGTTGCATCTATACTCGATGCATGGACGAATGGTTGCTTGTAGAGATATAGGATATTGGCAGGTGTGAAAAGTTTTCTAGTCTGGTAGACGGAGCTCACCTTTTTTTCAGCAAACTTAAAAGTATCTTATATGTATTTATTCCAATTATTTGATGAAAAATATTATAAAAAATTTGCAAATACTGAACAGAATAAACTGATGAAGACAGGTTATGCCAAGTATCTGTTTACATTTGGATTTTAAGACGGTCATGCTTTAACCTACAGAGAACCAATCCCGTGGTAATGTATTCCACAGATTGGAAGTTATTCTAAAAACCACAGTTCATTGAAATTCCGTTTAGTAGTAAGTACACCGATGAAGGAAGGAAACTTATTTGCAGTTGTGTTGGAGAGAGAGAGCTTTCCTATGAATGTCTTAAAAGGAGTAACCAGAAATTGGATTCCAGTCAAGCAGCTTTATAGAGCTTACGATAGAGTAGAGAAAGACTAGCATCGTTTTTTGCGAGAGGTTTTAGAAAACTGAAGAGACTATTCATCCACTAGCTTGCCAAGTAAATTTTGTACTATGTCAACGCAATAAAGATGTGAAAGAAGTACTCGATCTTAGGATGTATCTGACTCTTCGATCAGTAGAAGATTGTATTAGGGGAAAAGGTACTTTTTGGAACGGTAGGATGATCCGACCATTGATTTGGGACGTTCCTTTTAAATGTTTACAGCTGTTTCAAGCAATTTTTATCTTTAGTCATATAATGAAACACATATTTTTTAAAAACATTGAAATTGTTTTAAGTAGATTTTAGTCCTGCTGATTGAAATATAATTCGAAGATGGGTGGCTCCATTCATCTCAATAAATGACACTTCCACCATTGTATTTGGCAAGGAGCAAAGTGTAGTAGCTGTTCTGATGCTACACTTCATCATTTCTTTCTTTGGTCAGTGAAGGAGAAATTCTTCTAGACTGAGCTAGATTTTCTCCAAATTAAAACTTGTGCCCAACTCTGCTCTTATAATGAGGCAAGTGAATATGGACATAGGGGCTCTCAGTCTTATATCAAAAGTTTACTATTGGTTGGTCGGTTCGGTTTCACACAGATGTTTGCAATAGTATTCTCAGTTTATTTTTTTAAAAAGTAGAACAAAAAAAAAAACGTCGATAGAATTATTCATTACATACCTCCATGAATCTCTATAAGAGGCTTTGTCTGTCGGACACGCTTGAAATAAAATATTCGTTTGTCACGCTTAAGTTTAGAATAGCATTTTAATCGAAACGCACATATAGAATGGACGCATATTATGCATTATATCCGCCTAGAAAAAAAAAATTATGAAGAATCCATGAGCGATTGCTCTTTTTACCACATTACCTCGAGTGGAGTGTATTCTATGGCTGACTTTTCAAACTTTAGTATATTTTTATTTACCTTCTCTCCAGGAGGCCAGACACAAGGTCAGGTGTGGGTTTTGATAAAAGTGTTTTTGTGGATCGAGCTGAGTTCGAACGCGACACACCCAGGTCCTCAGTCCGCGCCGTTAACCACTCAGCCACCGTGCCGCCCCCTAGCAGTCTCTATAAAACGTTCTGTATGTCAGTTGATTCGTCGGTTCGTCCGTTGGTCTGTCACGCCTATTTTTGAAATAGCATTTTCATCACAGATTGTATGAACAAAACGTATTTAAGATGCGCCTAAACATTTAAAGCATAGACATATATCTGTTGGTCGATCTGTCACGTTTAAGTTTGAAATGGCATTTTCGTCGTTAAACGCGCAAATAAAATGGACGCATCTTAAAACTATTACTTCTTGTTTCATCTTGTATATAGAGACGTTCAAGGATCTTGTCCGCCGATCGGTGTGTTGGTTTGAAATAGCATTTCGTTTGTCTGTTACGCTTATGTTTAAAATAGCATTTCATTTGTCTGTCACGCTTATGTGTAAAATTGCATTTCATTGGTCTGTCACGCTAATGTGTAAAATTGCATTTCATTGATCTGTCACGCTAATGTGTAAAATAGCATTTCATTGGTCTGTCACGCTAATGTGTAAAATTGCATTTCATTGATCTGTCACGCTAATGTGTAAAATAGCATTTCATTGGTCTGTCACGCTAATGTGTAAAATTGCATTTCATTGGTCTGTCACGCTTATATTTAAAATAGTATTTTCCTTCCAAAACGCGCAGATTTAATGAACCCCTCCCCCCCCCGATGTCCTTGGCAACGGAGATTTCATACTTGCTGTAGATGTTTTCTTTACGAATGAATCACTCTTAATCAAGGCCAAACGCCACTCGAGGATAAGGGTTCACCATCCTCAGCAGGCAGCTCAACAGAACAGGGACTGACATGACAGTACTTGCTTCTCTTTTGTTGGCACCTTCCCATGCATTGCCTCTTCTTTGTGAGAGATGGACGGGTTGGTTTATTTTTGATCGCCTGAGATTACCCTGCTGGGGAATGACGAAAAGTCCGTTCACGACTTTTTTTTTTAAATACCAGCCAGAATGCTCCCTACCTTTGGGAAGAGCTACTTTCCCCAGCATGCGGTCTTGTTTGAAATTTTGAGGCAGTAGGAAGCAAGCAAATACAGACTCTCTTGAATAGACGCACATTGTTATTGCCTTTTGACAATCATCAACTTGTAGTATATGTTATTATAATACTCTTCATCCTTTATGTGCTCGGTCGGCGAAAGAGAAATTATTTTAGACTGAGGGAATTCTATTTATGTCCCGAACTAGAAATCAAATGGAACAAAAATATACAAAAAACCTTGCATAAATCCAAGAGTACTGAAACTGCCAGAACTCTTATAATCTTACCCCCCCCCCTTATAAAACAAAATGATAGCACCAGTCGCGGTTGGTAACACACAGAATGGTCTTGAGGAACACGCACGTTACCAGATAGAACAACTTTCCGCCGATCAAAGAAGACATCGACAAACAACTTCGCTTTGTTGGTCAGACACATCAGTGCTACCTAGGGGTGTCCTGACGTTCAACCTGATTGCACTGTTGCATTGAACCAGTTGGCCAAGAAGCTACGTTTAAAAAGTCTATTATCTGTGCTTTTCTTCTGTCAAAAATCCTTCTTGACTGGATAAATTTTAATTTGTCCCAATTAAGAATGCTCCCTTTTTACGAAGCTATGTTTTCTCCACATATATATAAAATAAAAACATCTTGTGTCTTTCTTTAACCTTAGTAAGAAGACACGCAATAATTACAGGAACGTCAATGTTATACAGAGCTTGAACCAATCTGGAGTCCTACAACATCTGCGGTCTTCACCGATGAGTTGCCATGCCCCGTTTGTTGCAATACGGTTCTTTAATCGCGAAGTAATCGAAGTCGATGAATCAACCTCGAGTGACCACTAAGACAACAGAGAAGTACAAGTAGAAATAACCTAGTTTTGAGTTACCGTTTTCTTAGAGGGTTGGATGTGACACAATGTTTGTTCAATATGGGGAGAGGATATCTATCTCAACAAAAAGGGTAACACATGATGAATGAAACAAAAATAAAACTTGCCCTAGTTGAGAAAGACTTTTCCTCTCGTTACGATGGCGTACCGTTAGGGTGTGTATAGTATATATATATATATATATATATATATATATATATATATATATATATATATATATATATATATATATATACTGATGATCCCCGTGTTAATATTAGACGCTTAAGGTTTCCTGTTTTTGTTTCACTCTTAGATAATTAACCCCCCTTTTTAATTTTTATTTTTATTTATTTTTTTTTATTTTACTTATATTTTTTCATTTATTAATTTTCCAACGAATGTTAAGTCTGCAATATCTTGGATTTAGTTGGTTTGTCTGGGAATTTAAACTGCATTTTACTTTTTTTACTTTTTTTTTTTTTTTTTTTTTTAATGACTCAAAGCTTCTTTAGACTATATATATATATATATATATATATATATATATATATATATATATATATATATATATATATATACACACACACACTTTAAAACATGGGATACTGTGAAAATAGAGAGAAAGAGAGAGAGAGAGAGACGGCTTGGTCCGCAGACTATTTAACATCGTGCGTTCACTTCACCCTCACTGGGCTTTTTGAGAGACAGCGACTATTTCGTGTCGGCTCCGTTTGAGTGTCTGGTCGGAAGAAGAAATCTCGTGATTTCATCAACTTTTGCTAACTCGCTACAGTTAATCCGTTAATCCATAATCTATCAACCATTCTCAGTTCGTGCTCGCGGCTTTCGTTTCCGGAGAGAGAACATATACTACACTTTGACTCCAGTCTAACCACCGAGAAATACATGCTTGGCGAAGTTGAACTGTGCAGATAAACGGGACAGCCAAGGTGTCATCTTCTAATACTACAGTCGACGATGAAAGGTGAGCTTGTTCAGTTTATCTATATTCGTACTTTTCGAGGCGTAATTTAATTTGTTTATCTGGGACAACCGAACCATAAACTACTTCCCTTCTTTCTGACTGTAATACGCAATTGCAATAGTAGTACGTATGTATAGCAATGCGTATGCTTCGTATATACGTATGCTTCGTATATACGTATGCTCCGTATATACGTATGCTTCGTATATACGTATGCTCCGTATATACGTATGCTTCGTATATACGTATGCTTCGTATATACGTATGCTCCGTATATACGTATGCTTCGTATATACGTATGCTTCGTATATACGTATGCTTCGTATATACGTATGCTTCGTATATACGTATGCTCCGTATATACGTATGCTTCGTATATACGTATGCTCCGTATATACGTATGCTTCGTATATACGTATGCTTCGTATATACGTATGCTTCGTATATACGTATGCTTCGTATATACGTATGCTCCGTATATACGTATGCTTCGTATATACGTATGCTCCGTATATACGTATGCTCCGTATATACGTATGCTCCGTATATACGTATGCTTCGTATATACGTATGCTTCGTATATACGTATGCTTCGTATATACGTATGCTTCGTATATACGTATGCTCCGTATATACGTATGCTCCGTATATACGTATGCTCCGTATATACGTATGCTCCGTATATACGTATGCTTCGTATATACGTATGCTTCGTATATACGTATGCTCCGTATATACGTATGCTCCGTATATACGTATGCTCCGTATATACGTATGCTTCGTATATACGTATGCTTCGTATATACGTATGCTTCGTATATACGTATGCTTCGTATATACGTATGCTTCGTATCTACAAATACAAGATAAGTGAAAATGGCCACAGGAAAACAAAAGTACAAGTACAAAAAAATGTGACCCTTTTACATAGAGTCAGGTGCACAAAGAAAGAATTCGAACATAATACATACTAGTCGAGGATCCGTACTTGACAATCAGTCCGACTGGGCAATTTCAGATGCCTTTTATCTTTCGGGCTGTGGTATTAGTCCTGGGTTGTCTAAGAAGGTCAACCGTCCAGCGCCATGTCTTCGCTTTTTGGTCTGGAGTGAATTAATTGCTAACTGTCTAAAGCACTCGGCCCGAGGTATGCCGACGTGGTTTTCTAGGCAATTTTTATGACGTCGGAGTACCACAGTTATGGAGTGCTGGCTTATTCTCTCCACTTTACGGCCTTGTTCTACATCTTCCGGCGGTTAGAAGGAAGTAGATACCGAGCCAGGTGCACTTTGAAGCATAATATAGTTTTCTTTTATTTGCATCTCTGTAATTGTTTTAAAACTACTTCCACGGAATGTGCTCCGACGTACTTACTGCACGTGTATGTCCAACGTAAATACCCATGACCAATAAAATCCCAACCTTAACTGTTTAAATGTAATGTGAATAAACAGCTTGCTGCATTAATTCCCACTATAAATCTGACCTCTAATCACAGTAACCTCTCATATGTCAGTGGTAACATTCCTTGTTCGACGTGAAATAAAATTTTGAAAAAGAAAATCATAAAATATAATTCCTCTTCTTTCCATTCATTCGCTTATTTCACATAGAAAACACCTATAAAACTTATGTCAAACGATTTACAAGAATAATTAAAACAAAACTCTCTTGCTTCAAAGGTTATATATATTAAAGATCAACGGGTGTCTCTCCCGTGCATTAAGTTTTATATACTAATAAGTCACCGCTTACCAAGGATAAAAGACACTCGAGGAGTAGAGTTAATGAGATCGTCAATTTGAAAATGAATATTATGAGAGGATTGAAAACGATAAATGGAATGGACAGAATTTTATTGCTTAAGATAACGGCTCCATTGTGAGAGTATCCAGCTCTCTGCTGACTTCGGCGTCATTAGTAGCATGTACGATGGCTTGAAAAAAAGCCTTTGGCATAACATAAACAAAATTGTACACCTGATATCTACTGTCGGTGACATAATACAAGACCGCAGCAAACAGATAGAGAGGTATGCTGAGCACTACCAAGGATTTTACGCGATAGAAAATGTTTTCACGGACACAGCCGCCGAGGACACCATTATCCTACCTGTTAAAGAAGAGCTAAACGTCACCCCCCTCTATAACAGAACTAAACAAGGTGGGAAAGAAGACAACACTGTTCTACTACCTGCACTAGCTAATGCAGCAATGCTGGGAATAAGTAACAGTGTCCCAGGAGATTGGCGACGCAAACATCATCACTCTACACAAAAATAAAGATGACCGCGACGACTGCAACAACTATCGTGTAATATCCCTCCTCGGTGTTTTGGGGAAGGTCTTCGCTCGGGTCGTCCCCAACAGGCTGCAGTTACTTGCAGAGCGTGTATACCCTGAGCTAAAGTGTGGGTTTAGAGCAGGAAGATCAACCGTCGACATGATCTTTTCCCTGCAACAGCTCCGGGGAAATGCCACGAACAGAGATCACCACTGTACATCGCCTTCATCGAACTACCCAAGGCCTTTGACCGTGTCCGCAGAAATAGAGTTTTCACTCTGCTACAGAAAATTGGCTGTCCTCCCAGGCTCCTGAAAATTATCACATCTTTTCACGCGAACATGCATGGCACCGCACAGTACGATGGCTGTTTTTCGGACCCTTTCCCAATTCAGAGCGGGGTAAAACAGGGGTGCGTACTTGTCCCGACGCTCTCTGTCATTTTCTTCTCTCTGCTGTGGTTCTACGCTTTCAACAAGTCGGATGATCGAGTGTACCTCCATACCAGAAGCAGTGGCAGTCTCTTCATCCTTGCCCTCCTACGAGCTAAGACCAAAGTGCGGAAGGTACTTATACGCGAGATATTCTTCGCCGATGAGGCAGCATTGACGGCACAGTCTGAAGAGACATTTCAGCGAGTCATCAACTGCTTCGCGCACGCATGCATAGAGTTTTGCATGACCATCAGTCTAAAATAAATAACATCCTCGGCCAAGATGTAAGCAGTGCCCTAAACATCACCATTGGCGACTACACTCTCGGGATTGTCGTGAACATCACATACCTTGCTGGTGGACATCTCCAGCAATCTCTCCCAAAATGAAGTACTCCACAAGGCGGCAACAGCCATAGCTCGCTTGATGAAGTTTGAAATAACAAGATGATGACCACCACTACCAAGATGAAGGTCTACTGGACCTGCTTTCTCAGCACGTTGCTCTACGGCAGTGAATATTGAGCCCTTTACTCCCGCCAAGAGAACAGACTCAACACCTTCAACCTGTGCAACCTCAGGGGAATCCTGGAAATAAACTTGCAGGACCACATCTCAAACAAGACCTTCATTGATCAGGCGGATATCCCGTGGCTTGGCCATGCTAGGTGAAAAAAGGATGCGGGATCCTATAGGATCCTATAGGATATTCTTATGGCGATCTCGCAACTGGCTCCAGACCAGAAGGAAGACCTTCTCCTATGCTACAAAGCGAGACATGAGGACAGGTGGCATCTACTCAACAGTCGCTGAAAATCGCAGCCGCTTGAGAAGAGCTGTAAAGGACAGGCGCAAGAGGAGTGAGGAGAGACGAGACCATCAGTGGAGGGAGATGGAAGAGCACGGACGGCAGTGAGCTTCAACAGAGCTCTCGCAACCAGGCAGCACCTTAACTTGTGGCATCTGCAAAAGAGCATGGGGATCCAGGATAGGTCTAAACAGTCACAACAGACGCTGCAATTCGGCAACAGACACATCTGAGGCGCAGAACTCCATTGTCTTCTGAAACAGACCGATGCCAACAGAATATACCATCACACACACACACACACACACACACACACACACACATATATATATATATATATATATATATATATAAGTAGAGAAAACTATGTTTTTCAAATAGCGTAGTGCAATACGCGTCCGTTGTCAGCATCGTAAACTTTGTAAACAAATTAATGAATTAATTTAAAAAACGATATAATTCTTCCCCTAGAGTAGCGGGTTCGTAACTCGGATGGCAAGACATCCCTTACCAGTGATCGCGGTTGGTATTAACCTGACTCCGGGATTTGAATTTCGGGGTTGTTGCACGCGCTACGCGTAGCCACACTGATGAATTGTAAAACGACAAAACAACGACGTTTTAATAATAATAAAAAAAATGTGCACAATGACAAAAATTTAAGCAAGATTATCAAAGTTTCCAATATATATATATATATATATGACGATTTGAATTATTTTCAAATCCTATTCCAAATACACATAGTTTTACAGCTGTTTCAAAGTACTGTTTATTTATAGTCATCTAATTAAACATATACATTTTTAAACACTGGATATTCTTCAGACAAACATGTTTGTAGGTGCCCAGCAAAAATACGAATCAATGGAAATGTCTAAATATGTAATACTTTCTATAAACAAAGCAAAATCACAGAAATAGATTCGTTGTCTAATACCTCGATATCATTTATAAGTTAATCAATAAATTTCACATCACAATGAATATTAGTATAAACAAATCAAAAAGGATAAAACTACTCGGAGACATAACAGTAAGGTAATTATTGACTTTAAAAAGATTATATGCAATCAGAAAAAAAACATTTAGTTATTAATAAACATTTCACATACGCAAATCTTAGTATGTATATATATATATATATATATATATATATATATATATATATATATATATATATATGAGGATAAAATACACGATATATCATAACATGATATGGCGTGGAGACAGGATGTATGAAAAAGACAAAAGGAAAGACAGGCGATCATCAAAACAAGAGGTTTACCGGTTTCGTTTGTATACGTTTGTTGACCGAACGAAACATGTGATTCTCTCGTTTTGATGATTTTGTCCTGTGTTTAATTGTTTTTCCTTTCATCTTTTTCATACATATGTCTATCTATCTATCTATCTATCTATCTATCTATCTATCTATCTATCTATCTATCTATCTATCTATCTATCTCTCTCTCTCTCTCTCTCTCTCTCTCTCTCTCTCTATATATATATATATATATATATATATATATATATATATATATATATATATATATTGATATTATATATATATTTATATATATGTATATATATATATATTTGTTGTTTTATTTTACCTAAGTCGAAGTTCTCAGAATTCAAGGGCCACCTTCCTGGGACTAACACCTCATCTGTATATGAGATACATAGATATTCGAATATTCTGTTGAAGTTCTCCTTCACTTGTCAAACGTGTAGTTAGTAAAAAAGTGAAGAGCATACATGTTCTTCCCTCCAATTGGCTAGTTTACTACGTTATAGTTCATCTTTCTTGCGGTATATTGGTCTTACTGGATTCCAGGACAATAATTCATCTAGTCTGGTAGAATATCCAGTTCAGTGCTGTTACCTGAGGTAACATGCCTTGGGAAAGATGGAGAATCCATCGTGTGAGCTAGTGTTTAACCGTGTAAATGAGATCTTATTTGGGCTTTGAATGCTATGCTATTTTGAATATTTGGTCACTGTTTACTTGTACGTTGAAGTATCCTCATGTCAGGTTGTCATAACACACTTTTCTACAGATAGACTAAATACACCCAATGATGGTGTCTAGTAGGTAATTCAAACTCTCAAGTAGGTAATTAAAACTCTCTGGTAGGTAATTCAAACTCTCTAGTAGGTAATTCAAACTCTCTAGTAGGTAATTCAAACTCTCCTGTAGGTTATTCAAACTCTTCTGTAGATTATTCAAACTCTTCAGTAGGTAATTCAAACTCTATGTATGTGTGTGTGTGTGTGTGCGTTTGAAACGCATTCGATCTAAACCGCTATTTAGAATAATACCCTTATAAACATAACAATTAGTAGAAAAATATAAACATATGTGCACGGACAGACACACAAACACACACACACACACACACACACACACACACACACACACACATATATATATATATATATATATATATATATATATACTTATCTAGTAAACCTTGACTACCTATCATATAACATAGATTATATTTGTTTACATTCGAGAGAAACCGATAGCTGTTATGAATGACAGAAAAAAAGGACAGGACATGTAGTCATGTGTGGTCGTCAAACTCCTGCCTTATCCATGCTTTATGTAGCTTAGTAGTAAAAGACGATATCCAGTATCACGAACTCTACACAAAATGTTGGTTAATATGTTGTAAAACAGACAAGCTTATAACACTTAAGGAACTGGTTGTAACAACTTTTGCAATAGTAGTCTCCCTTTTGCGAGAACTGGTAGAAACCCGTAGAATTCTACAATTGTCTCTGTGTTTATAAGCAGAAAATAGTATCATGTATATTAATAAGTTAGTTTGGTGCTACTTCGGCTTCATATCTACAAAGAAAAAGTATCTACACTGAATTTCAATATACAAAACATTCGCGTCAAATAATGAGCTTTCATTTCTTTGCTATGTGCTCTTGTGTTTGGATCGACGAAATTTTGCTAATGATTTACGAAAAAAATCGCGAAAATTGAGTTTGTTTAAATTAGCTAAACCCTCTATTCGGTCAGAATAGATTACTGAGACTTAGTGTCGCACGATCTCTTCTTTAAAAGTTAGGGTTAGGATTAAGGGTTAGGGTTAGGGTTAGGGTATGTGGTTCAAGGTCGGTAAACATACATTCTTTTGGGAGAAGTGTTTTTCTTCCTCCTGTACCGTATTGATTGCAATACATGTGTATAGATCACATCACAACATGTAGATTAATGCCATATAGATTAGTGATCCATGCAGAATATATGCTTAAATAATGAAAGAAGTAAACGTTATATGTATAACGTTTACATATATATACACACACATATATATATATATATATATATATATATATATATATATACAGAGAGAAAGAGAGAGGGACAGAGGAAAAGATGGCTACTATTTAGCGTAATGCATTACTCTTCCGTAAAAAGAATTACGTCCTCTCGGTTTGTAAACAAATGAATCAATTCATTTATAAAACGATATTTCTTCTACTCTTCTGTTTCTGCGTTACTCTTGGCCTTTTGGCTAAGATCAAAGTGTAGTATATGTTCCGATGGATACTTCACCCCATAGACTGGTGTTGTCTTGGCCTTCGGGTCTTGATTTACGCCGGTCAATGGGTCTGCCCTGTGCAGTTCTGGGAGGTTCACCTTCCCAGGCTTTGCCTCCCCTCTTTGGGGAGGAGTAAGTTTATTGCTTACTGCCTGAGGCGCCCCTACCGGGGAATGCAGACGGGGCATCCCAGGCAATTTTTAAACCCCACTTTCCCGACCCGACCTTGGGTCACATCTTACTTGGGGCAGTAAGATAAAAACTGGCCTTGTGCCTAACTTCTGGAGAGGAGTAAATCAATACTCATAGTAACGGGTTTGTTAATTCAGATGGTAAGACATATAACACCAGTGACTAAAGTTGGTAGAAGTCGGTGGAACAAGCCAAAGCGGCATCATTACTACTTGAGTCTCTTTTACAATATATTATCTCCCCTTTCTCTATTGTGTTATTATAAGACTCCCCTTTGATTAACAGTTTTCTTTGAGCAATCACTACGCACTTAATATTGGCGGGATAAACGTGAACAACCCAATTCTCGTTCTCTTTTTACTTAATCTTCATTCTAAATGAACACATTTACAGAGCCGTCCATGTAACGTTTCAATCGACAATCTTTCGCTAATGCTGTAATACTTAAACGGACAGTATTAGATAAGTTGGTCTTTTAATTAATCCACGAAGACACTTTGTTGTCAAGACATTCCTTGTATTATAATTTCAATACATATATCATTAATCTATGTCTTTTGTGTCCTCTTCATTACGTTTCTATTTAAGTTTATCTTTTACTACATTCTACACACATAAATATAACCTACCACAACACATGATGCAACATTCATACTTCACATAAACTACTCCCATTCATAATAACTAATTAAGAACATTCTCATATTTTTCATGATGTCTAAAAAACCATTCTTACTATCATCACCTTCAAAAATGGACAAAACTTTGTGGTCTTATTTGAAACTTATAATAATATACATTCAGTGGTCACAGTTTGAAAGATGATTTCGATCGTCTTCAAATCACAGCTTAACGGACATAAAGCGAAGTTAACATTTTCCGTCTTTACGTGACATGAAGCGGCTTTTTTTCAATTCTGTTCTGATACTATAATAACTCTTTTCTGTCCTCGGTCAGTGATGGAGAACTCCTTTTAGACTGAGACAATTTAAAATTTGGTGTCCCAATCTAGAGTATCATGTTTGGAGCTTGATTTTCTCAACGTTAAAAGAATTCGACTCTGCGTTCATTTCTGCCCTTGTGGATAGACACGTAAATAGGGACATAAAGCGGGTTAATATTGATTGCACGTAATGTAATCAACAGCTCTAAGTAAACGTGTTTCACTAAGACATTAAGCATCGACAAATATGAACAAACGTTGTTTTTATACCCTGTCCGGTGGCAAAAGCTGCTGGTGCTGCCAGTGGTTGCAGTACCACTTTAGCCACTAAAACTGTGTTACCAACCCTAATGAGCGACTGATATGACAGGGTATCGCACATTTTAGCACACGTTATATGTCAAAAAATAATTGCAGCGGTATATTGTTCAGAATAAATAAACAATACCTTGAGCATGGTTAATTGTAGCCGAAAACGATATGGGAGAGATTACGATACACTAGTTTTTGCGTCGTATACGTTCAAATATTTATTATGAGTTCCTAAAAACTACATAATTAGACACGAAGTCCGATTTGGGAAGCGGGGCAGGGTAGTAACCATATATCAAATGTTACAAAATGAAGGTATATTTTACGAGTTTCAAATAAGACCACGAAGTTTTATCCATTTTAGAAGGTGGTGATGGTAAGAATGATTTTTTAGACATAATGATTTGATTCTAGGAGAATCTAGCTACCTCAAAAGGAGGCATTATGGATTGGGAACAAAGATTTCCTCAATCTAGAAGAATTTCTTTTTATGTGACCAAAGACATAACAGATACTACACTCTGAAAAAGTACAAATTAAAAAAATTAAAGACTGGGAGGATTCGTTGGTCATCATTAGTCTATGTTACTCTTCGCTCGACGTCTTCTGACCCATTCGTCAAAGTTCTGTTTCTTTCTTTCTTAAACCATTTGTCCATAACTTTCACCTAAGCAGTCGCCGCAATACCACATTTGTAACGGGACCCCACCCGCTCCTTCTTGGTGACGGCATCAAATATAAACATAGGTCGCAGTGCCGAGTAATACAGATACCTCACTCTGATCCGGTGTCACTGAACCACTGTAACATAGGTGGTCCACTCGTGTCTCTATCTCGGTACTCACACGTCTGGTCCTCGGCGCAGGAATTCTTCTAGACTGTGAACACCCTCTTTGGCTCGTGATGTCGTAGCGGCAGAAAAAGAAAGATGGGTCGAAACTCCTCTCGGTCGGATGATGATAGCTTGATTCTGTGAAGGCAAAGTTACACAAGCAGAGCACACAGACAACAGGAATAATTCAACAAACTCAGTGGTTTCCTTTTGTATCCAATTAATTATTAATAAGATAACAACTGTTTTTAAAACGGCGAATTAAAGTCTGCTTTTCGATAATTGCTTTGTTTACTAACTATCTCGTCTTCTTTCTGTGCGTGTGTGAAACTCCATTTACGATTTCCAAGTTGTTAATTAAGTAGTAACTTGTCTACTGAACGGTGGGAGGATCCTATGACCCTGCCATCCCGAACAAGAGCGGTGTTCGCGCAACGCTCCCGCTTGGTCGGCGCACGTCCGTCTTGGTCGAATTCAAATTTCTAACTCCCTGTAACTATCTTCTCGTTTCAACAACAAAGGTCCTCTCGTTTCCCAGAAAGGCATATCATCACACCCTTTCTTTCTCCAGCCCATTTCTCTATTCCTTCCCTCTCTCTCGGGGCCAGGGTGGGGCATACTGACTTACTCTCCCTCTCTCGCTCCCCCTCTTTCTAATCCCTCTCCCTCTCCCACCTATTTCTCCATTTGGGCTGTTTTCTTTCCTGCTATCGTAAAAGACTTATTCTCTTTCTCTCTCTACCATGGGGGGCAGGGGAGTGACCAAAAGACTCTTGACCAAAATTGTACAGCCGTTATCAACATACCAGCTCTCTGGCCAATGTTCTCCCATTGTGTATGGATAATTATAACCGACAGCTTACACGCTTTTTCCAGACAGCCAAGCGCCACTTCCAGAGGATCACCCAGCGCTGATAAGATGTACTAGTTCTTAGATCTCCACTTGTTTCTACGTAGGGCCCTCCCCAAGATGCACCCCAGTGCACTTTAAAGGGGCAGACTCTGTCGGCTACAATCACTGTTTCACACATTTACTTTGTGGACTATTCTACTTAAAATATTTCCAAAGGTAACAAATCACTTTTATTTACAAAGGATATTCACAATTTCTTGGAAAATGATAGGGGAGCAAAATAACCCTAAAAGAAAGAAAATAAAAACGAATAAAATATGACGCAGGTTAACGGATATATCTTGAGCATATTCGTTCTTGTTTTGTAATACAAATTACATATGGATGCTTTTTTTAAAAGAAACCCTCGAAAACCTTTCGACGAGTACACCATCTACATTTCCGTTTTGTGCAGAAGTGAAAAGAATCAGCTCAATCTCTAAGTGGAAGTGGGAGTTTAGTAGGAGTAAAATAAATAGGGATTGAGTTAGGGACTGAGTGTTATCTTTTTAAGATAAACAAGAACAATTTGCGGAGGTTAATGACAGAAATAAAAGTAGGGTGTAGGCATATTGGAGGATCTATTTTAACGAAAGAAAATTGTAAAAATAGTTCAAAGTCACGATTATCTGCAGAATCTTATCTAGGCTTTATGTAGATTGAATCTTATTAATTTCGTATTTAAAATCTGTTTCAGTGGATAATTTTAACTTTTCATTAGAAATAGTAAGGGTTATGTTTGAGACACGGCCATTCAATCTGCGCATTTAGCATTGGAAATTAGAGATGCACAGATGCATCTAAGGTGTGAATAGACCGTATAAGCTTCACTTTCGTTACTTCAGTATTTCTCAATTTTTAAACTCTCTCTCTTCTCCCCCCTCCTCTATTTATCTGTAGATATATGTCTTCATTCTCCTTGTAAGTCTTTTTGCCTGTTGATTCAACAATAGGAGTTCATTCAATTTCCGCGCTTAGCGATGCCATTTAATAATATCGACATTGAACCCAAACCGTCAATAACATCAGGCTTCTATTACTAACTACCAATATGCTACTAGTACGAAGTAAAAAAAAGAAACAAATCTCTATTACTTATAAATAAGACGCTTTGCATCAAAAATTCAAGCTTTTCAAATAATGATTTATTTTGAAAAAAAATCCGCATTGTATATTTGGATTTCTAACTTATAAACATATAGTGTATCATATATATTATCATATCATTAATAAATAAGTATTTTCTTAATCTTCTGTAAAACAAAATGCATATGTAACAAACATCACAAATTTAAAAAAAAATACAAAATTGTTTCTCTGAACATTATTCTTTTGCTAAAGTATTTTATTTTGTAAAATGTTCAACTTGCTTATTATTGTATCATGTACTTTTGTTTTCAGTAATCAATATTAACAAATGCCTCATGAGTAATAAAATATCTGAAATGTAATTTAGGGACGTTTAGTTCTTTTATATTTTAGTTCTTTCATATTTTAGTGATTTCTTTTTACATTTGATTTTATGGAAATAAATCAATAATTGTATAGTTCCTAATTAACTAATTATTGGACATTACTAAAACATTCCTTTATGAGTAATTATTATTTGGTAGGGATTTTCGTGATCACATGTCCGCCCCCAGTGGTGGACTCTAGTCGCATGTTTGCCAAGCCTTGTATAATTATCGCCATGTTTAAAAAAAAATTAGTTCACCCCAAACAAGGCAGCTCGAGGAAAGAAGATATTGGAGTAGAAGTCTCTCCGGCATCTGGGGACCTCCACAGCGAATGGATCGTATTTAGCTGATTGTCGAGTTAGTCAAGAGTATTTACGTCGAGGGGGCAGAAGTGCAGCAAGTTAATCGGAGTACATTTCATTGAAGTACTTATAAAACAAGCACAAGGATGCAACATTGCGGCGATCGGACAGAGGCTGGAGCTTGGTGGATAGTGAGGGACCAATTAGATTAGCGACTCTTTTTTGGACTTTGTCTAAGAGCGAGAGACTAATGGATGGTGCACCAGCCATGATGTGACAACAATACTTCCTGTATGGGTGGATGAAGGCTTGTAAAGATATAAGATACTGTCAGGTGTTAGAAGTTTTATTTTAGCTTGGTAGAGAGTCTTACTTTCTTTTCAGCAGCCTTAGCAATGTCTTCTAGGTATTTGTTCAAATTCATTTTACCTGTGGATGTTACGCTGATGAGTTTGAATGTTAGACTCTCAGGTATAGTGTTATTTGACATGACAATCAGTTGTTGAAAATATCTCTTGTAGTTGTTGAAGAAAAGGAGCTTTGTCTTAGCAGCATTCAGTGTAACCAATCATTTATGAACGATTTCCCTACAAACTGAAGGTCACTTTCTAAAGATTCAGCCATTGCCTCGGATATGTGCGCGTCCGATTAGCATACACGACGAGAGACGAGTGCGGTGTCGTCAGCAAATATCCCCATCTCAGACACAATGTCATTAGGAAGGTCATTTATTAATATCAGGAAGAATAAAGTTCCAAGGATCGATCCTTGGGGTACACCTGCATTTATATCATATTGTTTTGAGGAACGCTCATCGAAGACAGCCTGAATCTTTTTTTTGGACAGGAAGGATCTAATTATATTTAATATTCGTCCAGTAATACCATATGAATAAATCTTTATGAGTAGACGTTTTTGCCAGACGTTGTCAAAGGCGTTAGATATATCAAGCGCTACCACCCTAGCTTCACATGTCTTGTCCAGTGTATGTTATATGCGTTCAGAGATGCCCGTTAGGATATCTGCAATAGATCGTGCTTGCCTAAATCCATATTAATGGTCAGAAAGAAGTTTAGCATTAACGAAGTGACGAAAAATCGCTAGTTTTATTAAGCATTCAAATATTTTACCGAAGAACGGGAGTAGACTGATGAGACGCTAATTTTGAGGGTCAGTTCTATCTGCAGAATTCCTGAAGACTGTTACCACAGAGACAATTCACCAGCTATAAGTAAGCAAGATTCAGTAAATCATTTGTTTCAGAGTTTACAGAGACCAGGGGCAAGTTCAGCAGAGCATTTGTTTATTACTATTACTTGCATAAGATCACACCCACATGCTTTAGAAGTGTCAAGGTTTTTTTATAATGTCTCGGACATGAGATAGGGTGATTGTCAAATCATCGAGTGTAGCTTCAGGCCCTAATGAGAAATTTGGGAGGGAGTGATTTGCGTACTCCAATGTGGAGTTTAAGGCGGAATGCTGGGCAAGTAGGTCAGCCTTCTTTGTTGCCTTGCAAACGCCACCATTGTGGTTAGATAGCGGGGGAATTGTTCATTACCCATTGTTCACGACACCATTGAAGATTTTCCTGAAATCACGAGTACCTAGCTTCTGTGACTGAATGCTTTTTCTGTTCATCTCTGTATACCTTCTCTTTGCTTCATCCCGTACAGTCTTACAATGATTTCTTGACACTATAAGTTTCTGTCTATTTGTAGTTGACTTATGGCGGTTAAATTGTCGGAGTGCTTGCTGCTTTTGAGCAATAACAGCTGCACAGTTCGAGGTTAACTATTATGAAGAGTGGGGCTTGCTGTAGAATGTTCGCATGGAGGCATGTGCTTCAGTACCTGATTTGACCCATTTACGCACTGATCGGCAGGGAGAGAAACGTTTTACTCCATGCGGTGTCTATTATGTGATCTCTGATGGATGGATGCTTAAAAGCGATTTGGAACAAATTGTGACAATTTCGATTATAAAAAGAAGCGCTCGTTTCTGACCCCAGTTATCAATAAAATTACTCAGGGAGGAAAGAAAGTGAAACAGACCTCAGCACATAGGGCTCGATATGCAAAAGGAAGAAAATATATTTTAATTGTTGAATTAGTGAATGAATTTGAGAATAAAAGCATTATACTTTTGTTCCAGATTTCTGCTAATCCCCAAAAGAGATATCAAGCTTCAGTGTCCACTTGTAATCTTTCTATTGTATTTGCTGTTTATACGTGACCAACAATCAAAGAAAACATCGTAATTAAATTAGCGATTATTTTAAATGTAAACGTTGTAAATTTCACACCTAAATCTTCGCTGTTCATTATTCGTGAATTTACGATCTAGCTACATTTCTCAATGTATTTTTCTTTCAATAAATAATACATTATATTTGGGTGTTCTGAAACGTTCGCTAGAAAAGATATAAAAAGCAAAAGAAACGTAAACATTGTGCCACAACCACTATTACTATTTATGCTACTTTGATTTCATTCAGAAATTCATAAACTCTGACATTTTCTTGCATAACTAAAAATGATAAGTCTGTACTTCATCATCATCATCATCATCATCATCATCATCATCATCATCATCATCATCATCATCATCATCATTTGTACCCACTACGAGTTATCACACAGGTCTTCGTCGGTGATTGCTCACCAGGAACAACCGGTGGTGTTCCCTGGACTCTGAGTGACAACAAATCTCCCCTGATTTCTAGTACTCTCCAGCTCTTTTCGCTAATCACCGCAAATGACCGTACAGTATCGCAACAGCAACTTACCATTGACTTCTTGCTGGTAAGGACCATTGGTTTTCTCTAGCATTTGGGTGGCAATAATCCTCCCCAATACGATCATTCTATTGTAACTGCTTATTTAGATTTATCAGACAGAGCTAGTGTTCAGAAGATCTTTAAGAAAATACAACATATAGATGATGCAATCGCGTTTGAGAAGGGTATATTTGCTGATGGCACCATATAACTGACGGAATCGCGTCCGAGATAAGTATATTTGCTGATGACACCATCCTCTATTCTAAACATGTGGGAAAATCGAACGCACACATAGTCAAGGCGAATCGATGAATTTCTAGAAAATAACTTTCAGTCTTTAGTGAACTGAAACCAAAAATGAATAGCTACATTGAATGCTACAAAAATGAATCTCCTTTTCTTTAACAATTATAAGAAACTTTTTCAACCTCCGATTGCCATAGCTGATAGCACCCGCCCCCAAAGTAAAACATTCAAACTCCTCGGCCTAACATTCACATGTTAGATTAATTGGAATAAATACATAGAAGATTCTGCTAAGTCTGCTGCTAAGCTGGTGGGGCCCCTCTACCGGGCTAGAAAACATCTCACACCTGCCAGATTCCTATATATTTACAAAGCCACAATTCGTCCATGCATGACGTATTGTTACTACAACTTGACTAGTGCACCAACCACTAGTCTATTTCTCCTAGATAGTGTGCAAAAAAGAGCCTAATAGGTCTCACACTGTCTACCATGCTCCAACCTTGTCCCATCGCCGCAATGTTGCACCCCTGTGCTTGTTTTACAAGTACTTCAACGGAATGTACTCCGACGAATTTGCACTTGTCTCCCGTCAACGTAAATACGTTAAACCAACCCAAACAAGCAATACACCCCCACCACTCTACTGTAGAGGTCTTATCGACTGTACCAACATGCGGAAATTTAAATGTAATGTTAACAAACAACTCCGTCTATAAATCTGGCGCCTAATTCACAGAATTCCCCTACGTGTCATTAGCAATCTGCTTTGTTTAAGGTTCATAAAAGTTTAAAAGAAAATTAAAATATTAAGGATCTTCCATGAGTAAGATTCCTTATTTTCATGTATCTATTCTTGTAGAAGAACTATGTCAGAATAATTACTATATTTTGTAAGTTAAGTGCGTTCTGTAAATCATGTCTTCATTCCAATCGAATCACGTCGATCTGTTTCAGTGTACAGATCAGTTCGAACGTTAATAGCACGAGTATACGTCGATAGGTTCATGACTTTTGACTAAAAAGACATGTAGGAGATCGTTTTTGTTTTGGTTCTTTCCTTTTGAATTTGAAGAACTACGATAGAATGAACACATCGCAGACATTTATTTAATCGAAATCCATCCTTCATTATCATATCTATTACCAACGGGGAAGACCCGGCGTTGTCTGGGATTAAATAAGGAAGCTTATGTCTTTTAGCGATCAATTAAATAACAGTATCATGAGTTTAAAGCGTCTAGCTTGTTTAAAGTTAAATGAATGATCATATTGTGATGATGAGTTAGACTCATTAATTTTTATTCAAATATTGCTGAATAATTCTATAATCATCAGTCATTATAAACTCTGACAGAATTAAACAACGTAATTTATCTCCTTTAATCAGCAAACTCACACTAACCGAACATAACTTGAATTTAGATCCAGTCTAGAAATTTTACACCACATTTCCAGCAAAAGACTTTGACCCATCCTTACATTGTCAAGCGGGGGTATGCAGTTTCACGACTGACTAGTTTTCACGTTTCATTATATATTAAAACACCCCCCAAAAAACAAACACCCTAACGTTAATAGAATAGCCTTTAACATCGGGACTAACGCATTAAATATCTTCCACAATTAAATTTAAAAATAGATAAATATACAATCAAAAAATTACAAAGTTTACATTAAACTTTATATCTTCCACAATAAAAACAAAAACAAAAAACAAATAAATACATAAATAAATAACACCTTTTTTCTCCCCCCCCCCCAAAAAAAAACTACAGAGCCAAATAAAACATCTTCAATTATAATATAGCAAAGAAATAAAAACTCCTGAAGACAATCGTACATAACATACTATAACTACTACTACTACTACTACTACTACTACTACTGATGATAATAATAATAATAAAACATATTCATTTCACTTCATAAACGCACTACATATTTGAAATTCTAATGTCTATGTTCCGTTCGAAAAAAAGAACAAATACATTATTTTAACGTCATAGACGCACCGCGCATATTTAAATATTTACTTCTATTTTTTTTGTTATATCAGTCATCCTGAGAAACTTTTGAAATAAAGACGAAACGTTGATGAATATACAGACCATATAGAGATTAGTAGCATTGATTCCACTACTCCACCAATGTTATGGAATATAAATAAATACGGCAGTTTGCAAAATCAGCCTAGCCAAGAATATTGTCTGCGCAAACCCGCATCGCTAATTGCTATGGCGACTAACTCGGACCTGTTTTGACCAAGAGAAATGTATGAGACTGTATCGTACGATCTAAAAAAGCAAGGATTAAATGTAAATGCTGAAAAAAGAGCAACATTCTTGTACTAACAAAGTTCCAGCTATTGTTGCATTATTTTGTAAAACATTCTTTTTTATATTAATGATTGATAATGTGTGTTTATGAACGTAAAGTCTACCAATGCTGTAATATATTACTAAATAATAGATTATTAGTATTGTGTCTCATAACCAGAGATCTCAATACGTTTTTTCATGAATTTGATTAAGTCACTCTGACAACCGAATATCCCTTTTTTAATCGGAAATAAAGAAACTCATGAAAAAATTGCCAGTAAACATTATTTATATTCATTAAAATTGTTTTCATCGTGAAAATGATTATTAGCGCTAAACGATATTTCAATTACTGCTGCTTGCATCATTACAAAGAAAGCAATGATTTAAATAGTTCTTAGAACTGAACACTTTTTATCTACTTTTACGATATTCAAATGATAATAAAAAATGAATCGGCCAATCGAAATGTTTATATGATAGCTGAAATAGATAAAGCAATTATGAAATGTGGTATTAATAACTGACCTAAGCTGTTTTATTCATTTTAAGTAAACATTATGCAAATTACTTAAAGAAGTAAATAGTATTTAATGTAAACATAAAGAATTGTTTATCTGATAGCTGAATTAGATCGGACAATGTTGAACTACCTTATTGATGACATCACCTGATTATTGCAAAATATTTCCATATTAAAAATTTCCGGGGCAGAATGAGTAATTGTTGAAAGAAATTTATAAATAATAAAAGTACTAAAACCAGAGATTAGCTAGTCAAGATCAAATATTGATTGCCTAGCTTAAATATTCTGTATGTCTTATGCGCCAAATCAAACTGACTTTTCAATAGGGTTGCAGACATTGCGTCGGAGTTTTGAAAGGAATTGGAGTAGGTGTCGAATCCTAAGAATCAGCGTCGGATTTTTTAATCTTCGAAAAATTAACAGACATAATATCAACAGACAGTATGAATATTGGACGACTTTAAAATAAGGGGGCGGAGTCGGATTTTATAGAATTCAAGGATTCACAGTCGAAGTAGGAATTTTTGAATCCTACAAGTCGAAATCGAACGTTACAACTTTCTGACTCTGTGACAACGCTTTTCATTAAATATTAGATTATATATGTATACATATTCTCATTGGCTTCTATTTGTATTCTTATATTTATCATTGATTAAAATGTGTTTTTAACGACTCATGTACATTTGACTCATGTATACACTTATATTCACGTTCTATATACATGCACTTTTCAGAAATATACATATACATATATATATATATTTTTTCTCTATTTTATCATCCTGATGAAGTCTTATAAATAAAGACGAAACGTTGATGTACACATAAAAAACATCCATTTTTTGGTTTTCCTTTTTCATTTTACCATCACGTCGGATTACTTTCATCCTTCTCTTCCCATATATATATATATATATATATATATATATATATATATATATATATATATATATATATATATATATATATATATAGTCATCCACATACAGACTGTTTCGCTGTTTCACAGCTCATCAGTGCGGCTATATATATATATATATATATATATATATATATATATATATATATATATATATATATATATATATATATATACACCCCCCCCCCACACACACACATATATATATATATATTTATATATTGAAATAATATCTCTTCTTATAGCCTTGGACATGTTTACTCGCATATAAAAATCCGGGATAGATAAAAAGCCACGACCCAGTTCAGTGGAGATTAATAGCGTGCGGCCCCTTTAGGTGGAGTGTGTGATTTTTCCTTGGTGACCCACATTAGACCGACTAGCTAAACGAAGTAATGCTCCATCCGATCTGCCAGTCGGCTAGGCTAGCCTAGTCGAGTCCCCATAACAAACGGCGAAAGAAAGAAAAAAAAGACCAATCCTCTACCCCATACTCACAACCACCACCGTTGCCATCCACCCCGACATAAATGTAGCAACAAAAAAAAAAAAAAGAGAAAAAGGAAAGAAAGAAAATAAGTAAAGAAGAGAAAAAGAGAAATGCTTTAAGAAAAGTTTTGAGCCGAAAAAGATTTTTTTTTAAATTTCTGGCTCGGCGGTTAAAACAACTTTTTATTCACCGGCTAAATAGTTGCGAGATGCGTCCACGCGTCTCTATATTACGGTCCGTTGATATGTTTGTCTGTCACATTCCATACTCGCTCAGCGCCATATCGTTTATTATTTTTAATGCGCCGAAGCGTCTTGATAAGAGGTTATGCCTGTTAGTTGGTTTGTCACACTTACGTTTAAAATAGCATGTTCTGTTGTCTGTCCCGCTTAGGTTTGAAATAGAATTTTCGTCGGTCTGTCACACCTGTCAGAGCTGTACTTAAAATTTTAGATTTCTACTATGTATTTTAAGTTCAGTCCTTTTGAAAATTGTAAGTTGAACTTTTATAATTTGAAGTTGAGTCCTTTTAATTTGAAGTGGAACTTTT
This sequence comes from Sepiola atlantica, assembly GCA_963556195.1. NCBI lineage: Eukaryota > Metazoa > Mollusca > Cephalopoda > Sepiida > Sepiolidae > Sepiola > Sepiola atlantica. The sequence continues at coordinate 37,969,358 of OY744538.1, read as the reverse complement.
ATAATTTGAAGTTTAGTTATTTTAATTGGAAGTTGAACTTTCATAATTTGAAGTTGGACTTTAATAATTCGAAGTTCAGTCCTTTTAAGTTGAAGTTGAACTTTTATAATTCGAGAGGTGGACATTCCTTATGATGTGCTTTTCATGAATAAACACACACACACACACATATACACGCACATACATACACCCCCACACACAAACACACATATATATATATACACACGCACACACGCCCCCCCCCAATACACACAAACACACACACAGACACATCCACACACATACACACACACACACACACACATATATATATATATATATATATATATATATATATATATATATATATATATATATATATATATATTGAAATAATATATTTTCTTATAGCCTTGGACATCTTTAATATATTTTCTTATAGCCTTGGACATCTTTACTCGCATACATATAAAAATCCGGGATAGATAAAAAGCCACGACCCAGTTCATGTGAGAATTATAGTGTCCGGCCCCTTTAGGTGGAGTGTGCGATTTTTCCCATCGTGACCCACATTAGACCGACTCGCTAAACGAGGCACTGCTCCATCCGATCTAGACGAATGACCACGGGTCGTCTACTATACGAACCGTCTAAATCCCTGAAGGTCTAGTATAATACTATCACACTGATGCTGTTATCTTGTTCGCCTGCTTGTCACCAGGCACAGGCCACGTGCACAATTGGTGAGAGAGATGGAATGATATAAATCTGTATAAGAAAGAAAAAGCGGAAAAGAGTGTGAAGGAAAAAAAGGGAGAGAGAGAGAGAAGAGAGAAATAGAAAGATAGAAGGCTAAAGAAATGAGAAAGAGGTTATAGAAAAATACAGCTAACTTTGACCCGAAGCCTAACACTTACCCTAACCCTAACCCTATCCCCCACCCTTACCCTGACCCTAACTATAACCATAACTCTAACGACGGGGTCAAAGTTATCTCGGATCCTCATCTGAAGAAGCACCGAAAAGAGACGTGTCATTGTATTAAAGTATTTAAGTATTTAAAAACATCAAGGAGTTTATTAATAAATTTTCGGGAGGAATGGAATTATGTAAATAATTAGAAGAGAGAGAAAGAGAAAAACGTGGAGAGGGCAAGAAGAGAGAGGGAGAGGGGTAAGGTTGAAAAAGAGAGAGGCGAAAGAGTGCCTACTATGACATCACAAAAGAGACATTGCTAATCGCGTTCTATCCTTTCCATGGAAAGTGCTCAACTGATGGATAAAAATTCGATTGATAAAAAGCATATGAACGTATGCAATGACTCTAAGGTTTGTATTGAGACCAACATAGGAACGTCAAGATGGATACTAATTAAGAAAGGAGTTAAACAGGATGGCCCCTCTTCACTTATTCTGCGTTACATCTGCCGCTGTTGTTCTTGAAGTAATGTTGGGTAACGTGCGGCAAGGGAAAGTGCGAGTTGTCTGCCTCATACTATGTATGGGGAGTGGCTTCCATTTTTCGGTTTGCTCATTCTTTTTGTGTATCATCAATCTGTGCAGACATTATACAATCAGTATTTACACGTCAATATGTATAGAGATTAAGTAAGGCGTTAGGCAGGAGAATCCTTTATCACTTATTCTTTTCTGCGTTGCGACTGCTGTTTTTCAAATATAAATTTTCCATTGTTGGGCTCAGAATATGAAAACTGAGTTATATTGATGACAAGGTGACCATTAGTGGCCCCAGGAAGGACCTCTAAGTATTTCTTGACCTTAAAAAACTAAGAAGTTATCTCACATATGCTTTTAACTACTTAGGACAGGTGATTTGTGTCCTAAATTACCCCGATTAAACATTACAACACCGTATATGTTTCGGATAGGCAGCTGTCTACAAATTCAGGATAGTTTGCCGTTCATGGCTGTGATTATCACCAATCACAAATGCTGTTTGAATGCATTGATAATTTTGAAATTATAACGGTTTAGAGACCAGACATCATGTATTTTTCTAAACAAACATATTTATTTATTTATTCAAAATTCTAATTTTCGACTTATAAACCGTCCTCGTCAGGTAAATACATACATTTGTTTTTTTTCTTCTTTTTTTACGCGGCATGTTGTCACTGGGCCGAAGTATTATGTTTGTGTTATATATATATATGTATATATATATATATATATATATATATATATATATATATAACATTTTTAAAGTTACTATATTTTTTTAAGCATCCAATTGAAATATTGATTTTAAAAGAAAAAGTAATCGAAACCGATTTAAAAAAAATTTTTTATAAACTTTCATTTTTTTAAGCATTCAATTGAAATTTAATAAGGAATAAGGTAAAATAAATACCTTTGAAGCATTTAAAGGTATTTATTTTACCTTATTCCTTATTAAATTTCAATTGGATGCTTAAAAAAAATGAAAGTTTATAAAAAAAAAATCGGTTTCGATTTCTTTTTCTTTTAAAATCAATATCGCAGCTTTAAATGCTTCAAAGGTATTTATTTTACCTTATTCCTTATTAAATTTCAGTTGAATGCTTAAAAAAAAATGAACTTTAAAAATGTTATACCTATCTCGTGTGCATTCACGATTTCATATTTGAAAGTGAGGAAACAACAGCACACCCCGTAAGCCCGGTTGCACCAGCAGAAACCAGGAAATCCGAATCCGATAATATCAGGATATACAGACACATTGAAAAAGCCAAGTCTATTGGCGAAATATTTGTATTACTATAAACTAAAAAAAAAAGTAAGTTTATAATAAAAGAAAAAAAATCGGTTTTGATTTCTTTTTCTTTTAAAATCAATATCGCATCATTAAATGCTTCAAAGGTATTTATTTTACCTTATTCCTTATATATATATATATATATATATATATATATATATATATATATATATATATATATATATATATATACCTTCTTTGAAATATAGCAGGAAAAATCCCAGCAAAGTGCTCGATTAATTAAGAATTAAAGTTCAAAATAAAAAATTATGGGCGTAATATTTATTTATTTTGGTAAAGAAAAATGTGTACAACATTCGTACCGTCGGTTTCAAGCACGGAAGGACTTAGCCATCCGGCTCTTTTACTAAGGGAGGCGCGAGAGCGCCTTATCTCTTAATAGACTGCACGTTGGCCTATGCTTAAATAATCGACAAAAAAGGAAACATCTTACAAAATCGTAGACTTTGCCGTTCCAGCAGACCAGAGTTAAGATCAAAGAGACGGAAAAAAACGAAGAAAATACACGGAACTTGCCAGAGAACTGAAAGAAATATGGAGCATGAAGAAAGTCAATATAATACCAATAATCGTAGGAGCACTAGGAACAGTCCCTCAAAAAACTGGAGAAAAGACTGGGAGAAATTGGAATCAAAGTAATCACTGAGACATGACAAAGAACGGCAATGATCAAAACAGCTAAAATCTTAAGGAAACCCTCGAATGCAGAAACCAACCCGCATAAGCTGCAAATGGTAACCAGTCACATGGAAGTACAAAAAGAAAAGAAAACCACAAGAACAACACCAAAGCATGAACAGAAACTGCAAGAAATATCATAAGCTGCCTTTCCCCAAATGGCTGACACCACACAATTTATTTGTAGAGGATCAAAGAAGATAAGAAGATCGAGGAGGGACAGCACACAGCATACCTCCACTAGAAGAGTGTAGAGAGTGCTAGGCCTTGGTGAGGCGTATTGCCACCCAAATCACAGATAAGACCAATGGTCCTTACCAGCGAATAGCAATGGTAAGCGGCTGTTTCGATACTGTAAGGTCATTTGCGGTGGTTATCGAAAAGAGGTGGAGAATACTGGAAATCTGGGGAGACTTGTTGCCACTCAGACTCCAGGGAACACCACTGGGTGTTGTCGATGAGTAATCACTGACAATGACTTGTGAGATAACTCCTAGTTAGTACTACTAATAATAAGAGGACAGTGACAGAGAGAGGAAGAAATGCAAACCTTGTCTGCTATATCAGCACTAAAACACTATCAGTTAATCTCATCAACGAAGTTGACAAACTATGAGGACGAGAACACAGCGTGGTGATCTAATAACAACTCATCGTATTACGTGTTTAGCTGTAAAAGTGGTCGTAGTGGTCATGTATTAGCTGAAGTTTGTACGTTATTCTCTCTTCTTGCATCTGTAATAATATAGCAAAATAAAAGAAGAACATATTCTCTCAATAGCGTCATGCTTTTTGATGTTTCATTCTTTTACACATCCCGTGAGCTTCCGCTCACCTGCATCTATGAGGGGCGAATGTTGAGCTCCGAAAAACAATGTCCGAACACAGTCAGCTTACACTCTAAAGAGGTAGGCTTTTCTCTCTTCTTCGCCACGTCTCATTTTGGACTTCCTGCTTCGGACGTCATGGATTGATACGTACTCTGAACTTGTAACTTGACTTCTAATGGATTTTTTAAAATTCCTGCTTACGTTTAACCTTACGTGAAATAAAGGCGTTCTTAAGATTATTTTCATCTATTCACAAAATCCTGCTGTAGAAATACCGATTGCCTCTTTTCTGTGGAAAAATCAATCGTTGCGCAGAGCAACCAGGGTTTGTTACCCCATCTAATAGACCGGTATTGTTCGGGCCTTCGCGTCTGGATTTACGCCGGTCTATTCGTTGTCGGTCTTGTGCAGTTCTAGGAGGTGTACCCTCCCAGGCTTTGCCTCCCCTCTTTGGGGAGGATTAAGTTTATTGCTTACTGCCCGATGCGCCCCTACCGGGGAATGCCGACGGAGCTGCCCAGGCAATTTTTAAACAGCCAGAGTGCTCAAATTCTCGAGCGCTGGTTCTTTCCCACTTTCCCGACCTTGTGTCACATCTTACCTTGTGGGAGGAAGATAAATAGAATCAATCGTTGTGTAGAGCGTGTGAATGTCAAGAGGTGGCAAAGAGTTCTCATTTTTGACGGATATCAAGTGATGCGAATACTTGTTCGTGTATTTCAGTCATCAACCATGTATGTATCTATGTATATAAAACCTATCCAACCAAATTAGGGAACGGACACTCTTCACATATCCTGCACCATCTGCGTGTTACAGTGCAGATCACTCAAAAGGTGTAAATAATTATTTGAAAACCATAGAACTTTGTTGGAAGGCCAATGACCATCTACAACGTTTTGAACTAATGAATCCCCACTTATCAAGGCAAAAATCACTCGAGCATATGGGTTAATGAGGTGGAATGATTGTCTTATGAGAGAATTGAAAATGATTGTTGGGATGGACGAAGCTCGATTACTTGCGGGTGTCTGATGTTGATTTGAAGACGACCATGTCGGAATATGCAGAGAAGCAGTCACGTGGTAATGTGTTCCACAGACGGGAAGCTTTTGTGAAGAAGCTATATTTTGGGAAATTCCGCCTAACACTAAGCACACGGAGGCAGAAAATAAACTTTTTCGTTTTTCCCACCGTGTGCGGTGAGTTAAGCGTAATTTTCATAAAGTGTTTTTTTGCAAGAGAAGACATGAACATAACTTGATTGATGTTGATGAGTCCAGTGGGAGTGAAACATCCTATGTTTTATGGTTGTTAATAAGGGAGGAGTAATTTGATCTAAAACCTGTGATGGCTTCGTTTTCATCCAATATCGTGGTTAGACGGAATGCTGTCTTGCGAGAATATTGAACATTGAAGATCATTTTTTTTGTAAATAAATTCTTGCTTCGAAAGCTGCCATGTTTTAATTTTCATACTATTTGCATGCGAGACACGTATACGCTAATTTCCGTTCAACTAGTTAGTTTTTTTTGTACGTTTTATTACATTTATTTCACTCCCTCTATGGATTAAATAGTAGGGTGAACAATACTCCCAAGCCTTGGTTGTGAAACTAGTCTAGGAATTATTAAAGGAAAGCAAATGTAGACTCTGCTTTCCGAGCAAATACATTTGTTGTTTTGTGAGTTGAATATCACCTGTGTCTGGAGTTTGTCAATTTATGAAAAGGCTTCAAGTATAGGCGTCGTTTAGTGTCAAGAGTTAGACTAGAAGTATCTTGCTTCTGTCAAAGTTGCCCAAGAAATTCAGACCGGTATATACAAGTCGAAGATCTGTACTTGACAATCAACCCGACAGAGACAAAACCGACTCGATGTCCTTTTATCAGTCGGGATTTCGTATTAGTCCTGGGTAGTCCTATGAGGTCCATACTGAGGCCTTGCCTTTTCTCTTTGGAAAATACTTAGTCTATCGCTAACTGCCTGAGGCGTCCCGACAGAGGAATGTTGACGGGGCTACCCAGCCAATTTTAAAGTAGCCAGAGTACCCCTCTTAAAGAGCGCTAGCTTATTCTCCCCGCCTTCTGGCCTTGTGCCAAATTATACTTATGTGTGAAGTATGTTAACACTGAGTTGGACTAAAATACCACATTCACCCGTTTCACGTTTTAGACAAATATCAAGTGATGGCACTATTCATGCTGCGCTTATTATGATAGGTATGTATGTTTTTGTGAGAACAAACCTATAAGAATTCTAAGAGAACTGCGGTAAAGTGAATAAAGTATAGCAATATATAATATTACTTGAAGGAATGTGATCCGTTGGGTCATTCATTTAGCCAGGGTTAGATTGTTTAAAGTAGAAAAAGTGAGTTTGCAAAGCCAGTTAAATATAATAAACAAAAATCCAAAATTAATCTATTTCTGCTCTCTCTCTCTCATTCTCTCTCTCTCTCTCTCTCTCTCTCTCTCTATATATATATATATATATATATATATATATATATATATATATATATATGTGTATATATCTCACAAACATTTTTATTCTTTATTCATTACCTTTCTCTCTTATACTCTACAGCTACCGGTTAAATAGTATTGCTATTAGTGATCATATTACCTTTTGTTTATAACAGACTTTTAAGAACATTTTATTCTTTGTTTCTTTTTTACATAGAGTGAAACAGAAGCGAAAGTGATAGATACCGTATAAAATAAGAGCAAGGGGAGGACAAACATCATGCAGTGAGAGTGGGTGAGAGTTATAGATAGCAAATTAGTAAGAGATGTTTAACTTAATGACTTAATTGCAAATTGTGGCTAATTAGAACAATTATAACGTAAGTTTTTTTTCAAACATAACTCAATCCCAAAACCAAGGAATATTTTAGTATTTATTTTGTGTGATTTAAATATATAGGAAAAACACTTGTGGAAAGAAACATTGATTAACGCAGCTTTTGTATAATAATAGGTAACTTAACGGAAACCGTACAAGAAAATAACATTGGTCAGTACCAAAGAAAGTGACCACGTAGGGGCTGAGAGAATTAACATATCAAGGAAAGAATAACACCTTGACTCAAACGGAATGGAAAGTACTGGATTTCTAGTAATCTTATTGTTGCTCATATACGGCATAAGAACGTTGACACACCAGTTCCCGTTAGATCACAGCAGTTAAGCGACGTTGAACCTGGTCACTACTAAATGGGTGACCATTTAGGAATACCGACTGCTGTATGTGCTCCCCGTTTATTTCGGCATTGTTTCTAGTCGTCTTCGACTTTTCCTTGTCACTGCAATCAAGCAGCGTCGAATCCGGAGAGGTGTAGTTGTAGATTGCGCAACCCTTGCTTGACAATTATACGTACAGCCACCCTTACAGGGGGTATCCATTGTCTCTCAAAACTGAACGAAGGCCATGACTGTTGTTCATTTTTTTTATCTACCTCCCACAAGGTAAGATGTGACACAAGGTCGGGAAAGTGGGATTAGATAAGCCAGCGCTCGAGAGGTGAGCACTCTGGCCATTTAAAAATTGCCTGGGCTGCCCCGTCGGCATTCCCCGGTAGGGGCGCCTCAGACAGTAAGCAATAAACTTACTCCTCCCCAAAGAGGGGAGGCAAAGCCTGGGAGGGTGCACCTCCTAGAACTGCACAGGACCGGCAACCCCCAATAGACCGGCGTAAATCCAGACCCAAAGGCCCGGACAATACCGGTTTTATGAGACGGAGTAAAATGGCAAAAAGTCAGGAGGTGGCTGTGGTGAAGTGTATACTGGTGCAGACTGATGACTGGGTGTACTGTGTAAGACTCCTGTCGGATATTAGGAACCCATACGTGGTTCCCCCTGTGAGTACCTGGTTCTTAAAAGAAATCGGGAAAATCAATACCAACAATAGAATCGAGCAGGTTAAAAAAGAAAAATTAACATGCGGATTCATACAAATAAAAGAACCGAACAATCACTGGCAGGTACGAGAACACCAAGTGAGATACAATAGCAATAGAAACGAAAGTAGAGAACCGGAAATTTTAGGAGACCTGTGTCACTCAGATCCCGGGAAAAATGAAAGGATTTCAATCAGCGAGGAATAACTGTAATCGACTGGTGTGAGAATTCCAAGTGAGTATTAATAATACAAAGAAAGAAAAAGCTAAGAATCTTTGTACAGAAGGAAAAAAGGTCAGGTCAATTACCGACGACTACTGTAGTTCTGGTTGTAAACTAACCCAACATTTTAAATTTAGTAACTCAAAGAGTTGAAAAAAATACAAGACGGCAGAGGATAAACTAAGATAAAACCGCAAATAAGAAACTTGTAATGATCAACCCCTTTAGATTAGATGGGAATAAAAAATGTGCAAGGCTGAGTTAATCAAATTATCAAGCAGAAATGTCCCCACGTCAAAATAAATTAACGTGAAGAGTGGGAACTTGTAATTCAGACTTCGTGTTTTTTTTTCTTCCTTCAAACGCTGGAGAGTTCTTGCATTCGTTCGTTCCTCCTCAGATTGACAGCGTCGATCAAAGCGATAAAAAGAAAGAAATGGCCACTTCGTTCTCAAAAAGTACAGCGGTGACTCGAGATGCAACATAGTAAGGATGGCTACAGTATTTCGTTTGGTGTGGGGTGTCTGTTTGACGGCATAGCAACACTTTTCAGGATATTTAATTTGGTTGCGTTTTGTCTGGTCCGTCTGTGTTACGGCCTATCAACCCATTTTTAGAATATTTGATTTGCTTTCATTTGGTTTGCGCCATCAGTTTTACGGTACACTAACACTTTTTAAGATATTTAATGTTTTCAGTCGGTTTGTTCTTTTTTACGACACATCGAGCCTTTTTAAGGTATCTAATTTGGTTTCGTTCAGTTAACAGCATATCAACCCTTTGCATATGTAATTTGATTATATGTGGCTTCGATTACTTATTTTAGTTTCCTGTCAAATAGTATGTGGTTTGGTGGGTTTTTTTTTACACCATAGAAACCCATTATTTTGTTCCGTTTGTCTATTTTCCGGTATATCAACCATTTTTTTAGATATAACATTATCTTTTGCTTGGTTTATTCCGTGTCTTTTACGGCACATCACCCCTTTTTAGGATATTTTGTCAGTTCCGTCTGTGTAACGGCATATCAACCTTTTTCGTGATATTTTGCTTGGATCAGTTTGTCTGTTTTATGATATATCAACCATTATCATGTTATTTATTTCGGTATATCCGGTTTACGAGACATCAACCATTTTCAGAAGTATTTTTTGTTTGCTCTCAGGTATATCATTTTTTAAAAGTTTTTCTTTTTAGTTTTGTTTGTCTTTTTTACAAAATATCAATCGTGTTTCCATAATTAAATGCTGAAACACTACACCCACTGGAATAGAGAGATCATTCACACTGTATTGCGCACTCGATTTTGAACCCTGTAAAGGCGGAAAAGAGTGTTCTGATCGGCATTTTCCCAGATGTGACAGCAGTACACCATCTTAAGACGTAGGGAGCTCTTATATTGGTAGGAGACTAGACCTTCCAGACGTAGACAGTTTGTCTAGTATATATATATATATATATATATATATATATATATATATATATATATATATAATCCAGGTAAAACTTCCACAGGGTAGTAATCCAAAGAATTTAAACCGGGTTTATAAAAAGTGCTCAATATCAAATAGAGCTTTTATATATAATTATTTTTATTTACACAGACATGTACAAAATCTGCGACACTGGCATGTCGATGTTATCGATCAACAGTTATTATAAATTGAGATCTCATCAGGGAGAGTTAGAATCCGATCTTAACATTAGATCATATTTGGAAAGAATTAAATGGGGAGAAAAATAATGAGAAAAGAAATTTAAAATTTCAAAATTTGGGAAGTCACGTGGTTGAGACAGTTAAGAATAAAAATGTTAAAATCAGAATCAAAACCCAAATATAAATATAAAATATAGAATAAAATAAAACAAAATCAAATAAAAAAAAATAAAAGAAAATTAAATAAAATAAAGTGGAAAGAGATATAATAAAAAGGGTAGAATAAAATGATAGATAGATAGGTAAATAGAAAGATAGAGAGGTAGATAGATCGAAAAAATGAAATCATCTGTTGATTCAGACTGAAATAGTGTAATGGGGGAAACGGATTGTACATGCAACAGAATGTGTCAAAAAACCGTTGAAAGTTTTTTTTCAGTCAGTGCGAACCACATATTCGAAAATGAAGTTGTAATCCATAGCGGCAAATGCGTGTGTGAGCGTGCAGACGTGCGTGTGTTTGAGGGGGTAGGGGTTGTTAACACATTGTGTCACTAATTCTGTATTGTATATATATATATATATATATATATATATATATATATATATATATATATATATACTTTATTTTTGAATCTGGTCTGGAATTTAAAATTTAATCGATATTTTCTGCGAGACTGAATCCTACGGCCTCCTTCATATGCACGCTTGAACTTGAGTTGAACACGGTTCTGAAGAAGTGAAGAGTTCCCGAAATATTAAAATAAAAAAAATCATATCATACAGAATTTCCACCAGACCATCTTGATACAGGTATTACATAACATTGTAACATTGTGTAGATGGACAGATATATATATATGTGTTTGTGAAAGGAAAAAAAATATATATGTGTATGTACACATTGTATTAAGTGTGAAACTATTTACTTTGTTCCACCATTATATCTTATTTGCTCCAACTTGTGTCTATCCGTCACAGCTCTGCATTGTATTGCCTTCTAAGTATCACATTTCTATATACTAATAAACAATGCTTCAAGCAAACTACATAAACCTCTTATATATATATATATATATATATATATATATATATATATATATATATATATATATATATATATATATATATATGGCTAGGACGTTAGAATTTGTGTTTGAAACATAACTCATATTCTAGAGTGCGAGACCAGCGACCGATGTGAATAATTCTCTACGCTGACGATTCCCATAAAGATGAAACTATACGTATGTAGATAAACAGAGAAACAAATATTTCTAATTATTTGTCGGACCCAAATGTAGGCTGGGCTTTCTAGTGAGTAGTATTAACACATCCGTCATCATGGCTTCAATGCAATGCTCTTTTCAGCAGTAGAACGCTTTATGCCAGCTGCTTTTAAATAGGATTAATCTTTCGCTGATTTACCGTGTGGGCTAGGACGTTGGAATTTGAGTTTGAAATATAACTCGTGTTCTGGAGTTCGAGTTCAGAAACTGGTGTGAACATTTGTTCTCTACACTGACGATTCCCGTAAGGATTAAACGTATACGTATGTAGATATAAAAAGAAATATATATATATATGTATATTTATATATATGAAAAAAAAAATGAAAATAATATTCAAACGTAACGAAAATTAAAAATGGAAAACAAAAAAGATAATTCATGTATTCATTGAAGTTTCATCTTTATTTCAATACATCCTCGGGATGATTGATTTAAAAAAATGATACACAAATACAAATATTTGAAAAATTCGGTCCGTTTTGAAATATTTGTACTTAAAATAAAAACGAAAGGTTGATGAATGCATACATTATATTTTTGGTTTCCTTTATTCATTTTGAGTATATATATATATATATATTGACCCAAATTCTAGAATGTATCATATATTTAATAGTTTTTTAACGTAGTTAAAACAAAATAAATTGTTTCGGACTATTAACAGAATTTCCGACGCTATTGATAATCTTTAACCATTAAGGAGTTATTTTTATTATCACTTATGTCTGAATTCCTGTCTTAAAACATGACGTAAATCACTAATGTATGACATCATGTCAAAACTATAATTATTTTGTTAAGGTAATGTTTTAAGATCTATTTATAATAACATTTAAATAGCTAGTGCACTAGACTGACTATCTCAATGTTTCGATTTCTATTTCCGGTCATGGCATCCGCTTTATTTGTTGGGCATTTATTATTTAGTATTCATTTCCATTTCTAAAAAAAGTTAATATATTTCTTTTAAAATTGTGACTGACGGACAGACAGACACACATATACACACACACACAGATAATTACCTTTATATTATGAGTGGAGAGGTAGAACAAGCAACAGATTGGATATAAGTCTTCAATTTTAGATCTGGAGTGAAAGTCAGTCCCTGGAGCTTCTTTATAAATTTTGCTCCTGGTCGGAGTCGTGTATTTTACACGACAGTTGCGTCTCTGGAAAGTGGCAAGAACAACGCGAACATATAATATAATTATAGCTATAATCGCGAATTAGGAACATGGATAAAATCATTAATATTATGAATATTGATAAGTGGTCACCATTTAGCAAGTGCTAAATTCAACAAATCACATGCATTTACTTGCACAGCTAATGCAGGTGGAGATATACAGTCTGCAACTATATTGTGATCGCTTTTAATATGTGCTATGTCAGCAATATATTCAGCAAGTACTGATTAGTGTATTTGCTGTCGATCCGATTTTGCCGGTGTTTGAGTGTACAAAGCTCCATTTAACAACCAATGACAAGAGAGCAACGTTACTTGACGACCTTCTATGAGGTAACGGAAATATATAACTGAATAATAAGCTGTCAGAAGCTCCGTGTCAAATATCGCATATTTGGTTTTAGCTTAAGAAAATGACTTAAAAATAATCCTATCATTGCAGATTTTTATCTATCAGTTGGCATAATGCAGCGATAACTACATATTGACTATTATCCCTGACTAGGTGGTACTTGGTGACTGAATACTGTTGATGACATAATTAATTCTTTTTTTATAAAATCACTTTCATTAATTACTGTTGATTTTGATCAACCTTATACGTAAATATCTAGAAAAATAGGATAATAAAATTACAAATGAATAACACCAAGTATTAATTTATCGCAAACTATTTAAAATAGTTCTGCAAATTATGCATACAATTAAATATGTCTTTGCTTTCTACTATATATACATTTCAAAAGACTATGTTTTATTATTGAATTGAATATCAGTTAGCCGTGTTTATGGCAGTATTGGTGCTATAAATGAAAACTTAAGCATATATTCAGTTTGATAATCACTTTTCAGTAAATTCGTCGTTTCACAGCCAAAATGGCGGACCATTAATCGTCTGCAGTTTTAAGACCCAAATTAATTTTTTGGACTAATTTCAAATTCATCTTAAGTTTTTTTAAGGAAATACAGTTGAGAAATTAGTCCAAAACAATTTATTTGGGTTTACTTACTCATTTGTGAGGTTGGAAAAAATTATTTGTGTCCGCCATTTTGGCTAGAAAACGACTTTTCTATTTTTTGTATCACTACGGCTTTTTATATTCCAGGTTAATGTTTTATTCATATAAATTTTCTAAAACTTATGTATATTTAATCAGATTATTGATATTTAAAATAAGGTTTATTTGGAACATACGTTTTTTTTTTAATGGATTCTAGAAATGCATTATTCGTAATGTTAAGTAATGTCCTAAACGCAATTGATATCCTGCATTTTATTACACTTTGACAACACAGAATGAAGATTTATTTGAATAATTCCTAATCTCTAAAAGATTTAGCAAAGATCACACATTTGCGGTAATGATTGATTTAAATCCTTGCAATAGTGAAGATTTCACGTGTGTATTTTATTTTTTGTAAAGTGAACTCGGAATATTATTTAAAAGGAACGTGGTCTTAAATGACACCGGCCAGTATATTTATGTAGTAAAATATAATGAAATGCTTTATCTTCCAACTGTATTAACTATTAAAACATTATCTGCGTTTAAAATCTCATTTGTTGCTTTCTACAATGTATCAGAGGTACCCAGACATATTATTTGTCATTTGAGTTTAGGGTGTCAGGAGAAAGCTGCTACTTAAAGTATAGATATCTACGCCAAACACATATGCTCCCTCCCTCTCTCTCGCTCTCTCTGTCTCTCTCTATCTTATATATATATATATATATATATATATATATATATATATATATTGTCGCTCCTCGAAAAAGTAGAGCACTGTAAGTGTAGTATTAACACGGCATGACGTCACTAGCTTTAAATGCATCGTTCCTTTCATTAAAAAAGTAGAACGCTCTCAGACGTAAAGCCGCCGATAAAGTGTTAAAATTATCACAGTTTATTCGCTATTCAAAATTGGCCGAGTGGTTAAGGCGTTGGATTTGAGATACTCGTAATCCGGGGTTTCGAATCGCATGACCGGTAGTGAATAGTCATATCTCTATGCTGATGAGTCCCGATTATTAAGGACGAAACGTATACGTACATAGATAATAAACAATAACAAATATTTATATATATATATATATATATATATATATATATATATATATATATATCTATTCTGTGTATTTATGCAGCATAATTTCATTAAGGCAAACATTATTAAATAAACGAAGTGTTTTTGCTTGATAAGAATTGGTGTATGTAAATCCGTTTCTTGTTCTATTTTTTTCCATTTTCGCGAGTATTTTCGATTTGATTCGTCAAATAATCTTCAGACGGTGTTAGTCTTGGTGTCTTTAAAAATATATATTTACTGTTTACTTTTTTATTATCATAACGACTAGTGATTTACAACTTAAAAATAATAATATTAAGATGTTACATGATAGCGTGATTACGTTGTAAGATTAAAAGTGTCATTGCTTAACCGCTAAGAATGTAATTACGTTGTAACCACGTTCAAGATTCAAACGTATAATTGCTTAATAGCTAAGAATTTGGTAACGTTAATTACTATGCTAGACACTTTAAAATGTTTTAACGTGTTTCGTAATTCACATTATTTATTGTGGGATCTTTAGTTTTTATGTAGAGGGCTTCAAGGATATTTATCTTTTGATGTTGGTAACGTGGTGTATTATTTTAGTATTGTTAACTAGTACGTGTCTATATTGAGAAAAAGGCAGTCATATTTTTTAGGTGTTGGCAAATTGAGCTAGTGTCGAAGAGATGTAAGGTGAGTCTTCGGGAAGTGTTGTGGTCGTGAAACCGATGTAAGAATTAGTTTTATTATTATTGTCGAAGATACATTCTCCTATGGGATATTGAAACATATATATTACATTGGATCTTCGTACTGAGTCTGATAAGTGTTATTTTTAACTACTTGGTTCCATATTTTAATTTTGATATAATAAATGATTAATCTTATTTTATTAGCAGAGTTAATAGGGGATATCTTTTATTTAATCGTCTACAATATAATTCGGAAATTGATTATTAGTTAGGTCTTGCTTAATGTTTTTATTCGATAATAAGATTAATGATTAGAAACTTAGCAACAACTAATAAAAATCAAATAAATAATTGCCACTACATAAATCTATTCTACTGTAACAAAATGCATCCGAAATTTAAATTGGCTGAAAAAGCTCCTAAAAATATAATACATCGCTACATATCCCTCATAAACTCTGCTAATACAATACAATTCATCATTTATTATTAAAAACATGAAAACATCCAGCGATGCAGTAAAAAATAACACCTCTCAGACCCAAAATACATATTTTTAAAGACACCAAAATCAACATAGCCTCAAGATGATTTGATGAATCAAAAAGGAAAACGACACACAGAACTTGCATACACCAATTTGACTGAAACACCAAATGGACCATTCGGAAAATTAAATAAAAAGGCTTATCAAGCAAAAACACTCCGTGTTATTTAATAATATTTACCTATATATTTATATATATATATATATATATATATATATATATAGATATATAGATATATATATATATATAATTAATGCCTCTTGTTATGGAAAACATTAATAATTTGAGTAAGTGACGGTTATCAAAAGCAAAAATCTATTCGAGATATATTAATTAAAAAATATGTTTGAAACTTTAATTTTCAGCTACTCAGAAGATTAGACATTTAATTATTTTTAACATTTTTCATCTTTTTCTTCTTTCATACCAGCAACATTTTTGATAAAATAAATAGTTCTCTTTTGCTGAAAGTTGAAAATACATCGTTGTTGGTATGGCGTCGATGTAATGCATGTTTCAAGAGTGTGCGCGCAGCTGTACAGGGTATGCAAATGTAATGTCTCTTGTTATTAAAAGCATGTTTAATCTTCTGATGATAGCTATTTTATTAGCTGAAAATTAAAGTTGTAAATTAATATATATATATATATATATATATATATATATCGCAATGATTTGTGCTTTCGAAAACTGTAACTTCAAATTCCCAATGCTTTCAATAACAAGGGACATTCATTTTGCATACCCTATGCAGCTGCGCACATACTCTGTGAACAGACATTACATCGACAGCATGACAAGAGCGTATTTTCTACTTTCAGCAATGGTGACTAATTTATTTTATAAAAAAAATGTTTCTTGTAAGAAAGAAGAAAACATTAAATGTCTAATCTTCTGATAAGAGCTATTCTATTAGTTAGGAAACAAAGTTTATAATAAAAATAATATATATTCTTCGCATTGAATTTGGCTTTCGATAACTGTCGATATATATATACATATACGTATATATATATATATATATATATATATATATATATATATATATATATATATATATATATATATACACGCATATATATATATATATATATATATATATATATATATATATATATATATATATATATATATAATATATACCACGTGATATTCGCCTACACAAGGTTTCGAGATCATCCGGGGACTTCCAGGCACAGGAATCAGCCATCGGTAATCACCTCGTTAGTACAAATAGTTGTTCTGACAGGTATTCCGATGGGTGGTTTTCTGTTTTACACAGTGCCAGGTCGAACTACCATCTCAATATTCTTGAGGCGTTAGTCATTAACAACTATCGACCTAGCCTGTGTAGACAAAAGATTTTGAAACATCAGTTGGAGATCTTTAATGATTCAAAGCCACCATAACGTTGAGAGATTTAATTTTTTTTTTTTTTTTTTTTTTCCCCTTCTCATTCGTTTCCTCCAACTGAAATAAGTTTTATTTTATTTTTTTTTTCTCCCCCCTTCATTTCTCATTCGACTTTTAGTTTTTAATTTACCATTCTGACGTTTCCTCTCAGAGGGTCAGACGACAAGGCCTTAAGGTAATTTTAACAATTTTCCTTTTTTTTTTTTTCCTCACTCGTCTGTTTCATTGATTTTAATAATGCTTCCTCTAAAATTAATCCTACCATTCTGTTGTACACGTAATTTACTTACATATAAATATATATATATATATATATATATATATATATATATATATATATATATATATATATATATATATATATATATACACACACACACAGGGTGACCCAAAAAGTTTTACCCATGGCAAAAAATTAATTTCAAGAAAACGAGAAGAATAATGAGAAATGCATCGAAGAATCAGTTGGAAGTATATTCAGAACCAAAGTAACATATCAAAGTTCGAAATGGTCCCCTTTTTCTTCGATCATATTCTCAATACAGGTTGTCACCGAAACACAAGAAGATGGACTTGATTACGAAGTCAATAGGATTGATTTCGGAACTTGGCGGCTGCCACATTGTTTTGCCCCAAAAGCCCTGAAAGTTTTCCTTGCATTATCTCTGAGTCGCATTCGCCGTGTGGGCTTGAGTGAAGATAAAATTGATCCCAGATGATTAGTTGAGCCAAGGA
The DNA here is from genome assembly GCA_963556195.1 of Sepiola atlantica. NCBI lineage: Eukaryota > Metazoa > Mollusca > Cephalopoda > Sepiida > Sepiolidae > Sepiola > Sepiola atlantica. The sequence goes on along the minus strand of OY744538.1, from coordinate 37,951,391 downwards.
TGTACGATTTCTAGCAACATATTCATATAAACTAAACTGTTGACTTTGACTCCTTCATCAATGACGACCAAATAAGATATGATCCAATCCGATGCAACCGTAGCTCAGACCATGAAGGGAGCAGACTTCCGACGTCTCAAATGGCTATTAACAATCAAAGACAAGTTCTCAGAGCTACGGGCATAAATCTATCATTTTGGTTGTTGGTCACAACCTCCACCGTGAACATCTTCTCGTTAGACCAAATCAAGACCTTGAACTGGGAATGCTTGATCACTTACAACATTAGATTGCTTCTGTACATCCGTTTTTTCATTGAGGCGTCTGAAAGTAGCTCTCTAGACTGCTTTTTATATGCAGTTAACTTTAGATCCTCCTTCATTGCCTTTTAATTGAGGACTTTGAGATACCCATCTGTTTCACAACTTTTTAATTCTGTTTTGCGGATTTCGGTCAATCCACTTCCTTACTGCAGAAATCACACTTTTGTGCGAATTGACCGTTTTCTTCTTGGGATTTGTTTATTGGGGGTTGTGCCTGATTGTTTATGTTGTTTGCTAGCGTTGTAACCCGTTTTGCGACACACTGATCTGTTTGATTATATCCTTGTTGTTAACGCCAGAGTCCTTAAGGGCAAAAATCTGGTCACGCGTCACCTTATCAGCTATGACTTATCAAATACCTGGGATAAATGCATGACAAGTTAGGTGGACAGTGTTAGGTATAGGAGGTTAAAAGGCTTAAATTATTAAAGACACACGACATGGCATTAGGTTAATAATGTAGTTCTGAAAATATGGGTAAATACTTTTTGGTCACTCTCAAAGAACATAGTGCAATGTTATTTTTTTTAGTTTAGGAGAAATGACCAGACTGCTCAATTACGTACGTAAGACCATATGTTTTTATTTCAAAGAATACTCTACATTAGTGTTATCGTCCATCGATACCTTTAGTTTTACGGACACACTGGGAACTCAGTTTGCAGGGTCAAGTATATCAACTTCGGACTGAAATTCTAGTGTTTCTGTGAAACCAAACGTATCGGTGGACGAGACAACTGATGTACAGTATTTTTTTTTTAAATAAAGAATATATTCTCTTACATACGTAATTAAACACTCGGGCTATTTTTTTAAAACTAAAAACATAACGTTACACTATATCTCTATTTATATGAAGTTAAGTATGTGTATATGTTTATACATTTAGATCTATGAGATTCACTTCGAAAATAATTAACCGATCATTATGAATTTTTTAAACACAGATGATAGACGTGAGGATGGATTATGTAAGCTATATTTAGTTAAATTTAGTTCATTTCAAAGTAAGGCTAAGAGCGGATGGCGGAATTTCGTGAAAATTTAGAAATCTCTGATTTTTGTGAAATTTTAACAATTAAAAATATCCTCCAAATTTAAGTTTCTTGGGACTATTTTTTTTTAAAGCATAGTTCACCCCAAACAAGGCAGGCCGCCACTGTAGACGTAAGGGGCTACTGAGAAAAAATAAAAGGGGAGGAGGTTGGGGCGTCAACCTAAATTGAGATCTGCGCAGCGAGATGTCTGTTTACATTAGTTTTAAATTTCTGCATGTCAGTACTGTCGGGGAAACAGGGGGCAGGGAGGGAGTTCCAGAGGCCAGCAGCACGAGGAAAGAAGATATTTGAGTAGAAGGCTCTTCGGAATCTGGGGACCTCCACAGTTAAATACTGGAAAATAATTCACAAATAAACATATGCCCTAACATAATTTTAATATATACTAAACGACCCGTGATTCGTTGGATCAGTATTTGTATTACCTAAGATCAAAGTGTAGTATCTGTTCCGATGGATACTGCACCCCATACTGGTGTTGTCTTGCCCTTCGGGTCTCGATTTACGCCGCTCAATGGGTCTGTCCTGTGCAGTTCTGGGAGGTCCACCTTCCCAGGCTTTGCCTCCCCTCTTTGGGGAGGAGTAAGTTTATTGCTTACTGCCTGGGGCGCCCCTACCGGGGAATGCCGACGGAGCTGTCCAGGCAATTTTTAAACCCCACTTTCCCGACTCGACCTTGGGTCACATCTTACTTGTGGGAGTAAGATAAAAACTGGCCTTGTGCCTAACTCCTGGAGAGGAGTAAATCAATATCCATCATTCTATCTTCTCCTCTCACGCCCCTCTTCTCTACTTTCTCCTATTCCTTTCTCTTCTCTCTTTCTCTCTGTTAAGTATTTACGTCATTTGCCTCCTACAACTTCCTCTGTCCATGCCCCTTGATTTATTTCATTCGCCTCTGTTCCGATGGATACTGCACCCCATAGCCTGGTATTGTCTTGGCCTTCGGGGCTTGATTTACGCCGGTCTATGGGTCGGGCCTGTGTAGTTCTAGGAGGTCCACCCTCCCAGGCTTTGCCTCCCCTCTTTGGGGAGGAGTAAGTTAATTGCTTACTGCCTGAGGCGCCCCTACCGGGAAATGCCGACGGGGCTGCCCAGGCAATTTGTAATGGCCAGAGTACTCACCTTCTCGGGCGCTGGCTTTTCAAACCCCACTTTCCGACCTTGTGTCACATGCTCCTATTGTGGGTAGGTGTTAAATAACGCCTTTTGTGAAGTTATCCAGTGTCCCCGCCATCTTTTATGACATCATCCAGTACATACGACGCGTTTCGTGACACTATCCAATGTTTCCAGTGTGAAACAAGCAAGATTCAGAGTTTTATATGGATACTAGAGTTTCGGGGGTCTAGATGGGGTGTTTAGTTAAGAATCTTTACTTCCACTCCCCTTCTGTCTCTCTCTCCCCCTCCCTCTCTCTCTCTCTTAGTGACGTCGTTCATTGCACATTTTAATGGATGACGTCACAAAACGATGATATCATCCAGTGTTCACGAAGACAAACACAATTGCAATTTACAGAATCATATAACCCTACGTATATGTAATATGGTGAAATAAACAACCAAATAAAAAAGTAACATTCTTTTTCTTATCGTTTTACAGATTAATTCTGTCAGTTATTGTTGCTAAGTAATAAATATTCAAAATAAAAGTGCACACAGATGTCATAGTGTTGCTTACATACAGAGGATGTAGAAAACAATGTTCTTCAGATGGAGGTCTAAAACGTCAGATGACGGGCCACCAGAACAATGAAGCAGTGCCCTGTGCAAAGGGGACTGCGTATTTGTCATATTTTACCTGAGAGTCTGAGTAATTTGCAGGTCTAGAGAAGACATATTTACAGACATCGCTGGCGCCCTGTCGATTGTAGAACCAGTTTGCCTCGACAGAAGAATTGGCAAACGGTTCGATGACCTGGCAGTATTTTCGATTTCAAACGGCAAATTGCTAATATGGGATGGGACGTGTCGGAACTTCTGCACTATTCTTAGTAACGAAATCAGCGAAAAGCCCTGAACATGGAGCAGCGTCAGCAGTGGACAAGAAGCGATCAAAACACGCCGATTTTCTCGATATATTTGTATTCCAACTAATCACCGTGGAGAGGAGTGGAGCGATTGGCCCACCTACATAGGATATTATACTGACGCGCCACACCGAGGCCCATCGTGAATTGACTCGACTCTACGAGCGACTCTCTATCGACATTATCTGACGGAACGCAGCGAGCCTGCTCTTGGACTGCCAAGCAAGTGTGACATCCGATGAAACTGATTTTCATTAACTTTTACATTCAGATATAATATTCATATTCATTGTCAAATGTTGAATAGATTTTTAGTGAATAGTTTTTATCAGCATTTGAGATAATAAAAAAATACAAAAGCGAGAGAGATGACGAACAGACAAGAGAGATACATGCAAACAGTTTGGCATCATTCTGTCTGGGTCTAATAGGTTAAGCTGGGCTGGTGCACCAACCACTAGTCATTTCCTCTTGAACAAGGTACAAAAACGAGTCTCTAACTTAATTACTCCTGCACTATAAACCAAACTTCAACCCTTGTTCTATTTCTGAAATGTTGCATCCCTGTGCTTGCTCTACAAGCATTTCCACAGAATGTGCTGCATTGGACTTACTGCACTTGATGTAAATACACTCAGAATCTTTTTATTCTTAAAGTTTATTTTCTAAGCCCTCTGGCTTTTGGTATTCCCTTCCTGCTCTGTTTCCCCGACTGTATCAGAAATTTAAATGTAAGGTAAACAAACATCTTGCTGCACAACCCCCAATTCGGATATCCTCTATAAATCTGACTCTTAATGACAGTAGCCTTTGATGTCCTAGTGGCAATATACCTTCTTTGTGGCGAATAAAAGTTTTTAAAAATTTCTTAGATCGTATACTGCTCCGACCTGTGATGAATGTAGAAGAATTTGTCCGAATTATGCTGAATTAGAAGTCACTAAAAAATCACAATTTCATGGAGTTTTTTAAAGCATACTTGTGCTTTTCTGGAAGTAGTTCCACTGTCGCAGTCATCAGAAGAATACCGCTGTATCGGCCCCTAACTTCCTTACAGCTTCATGTCACGGCGGTGACCCTCCTTGATGAAGGCTTATATGTTGGTATTAATGCTGCCAGAAATATTTTGTAACCAAAATCGTATAAAGAAACGTAAAAACGACATCTTGCAATTTTGTATTATTACATGCCAGGTTCGAATTTTAAAAAAATCGAAACAATTGTTAACTAATTTACTATAAACTTTTTTCTTTCGAGATTCGCTTAAAAGCTACTTGAAAACACATGCATATATAAAGGTCTGTTTCATGGCTTCTCGTTTTCTTTTCGTTTGAAAACTGAAATCATTTCGATAGCTCTCGTGAAAATTGTTTTTGAAGTGAAATTCAAATAATCAATATATACATATATATATATATATATATATATATATATATATATATATATATATATATATTTAATTTCCATAACGCCAAACATTTTTTCCATTTTTTATCACACACACACACACATATATATATATATATATATATATATATATAGGGCATATAATTACCGGTAATCTAGCGATAGTTAAAAATTCTAAATTAAGAAAACTCTTAAGTAAAGGCCCAAACTATAGAGAACCTAAATGTTTAAATTATGCAAAATGTGTTAAGGAAATAAATAAAGCGTTAGATAATTTCACTGCATCCATGGCTAAAAAACATAAACTATTACACTCTACATTTGACGCATGGAAAAATAATATACTTAGATTCGTAAATAAAAAAGTAGAACGTTTAAAAGAATTTAAACACCCTAAAAGAACGAATCCCCTCCTTAGAAATCCACAAATAACTACGGAGCTTGAAATGCTTAAAAATAGGTTTGTAATAGTTCCTATTGATAAGGCGACAAATAACATAGCTTTTATCTGTAAAAAGTATAATATACAACGTTTATTGCTAGAAGTAGGAATAATAGGTGAAGTTTCAGATACTTATAAATTAAGTAATAATAAAAGCGATAACATTATTATAAACAATACTGTTATTTGTGAAAAATTAGGATTAAAATTAGAAGAAAAATACAAAAAACTTCCATCTATGTATTGGATACCTAAAATGCATAAAGCACCAGTTGGCGCCCGTTTCATTGTTGCCTCAAAAATGTGCATCACTAAACCTTTAAGTAAGGCTGTGTCTAAAATCTTTAAATTAATTATAAACCAAATAAATAATTTCCATAAAAAAAGTAAATTCTATAGTAATATAAACCTATTTTGGGTGGTAAATAATTCCGATCTAGTAAAAGAAAAATTAGATCGTATTAATTCTCGTAAACAGGCTAAATCAATCTCGACATACGATTTTAGTACATTATATACAAAAATACCCCATAAAGAACTTATTAAAGAATTAGGTAATACTGTAGATTTAGCTTTTGCAGGAGGAAAAGGTAAATACATAGACTTTGCAAAATCTAAAGCCTTTTGGTGTAAAAATAAAAATGGTAAGACGAGTGTATCCAAAACTGGTCTGATAATGCTTATAAGTCACCTTATAAAAGAGAGTTACTTTCAAATAGGGAATAAATTATTGCTCCAAACAATAGGTATTCCAATGGGTTTGGATCCGTCTCCATTTTGGGCAGATCTATATTTACATAGACTGGAATATATATATATGTCATCACTAATAAAAAATGATATATCTAGAGCGTATAGTTATCATGGATGTAGGCGATATATTGACGACCTTGTTTGCATTAATGATAACGAAGAGTTTGCAAATACTAAACATTTAATATATCCTAAAGAGTTAAAATTAAACTGTGAACATAAGGGAACACAAGCTACTTTTCTTGATTTGGATATAAAAATTGAAGATAAAATATTTATCTATAAACTGTTTGATAAAAGAAATTCATTCCCTTTTCGTATCGTGCGAATGCCATATAAAAATAGTACTAGCCCTGTGTATATATTTTACGGGAGTATTATGTCTGAATTTCTGAGAATTGCTCGTGTTACCTTAAAATTAGTAGATTTCATGCCCCCAATTTCTGATCTAATAATAAGAATGATTAACAAAGGTGGCGATCAAAATAAAATATTTGGACAATTAAATAAGGCAATTACTCGCCATCCTGATGCTTTTAAATCTTATCAAATTAATCAAAATAAACTGATAGAACAAATCATAGTATATATAAATAGACATAATATAATATGAATAAACGTATATATAACACATCTGCTAATTATAATAAGAAAAACAATAAAAATACAGTAGAAAGAAAGAAAGAAATGTTAAAAAAGAAGAAGAAGAAGAAAACCGACAGTTATGAACGCCAATTTTAAACACCGGGAGTTGGCAAAGAAGAAGAAGAAAAAGAGAACAAATTAACGGTTAACTTATAGACGCAGATTTGAAACAATGAGAAAAGAAAAAAGTCGACAGTTGTGAACGCAGATTAGAAAAACTATAGTGAACAAGGAAGATTAATATTTATTTGCGGTTGACAACAACGGGGAGATGGACAACAAAGTAGGACGAGGGAGAAAAGGAGGAACTAAAGGTATATATATATATGTGTGTATGTATATATATATGTATATATATATATATATGTATATACATGTTTATTTATTTATCTTTTATTTTTTGATGTGTTGATGTTTTTTATATTTATAATATAAAACTAAAAATAATGCATTAATCACTTAAATAATAGTGTCATGGATTCGTCCAAACACTTTAAAATACAGCAACATTTTTGTGAGTAACGGATAAATTTTATTAGACAGACGAACAGCGCAGGTAAATAAAAAAATTTTTTTTGTGTCTTAAATAACTAATATAAGTTAGCAAAACATTTATATGGAACAAAACGTAGATTTAATATAAGGAACGTTTATGTTTTTGTCTTTTAAGGGAAGTGGGGTCTGATCAACTTTGCTGGGAAGCCATGAAATTAAATACTGTCTTGTTTTTAAATTCCCGAAACAGTTTTTCATGGTAAACAACTGATGATCCCTTAAAATAGTGTTAGAAACTAACTAATATAATAACTGTAAAAAATAAATTGACTTACATGAGTGATTTTCCACTGGAAGACTTGAGACTATAAGTTTTTTTGTTTTTTTTAAATTTTTTATTTTATTTAGTTTTAATGGTTGAGAAACTTCCGAGACCATATATATATATATATATATATATATATATATATATATATATATATATATATATATATATATATATATATATATATATATGATAAGGAATTGTAAAAGTGGTTTGGCGTAATGGAAATTGAAAAAGGAAAACCAAAAAATATTGTTTATGTATTCATCAACGTTTTGTTATTATTTCAAGACATCCTAAGGGTGATTGTCTGAAGTTTAAACATTTGGTACTTGTTTTTATCTTGTTTCAGAAAATCAGCCTGAGGAAGTCTTAATATAAAGACTAAACATTGATTTATACAAAAATAATATTTTTTTTGTTTTTCGTTTTTCAATTTCAGTATATATATATATATATATATATATATATATATATATATATATATACATATTGGTACAGAACAAATAGTAAAACATTAGTACCGTCGCTTTCAAGCGCAGAACGACTTAGCAATCCGGCTCTCTTCAGCTTATGTTGTCATCTGTTTAGGAAATGTTAAGTCACGTGTCACTCTCGTTTTGACGCGTTATTTACTTTGAGTGTTATGTATGTTTGTTTAAATTTAGTGTAAGGAATGTTTAATAAGGTTTTTAAAAGGGGGAGTGAAAAGTAACAGTTGAGATCTAAAACTGGAAAAGATATAAAAAAATGAAAAAAATATTTAAAAATATTTCTATATAAATCCTGTGAGTCAATGTTTATGAGTAGCTTATATTTGGCCGTTACTGTTTTGAGGGTTAATAATGTGTTTTTTAAAGAAAACAGGCAGAGAAAATGGGTTTAAGGATTATACTTATACTTACGATGAAAAGGTTAAAAAACACACATTAAATTCACGTTTAAATCCTGGATTGAAGAACTTTAAATCAATCCCAAACGAGTTGAAATAAATATATTAACTGGGCAGTTATTCGATCGGTCTAAGGGCAGTAACTTTGCAGGGTTTTTTAATGATTTGTATTCGGGATTTAACATTATTAACTAAGGTATAGTGAAAGCTTATGGGAGTAACACTATCGATATACTGATTAAGACTGGTTTAGACATAAGAGTAAGGATTGGGTCGGCAAGATTGAATCTTTTTGGGAGATATGGGAGGTTAGCATTATAACTAATAGTGGGGACTTATGAGAGTAATAATGATATGAAATGGGGGTGCTACCCTCTTAATTACTGGAAAAATTATTTTGGGTGACTTCATATTTCTAAAACAGATGACAACATAAGCTGAAAAGAGCCGGATGACTAAGTCCTTCTGGGCTTGAAAGCGACGGTACGAATGTTGTACTAATTTTTCTCTACTAATAAATAAATAAATATTACGCTCTTGATTTTAATTTAAATTCTCAATTAATCGAGAACTCTGCTGGGATTTTTCCTACTACAAAAGAAGTATAATTCTCCAAACAGAACCGTTTTGCACGAATTGTATTCCCCCCTAATAAGATAAGAATAAAAATATAAAGACATTTAACAACATGCATTGAATGCTTATGGAAGTATTATTTAAAATAAATAACATGCTTTTGATTCTAAAAATGTCTAAAAATTTAGGCTGAAGTTTAAAAGGTCTTAATAAATTGAAATTCTGGGTACCTTTTTTAATTTGTGTCTAATAACTATGGACTGAATTTAATGCAAATCTGAAATATTTATAATTTCATATCAGAAATGTGCCCATGTAATGCTCTTATAAACCCTTTTAAAATATTCCAAAGAAACTGAAATTTGGAGAATTTTTATTAATTAATGTTTAGTATCTATCGTACAAATTTCACAAAAATATTGATGTATCTGAATTTTCAGAGTTTCTATACTTTATTTACGTACTTTATTTGCACGAAACTAAACTAAACTACATTACAAGCCGCATTTTTCAAAAATGTATAATGATCAGTTAATAAGGCTAAGTGTCAATCCTGTAATACAAATCTATGAACATATACACATACTTAACTTTATATATATATATATATATATATATATATATATATATATATATATATATATATATATTGGTACAGAAAAATTAGTGCAACATTCGTACCGTCGGTTTCAAGCACAGAAGGACTTAGCCATCCGGCTCTCTTCAGCTTCTGTTGTCATCTGTTTCGAAAATAGATGACAACAGAAGCTGAAGAGAGCCGGATGGCTTAGTCCTTCTGTGCTTGAAACCGACGGTACGAATGATGTACTAATTTTTCTGTACCAAAATAAATAAATATTATGCTCTTAATTTTTCATTTTTAACTTTAATTCTTAATACATTGAGCACTTTGCTGGGATTTTTCTTGCTATATTTCAAAGAAGTTATATATATATATATATATATATATATATATATATATATATATATATATATATATATATATATATATATATATATATATATATATATATGACATGATATAATCAACTGTTTCTGCCCATTACGAAAATATACATATTTATGGTATACCAAATTTACCTAAAATTTTTATAATTCCAAAGAAAGGGTTATTTAAGGCAAAATATATGTTTTTTAACTAAGTACCTCAAATAACCCTTCCTTGGAATAATATGATTGCCAATTAGAAAATTGATATGGAAAATAAAATAGAATAAAATAAAGAAATGAAATAAAAATAAATGAATATTGAATTGCACTGTAGCTTTTCCGACCGGATGAATAAACTCCTTGTACACCGATGGAAATAGTCGATATTTTGGTATATCAAGAATATTTTAGTGTTTGAGTATGGCAGAAACTATTGTATGCCAATAAAAACTGTTTCAGATGAACTCATGAAAATATGTTGCCTTCATAAACTAAGGTCTATATAACTTTACAATTAATATATGTATATAAATATATATAAACACATGCAAATGCACATACATAGGAGAGTTTGAATTACCTACTAGAGACACTCCTGAAATGGAGATACTTCACCTTACAAATAAACCCTGACCAAATATTGAAAATAACATAGTATTCAAAGACCAAATAAGACCCCCTTGCCAGAGCTATACGCTGGCTCATACGATGAATGGTGCACTGTCTCATAGTGATGTTACCTGAAGTAACAGCACTTAGCTGGATACATCACCAGCCAAGGTAACTTCTTTCCTGGAATCCGGTAAGACCAAGAGACCAAGTATACTGTAACATAGTAAAATGGCCAATTGAGGAGAGGAAAATGAATGTTCTTCACTTCTTTACTAACTCGACGCGGGAGTTCCTTGATTGAACACTCGGATATCTATGTATCTCATATAAGAATCAAGGGTGAGCCCCAGAAAGAGACCCCTTAATTTCTGAGAACTTACTTATCGAAGTAAAATGAAAACGAAAATAAGCTCCGTTTGGAAAAACAAAGTTTCTATAATAACTCAATGATAATAAGTTTATTACAGAGATTAAAATTACGCCCCAAAACATACATTTACTTTACACGTGTTTAATAGAAAGTATGAAACGATGGCTATACCCCAGCATGAATTTCAGCCATTATATATCTATTATTATACTAAAGCTAACTTAATTAACGTTTGTTCCTATATACTTTAATCGCACGGAAAAAATTCTAAAATATAACTGAGTTCTGGGATAGAGTTATGTTTGAACCTAAATTCTATTTTAACCGTTATATGTAATGAACTGAAAAGTGACGAAACTCTCTCTCTCTCTCTCTCTCCCTCTCTCTCTCTCTCTGGGCTATCTATGTATTTCTCTTATCTTACTTTTTCTCTTACCTCTGTATGTATTTCTCTTATCTCTCTCTCAAACTCTATGTTGATTCAACCATTTTCTAATATTTCTTAATGCCCCTTGTGAGTATTGCAAGACATACTTTTTTGCCATATATGTGCACACCACAACCACATATGTAAATTAGCTGACAAAATCAGTCCCTTTGTTTCTTTATACATTTTTCCAGAAGTATTGAATATAAGAGAATGTAAATTAAGTCAATATGTCAATATCAGTAAATGTATTATCTAAACCCTCACAACCCAACGGCCTCTTGTGGGCATCAATGATGATCACTATGTATTCCTGCTCCCAACTTAGAAACTACTATTAAGATTTCTATTATTCTTTCTTTTAATTTCTATAGTTTTCAAATTTTTAATCACATAAAATAAAATAAAAGGTCGTATCATTATTAAATATACCTTTCCTTCGAGGGGAGTTTCAATGTCTCGTAAGTCACAATCAAATGCAATACATGTGTGTTATCAATACAACTCACAAGTTAATCAAATTCGACCTCGTGTTTCCGCCTCTCCAGTTACTGAGACACCTGAAATTAAAGTTTTCGACAGCACGAAGAAAAGAAAAATATTCTTGAATTTGAATAGGGACTATTTATTAAGATGTCGACATCGCCCTCTCTTCTGCTAGTGGCGGATGAATAATTTATATAGATCTTCAGTCATTTCTTTCCACGTTCTATCCGCTCAAAAGCTTCCCACGAATTCACTTTCTTCCTTCGCTCACTCTCTCTCTCGAGCCATGTGACAATACGTTATCTTTCAAGCAACAGCAGTTTGCTGTGTACATGTAAACGTTGGCCTGCGAAAAATTACTAGATGAATACCAGCAAACGTACCCTTTACTATTAAGAGTATTTTCATTTTTATGACTCGAACCGAAAACGCAGACCCCCACACCAATAATGTTATAGCCCTTTGATCAAAATAAAATATACTAATCTAGGTACTCGAGGTAATGTAGGTTTAGATTATATATAGACTATATATGTTTATAGGGGTCCATCTACAAAACTCTAGGATGATTTTTGGAAAAAAAAACACACAATTAAACACACAAACAAACAAACAAACAAGCACACGAGGAAATTACATATTTTATATATACTAGCTTTGTCCGAATTTATTAAGCCTAATGCCAATCTTCAGTCAATGTAAATAAGTTAAATCGGTATATAAAAATGTTGATTCCAATGGAGATGAATGAGCAGAGATTCAACTTCCTTTCTTTTTAACCTGCAAGGTTGTTAATAAGTAAATAGTAATAAAAAAACATCTTAAGCCAATGTAACTTTTTAAAAAATTCATAAATATATATAATTTTGGTTAATTTAATTTTGATTCCAATAGAATTAAATAAGTAAGGAGAGTTAGCACCGCTGCTCTTTAGTCGGCCATCTTGTCTATACGAAAATGGAAAACATCTCGAATCGTACAGAATCATTGGATTATTAAGTAATTTATTATTTTTGAAATAAGTTGTGTTGTCGGCGATTATAAATATCATAATTGTAGAGTGTTGTTATAGAAACAATGTTGACAAAGTAAAAATAAATATAGCGTTTTTTTTTTGTTTTCAGAAAGAAAATACGAAACTTAATATAAATGTCTTAACTGAACTGAAATTGAATGGTCGGATATTGCCGATAGCAGCAAATATAGTAAATTTAAATGTGAAGTATTTTTGTGGCGTTAAAGTTCCGGAATAAACAACACGAACAGACGATAGCTAACAAGAAATTGTATTAACAGAAACTACAGAAGTAATGGGTTGATAGAAGCTGCTTCTTCACTTTGCTTCTCTTCTCACTTCTGATGATTAGTCATATCGACTCTATTCATAGAGTCAAAAGAGTTCATACAGTGACAGAATAGGGTAGATCATCATACCAATTATTTTTTCTGCAGACACCGTTGATGAATGACGTGTCAACTGACTTGCATGGTCATCGAAAATCAAACGTTTTAATATATAACCTCATTTTTAGCAATGTAGATTCTATCGTAATTAACATATGAACGTTGTATCACAGTTTTTTAAATTTCAGATTTTTTAAAATTTTGTTTCAGATTTTTTGGAGTAGGGATGGATAATTTGTATTATTTGGATTATTTGGGCTACTGTCCTCATCCTGAATTTTATCCTTACAACGTTTCGGCCGATGTAACCTCCGAACTTATTTAATGCATCTTACGAATTACGAATTATTTATGAATTCAACTCAGTCATGGCTGACAGAACGAGAGCCTGTCCCCCCCCCATGGATTAAATAAAGGGTTCCGTTCAAAATACTATATGGATTTCCGAGTTCGACATGAAGATTCCCGAGTTCAACAAGATTCACCTGAAGAAAGTCCGAGGTTATATCGGCCGAAACGTTGTGAGAATAATATCTAAAAATAGATCAGTAGTCCGAATAATCCAAATAATACGAGTTTTTTTTTAGCAATAACAAAAGTGTATTAATATATCTAATTATTATTATGAGCGAAATTTGTTGTAGACAGCAGAAATGGCGTCCATTTATAATTTACATTTGCTTCTGATAAGAAAGGTGGCTTCCCTAAAATTATTCCAAGCTGGATAACATTTCTTTATGGAAATCCCCAAGACAAGACATGAAGCCACTTTATGTAAGGAGCTGAAATGAACGAAAGCTGGTTATAGCAAAGACAGCAGGTGCCTATTGACCTTAGTCTTGAAAGACAAAAGCTATAGGTATGACGAAAACGGTCAGCAAGAAGAGACTTGCACAAGCCTGCATAGAAGCTACTAGAATAGGAAGTCGTATGATAACGAGGTATAAAAACAGCGAACTGGTGAAGGTCACTAGACACCAGAGTCAAACGAGCCGGAACAAAGAAAGAAGAGAATAGATCAGACAATTTTGAAGAATATATGCCATACTATTATTTATAGAAAATACCAAGACTAGAAATATTGCGTCTGTGTGTGAGAGAGAGAGAGAGTGCAGAGAAGAAAGGGTGGAGGCCAACCAATTAACAGATATGCTTCTGAACCTTCAAATGTGACGAAGTGTCACCAGCCAAAATATGATAACAGTATTTCATACAAGGTCTGATAGTAGATTTGTAGAAATAGAGAATAATGTCAGGTGTGAGAACATTTTTGGAATGATTAATAGAACCGACTTTATTTAACAAGGAAAGGGCAATAAATCTAATGTATGAACTTTAAGAAAGATTTGATAAGAAAGAAAAAGCAAGAGGTTTCATGTCGATCTATCCTTAAGAAAAGAAAGAAAAGGGACATGCTTACGATTGAAATACACGATCTTAGTCTTAAAAGGATAAAACGAAACCAGCCATTTCGTACCCCAATCCACAACCGAACCCAAGTCAACTTCTAGATGAGTTGCATATTCCATCTGATCCCATGGAGATGGGCGAGAAGAAACACAAGAATAGAAAGTTTCATTATCACATAGATGTTAATCGTCTGAGTCTTCTGAATACGAATCTCTGGAAGATCCTTGATATACAGAAGAAACAGTGTTAGGTGTAGAATAAAGCTCTTAGGAGACACCATCTAGAGTTACTCGCAAACTTCGATCAGAAACGAAAAGACGTAATAATGTCAAGAATCTTACGACCATACCATAACCCTGGAGATTGTGTAGAAGACTAGAATGCCATAGTCTGTCAAGCGCCTTTGAAATATCAAGAGTTATGGTCCTAAGATTATCCTGAATTATCGACAGATCTGCTCAGTTACAGCAGTTAAACGAACAAAACTTGAACGAAAACCACGAAAGCAATACTGAACATCACTAAAGATGCCTACATTTTCAAGAAAGTTAACGAGCTTGCCGTTGACCAACTTTTCAAAAACTTTGCTGATAACAGAGGGTGACCAAGAAGACAATACTAAGTTGGGTCAGACCGATCACCAGCATTTTTGTAAATAAGAGTATCAGAGGACACCTTCCAACAAGGAGAGCAGGACTGGGACAACACAGAGATTGAATAATTTTGAGAAGATAAAAAAGTTCAACAGCACAATGTTTGAAAACAACAACAAGAATTGAATCAGGACCTGGTCAAGATTATAAATAACTCTAGCAACAATCTTCCCGGCGATGATGACAGAGTCAAGAGAGTGATCAGCTTTCGAAGGAACATCAGAAAAAACAGCGCCAGAGTCATTAAGACAAGAATTTTCAGCAAAAAGACAAACACAGATGTGAGCTTCATCCTTAGAATTTAAACAAATTTAAGATTATTAAAAAGATGAAGAATATATCACTTGCTACTATTAACAACGCTATTTGCAAAGAAAGTAAAACCAATAACAATGTATTGTTCTTAATAACATGCACGTATGTTTAACGAAAGAAGGTTACTGAGAAGAATCAAATATCGATTAGACATATGCAATGCTATGTTGATCTAATGGCGGGAATCCAACATATTTTTCTGTATATAGTAGAAGAATAATAGACTGTGTGTGATTGTTTATTTATGTTATAAGGGGGTTTCCCCGTTATCAACGCCAATTCATGTAAAGTAAGATATTCAATTCTAACTTGAAGGGATCGAAATCTCGTTGTCTTTTTTTGTTTGTTTTTTTAATCTTTTCTCGTTGACGACGCCATCTTTACGGTGCCAGGGTACCTTGAAGAGGGACCGTTTCGCGTATTTTATGATGTCATTCGGTTACACGATTCTATATGGCAGCTATGAGAATAAGCCGATGGAGACATTCTGGTGAGAATTTGCGATAATATTTTGTGTTTCGTTTTACGTCTCATCAGCCCCCCCCCTCCTCTTCAAGGAGTGGACCTCACTGCCTTTGGCACTAGGCTATCTCGTTATTTCTTATCTTTTGTTGATGGAGACATTTTCAAGAAAATAAAAACGCTTAGTAGGAAGAGATTACCAAAGCGTGTTGACAGTGATATCATCTTTGTCGTCTTCTTTCTTCTTCTTCTTCTTCTTCTTCTTCTTCTTCTTCTTCTTCTTCTTCTTCTTCTTCTTCTTCTTCTTCTTCTTCTTATTATTATTATTATTATTATTATTATTATTATTATTACTACTACTACTACTACTACTACTACTACTACTACTACTATTACATATTACTGTATTTATTTTCTCGTTTCCTCTCCCCCTGGTTAAATAATAATTTTCTCTTTCATTTTCTCTATTTCTTTTTTTTCTTCTATTTCTTTCTTCTACTAAAATAGTGTATGTATATTTCCGTCCTTTGCCATTCCTTTTTTGTCTCAAAGAATATGTTTTCTTTTTTTTTATAAACATTACTATATTCCTCTTTTTTTCTGTTGAAATATGACGATCTTATCTTTTGTCCTTTACCCCCCCCCCCCCGGTCAAATAATTATTTTATCATTTTTCTTACTCACCATTTCTTCTTTAACCTATCCCTTTTTTGTCTACTTAAATAATGTATATAGTTTTTAATCTTTGACCTCTTCTTCTTCTTCTTCTTCTTCTTCTTCTTCTCAAAAAATGTATTTTCATTTATTTTTCCTTTACTTCTCTTAAAATATTAGTATATTCATATCTTCTTTTATTTTAAAACATTACAAGCTTTTTTCTTCTCTTCTTCTTCCACGTCAAAATAATTAGTTTCTTCTGCATCGTTTTCTTTTCCT
>OY744538.1:37861917-37931917 GCA_963556195.1 Sepiola atlantica | reverse complement strand
AACTAGCCGTTATAATAAGAAAAACGCAACAGTGAAGACAATTTTGTAAAGATACTAAAACTAACACCGCCTGAAGATAGTTTGACGAAACCCACGGAACTAACATACACGAATTTGACCTGAACACTAAATGTACCATTCGGAAAATTGAAAAATATAAAACAAAGTCTTTTCACGCAAAAACCCTCCATGTTATTTATTAATAATTGCCTAAATGAAAATATGCTGCCTAAATACACACACACAATGCGTCGGATTTGAGTTGCAAAATACTGGTAATCCGGGGTTTCGAATCGCATAACCGGTAGTGAATAGTCATATCTCTATGCTGATGAGTCCCGATTATTAAAAAGGACGACACGTATACGTACATAGATAATAAACAATAACAAATATTTATTATTATTTGTCGCTCATCGAAAAGGTAGAGCACTGAAAGTGTAGTATTAACACAGCATGACGTCACTAGCTTTAAATGCATCGTTCCTTCCATAAAAATGTAGAACGCTCTCAGACGTTAAGCTGCCGATAAAGTGTTAACATTATCACAGTCTATTCGCTATTTAAAATTGGCCGTGCGGTTAAGGCGTCGGATTTGAGTTGCAAAATACTCGTATTCCGGGGTTTCGAATCGCATGACCGGTAGTGAATAGTCATACCTCTATGCTGATGTGTCCAGATTATTAAAAAGGACGAAACGTATACGTACATAGATAATAAACAACAACAAATATTTATTATACATATACATATATATATATATATATATATATATATATATATATATATATATATATATATATATATATTAGCTGTAAATACCCGAAATAAATATTGCGCAAATTTAAATGCACTATTCTTGTTACATTTAGTTACCACGCCAATGTTCTAAAGGGTCTGATTGGATTATGATGCGTCGTTTTGTGTGCTACCCCCACAAATATACCCACGCATTCACAATTAAAGAAATAAAAACAATGTATTATTAATTAAGCTGAAACCCATTAAAGGCTAATTAATTTAGTTGACTGAAATAACCCAGTAATATTTTAGCGTTAAAAATAAATACTAACAATCCCTATGTTTAAAAAAATTGAATGTTTGGAAAAGGTTGTTACACCGATTTATTGTATAGTGATAAAAAGGTTACGGTTTCAATAATATATAAGTGTTTATAGCAACGTGGCGCATTTGGTAAACACGTAATTTAAAAAAAAATGCATGTGAGCATGTGACTATAATTAAGTTTTATTTTTTTCGATAAAAAATTGTTTTGTTTGGTCGTTGTTTAAAAAAGACAATAAGTGTTCGTCTATGATGAAAGAAAATGAGAAAAGAATGAAATGAAATTATATTAATTTAAAAGATTTATTATTACTTCTCTCCGGTGTTTAACAAATATTAACATCATAACAGCAGTAAAAAAAATAGTAATAAAATATAAAAGTAATTGTATTAGGCGAAAGGCTGTTGTTTCTTTTTTTATAAAATACAAAGTTGGCGGCGGTGGTCTGTTTGTTATGAATAAAGAACAACTCGTTGTATCCTAAAAAAAATTTCACTTCTAGATGTTATATAAACACATGTGAAAGTGGAAGTTGGAATGAAAAATATTTTACCTATTATTATGATAACAATTAATTAAAATAAGTAAATAGTTCTATAATAGAAAAAGGTAGGGGAATGTCGGTAATTTCTAAACCGAAACTAACTAATTTAGCTGACTAGGTATTTACTTCCTTCTCACGGCAGGAAGATATGGACAAGGCCGGGAAGTGGGGAGAATAAGTCAGCGCCCGTTAAGACGGGACACCCTGAACTTTAAAAAAAGTACCCGGGAAGCCCCGTTGGCATTCCCCGATCGTGGCGCGTCAGACATTAAGCAATACACTAACTCTACACCAAAAAAAAAAAGAGTCAGTGCCTGGGAGAGTGGACCTCCAATGACTACACAGGACGAATACCTAAACCAGAGAGATAAAAGGCCACTGAAATGCCCGAGTTTCTGGCGAACAGATTGTCTAGAACGGATCCTCGACTGGTATCTTCCAATCAAAAGTCGTTAAGCAGCAGAAGTTGGATAGATACTGAAATAGAAATAAACCTGTAACGTTTTAGTGTTAAAAGATAAATATTCAAAAGTCTACTATTTGAAAAAATTAAATATTTGGAAAGTTATTTGCATCGAAGAATTTTATAGATATGAAAAAGAAAACGTTATAAACAATCATTTTTTTTTATAACAGCATAGTTTTACCATCAGCGGCTCATTTGATGAGTTTAAAAAAGCATGTGACGGCGAAGAAGTATTATTTTGTCGACAAAAACAAGATTCGTTTGGCCGCTTAAAAACTGGTGAATCTGACGTGAATGAACTAGTATCCGTGCATTAAATGGCCGCCGAATTTTCAAGCGAGGGTGAGGTGAACAGCCACCTGAAAGAGAGACAATTGGCAAGGTGATCGAGACCTACCGCGGACGCTAGACTGATCAATAACTGATTTTTGGACAGAGAGTGAACGATCAGAGGATGGTAAAAGTAGTTGTACGAAATTTAGTGAGGTCTTTTTTATATAGAGGAATTAACTCTTCATTTCATGCAACTTTTGATCCTAGTTACAATTCTTCTGACATTCCAAAACGAGTATGAGATACATTGAACTACGAACTAAAAAGATTACATTGTGTTTTTTTTTTTGTAACTTCGAAGATTATTAATAGTTTTTGTTTTATATTATTTTAGTTTTTTTGTATGTTTCTGAGTGATTGGGTCTATAGTGACAAATAACACTTATTTGACGTAGAAAAAAGGATTGGGGAGATAAAAGGCGCTAGTATACATTTATATATACCGAGAAAATTATTAATCATTATTAACATTAGTTATGAACATCAAACCGAGGAGTAATTAGTTGTTTAGACTACAACGGAAGGTAGAAACGTCGCTAGCGGAAACCCAAGGTGCGACTTGAGGAAAGGAAAAAAGGGGTCAACTAAAGTTAGCATTATCATGAGTGATCAAAATGTCAACCGAGAAGAAATCAACTACGCGACATAATTGTAGTTAAACGAGAACGAGGCTAAGTGATTGACCTGAAATAGCCAGCAACCAATGGGATTGCGTACTAGCCGTTACGAAATGATTGCATCCGGGAAATACCAAATAACGAGTGTAACTATATAAAGTGTTGCGGGGAGACAGACAGAGACAGTTCAGAGTGAAAAATCGGTATTAAGTTGGGAACATAGTTTTCTCCTCCTGAATCGATTGGATTCATTCTTCTTAAAACCCGGAAAGAAATATCGTTTCGTGTCGACCAACCAATTGAGTTAAGAAGTCGCAAGTTATAGACAATCACCCAAGTTTAATCCAGAAGCAAACGCGATACCCCTCTACATGCTTTAAAAACAATAGTTCCTTGTATATACCACTTTGAAGGAGAATGCATTTGAATTAAAAGATAAATCTAGAGATGTGTTGCTTGAATTGTTAGGACTGTCTATTTAATTTTACTATTTGTTATTTGTGTTTTGTTCTTCATGGGCAGCATCTGCCCATACTTCTCGACTAAACTAATACACAGAGTCGGGAGAGGTATTGTCCGTCTGACGAAAACGTTTAGTTGCACGCGGTATAGCCTTTTCCGAAGGGTGGATTGCATCGAGTTGCACCCCCTCCCCCGCGAACGGCCAAGAAATGCGGAAACACCACATCAACCGACACCGAGTTACCAGCCTGGAACGACAGAAAAGTGTCCGAGCGCGAACACGACGGTATCTGATTGCTTAAAGAGAAGACGGGTTCATAGAAAAAGGAAAGTAGAAACACGAATGAAATAAAGGTGTATTTATGAAATTCATGTTTGAAAATACCAAGCAAACGGAAATGCTAGCCTGTAGAAAATAATAAACGTACATTAAAGTTCAGTAACGGTTACTAGTAAAGAATGCACATTCGTCATGCCATGTTAAAATCCTTCTAATTAAAAATATTAATAAGTAGTAGGTAGACTAAACTTTCCAAGCCTTGTAAGTGCTTAGATTCCGCGCTTCTAAGTGCTTAGATTCCTCTCTGGTGATAGATGGATATCAATAGTAAGATTGAGAATATTAAAAAAAAAAAAAAAAGAAAAAAAAAAGTCATCTTTTCCTTTTTCAAGAAAAGGTTCTAGATAAACATCAAAGGGAAATAATCAACAGAGACTATCTTCAACTTTGGCCCACGAGAAATAATATTGCATTGCATTGTTTCACCGTCATTTGCTGTAGCCAGACGCTTCCTTAATTTTGTCACCATGCTGGTTTACGCGGAGAGGATTTTTACAACACATCATTTTCGATTCCATCCACTTATATCTAGCTCTGGCCAGAGAAAAATGCTACACCGTAATTTCAAATCGCCATCATTAAAGTACACCCCAAATTTGCCGCCATCATTTTTAAAAGGGGTTATATCATACAGTCAACCCCTAGTCGAATCCGTTTTAGAGGCTGGTATATTTATAGATTAAAAACAAACGACGAATTAAACTTAAAATATGTTATTCGTTTTAGTAATCAAACTCCATTTCATTCATTATAATTATTTTTAGCTGGCCCATCCCCATAAGATATATCTAATGTTTCCTATTTTTCAAAACCCTACATCATGTCAAGCTATTTACAAATTCTCGCAGCAACTCGTATTAATTTTAATAATTTGCTATTTAACATAGACAATCAAACCAATCGTCGCCGAATATGTAACGCAGGCACCCGAAGCCACGCTGCCAATCACACAGTATACTCAACTACATATCTGTTAGCGTCAAATACTTTCTTATAGAAGAGACGATGCTAGTCTTTCTCTACTCTAGCGTTATTTTCAAAAGAATGTAATAAAAATGATCTACACTGTTCCTAGTTGTAAAACATTCTAAATCGTCTTCTACCACCACTGCAAAAAAACCTTTCTTCAGTCTTCCGTGTGTGTAATATAAAACGAAATTTCCATGAACAACGTTTATTTCCAACAACTTCTTTCCCGTGGAATATATTAACACAGCATTGATTCTTTGAGGGATATGACATTGTCATCTTCAAATCTAATGTCCAGAAATACTTGTCATAACCCCTGTTTATTAGTGATCAAATATTATTCATTCCATTAAGTATTTCCAATCCTCTCATAATATTCAGCATCCTTTCAACTGACAATCTGTCTATCGAATTAACTCTTATCATCGAGTGGCCCTTACCATTCATAAGTGGTGAATCATTATTTCAAAAAAAGATTTTTCCAACATCTCACAGCGAGATCTACTATCAAGCCATATATGGAGTATTCTTGTCAAATTTGGGCTGGTGAATATCTGTCTTATTTCAGGGGTCTTAATATGGTGCAAGACCATATCTGTAATTTAATTGGTCCAATTCTTTCTTATTCTCTGCATTCTCTCTATCTCACAGACGTCATTTTGCTAGTCTCAGTTTTTTCTATAAATACTATTATGGCATGTGTTCTTCAGAATTGTCTGATCTATTCACTATTTCCTTTGTTCCAGCTCGTTTGACTTATTGGTCTAGTGCTATTCATCAATTCACTGTTTTGATACCTAATTGTAATACAGCTTTCTATTCCAGTAGCGTCTTTCCGAGAACTGCAGGCTTGTGGAACTCTTTTCCTGATTACTGTTTTCTTTTTACCTATAGCTAGGTCTTTTCAAGACTAAGGTCAATAGGCATCTCCCGTCTTTGCGATAATCATGTTTCGTTCTTGCTAGCTCATTAAATCGTGTCTTCATGCCTTGTCTGGAGCGATTCCCATGAAAAAAGAACGCGTCACTCCCAAATAAACATGAAACCATTTTAACACTTTATATAGATGATGAAGTTATCCAAGATTTGTTAATATCTATTTAACAAAAAGTGCTCATCTAGGGACCCAACCCCTTCACAATGCCAGGATTGGATAGTATTTTTTTCGCTGAAACGAATAGACACTTTATTAAACAAGGTTAAACATGAGGTCGTCATATTAAAATATAAAAAAAAACGTCTGACAAGAAAAGAAGAAGAAAAAAAGGTATTGATTTGTAGATCCTTGAAATTAAGTCAGCAAACAAACTGTCTGCTGTTGAACACGTGCAGCCTCGCGGAATCAGGTCGCCTGTCGCCTTATATGGAATTCGTCACTTCACTCTCGCCTTATGTAAAGGAACGCAACCCAGTGACAACAAACAGACGGCCAGATGGCGCTTGACAATCGTCTTACCCCACACAAAAACAGAGGGGCCGATTTTCAAGTTCAAATGTTTATTTTTCGCTTCCTTCTCTTAAATACTTAGGCAAGTGTTTAAAGGGATTTTCTTTCCTTCTTTATAAGGTCCACCTGTAGGTAATTTTCCCCTTATTTCGTGCGCGAGACATTTATTTTCATTTGGTGTATTCCCGTTCCACGCTAAGTTAGGTAGGGATTTCTTCAGACATATTGGTTTTCAGGATTCCTACCTTAAGATGCAAACAATTGTATATTTTGTATATTTGGTTCAGCTACGTCAGATAATCATTTGTTATGTTCACCTCATCATTTCACTCTTGGTAAATACAGCTTCAGCCACCATGGTTTATATATATATATATATATATATATATATATATATATATATATATATATATGTGTGTGTGTGTGTGTGTGTGTGTGTGTGTGTGTGTGTATATATATAGTCTCGGAAGTTTCTCAACCATTAAAACTATATATATATACGTATATATATATACGCATTTTTAAATATTTAACTTATCTTCAAATAATAGTTCGAATAAAGTGCATACACAATGACATCAGAGTAAATTGGTTATAGCTGTTTCCAGACGATGTTTATATTCAGCTATATAATAGTAAACTGGTCTAAACACAATCTGTTTTCAAAACGATATTTCTGGAGCATCCTTCGTTTGTACCGAGAAAAACAAACAATATCACTAAAAAGTTAATTTATTAAATAAAAGATATTTTCCCGGAGTGAAAAAAGACGTCTCAGACGTAGGATAATTAGTTTTTATAAAGAATAGCTTTTAAAATAGAAACTAGATTTTTGTAAGAAACATTTTGTAGTAATATTTTATTTATAGTATATGAATGATTTTTTCGGAATTATTACTGCGGGATTAAGACTATCCTCTTCGATAAATAGCAAGGTAACTCTCGGCAGTAAATTAAATAAAATATATTTTCCCGAAATGAATAAATATGTCCCAGACGTTGGATAATTAGTTGTTATAAAGAACAATTTTTAAAATAGAAACTAGACTTTTGTAAGAAACATTTTGCAGTAATATTTTATTTACAGTATATGAATGATTTTTTGAAAATGATTACTGCGGGATTAAGATTATTCTCTTCGATAAATATCAACAAGGTAGCTTTCGGCAGTTAATTAAATAAAGGATACTTTCCCGGAATGAAAAAAGACGTCACAGACGTTGGATGAATTAGATTTTATAGAAAATAATTTTTTTAAATAGAAACAAGAATTTTAGAAAATGTGTTATAGATAAATATTTTATGTCTACTATTTTGGGAGCTTTTTCTTAAAAGGGGAGTCTCTGTGAGATCGTTATTAATTGGCGTCGTTATGTGTTCATTTCGAAAAGGAGCGAATTAGACCTGGAAATAAGGCCAACACGACCGCATGCATTATAAACGGACATTTGTATCGTTTTTCCTTTGGATGGAATAGATCTGGAATGGCAATAATATCAGTGACTTGGAATGGGAACTTGGGAACGGAGTTTTGACTGTTTTGGTCTTTATTTGAGGGGGATATTTTTCATAGAGGCTGGATACTCGCGCATTATTACTGTTTCATTGGAGTGCATTTGGGATTAAAACAAAAATTGTTTTGCAGTTTTTGCTGTTTCGCCTAGTAGCAACAAAGTTGTCAACATCGTGCGAGATATTCTTCTAAGACATTCTCTATTTTTCCTGTTTTTTATTTTTTATTTTATTTTTTATTTTTCATATATTTTTTTATTCTCTATTCTATTTTATTAATTTGTTCCCTTCTTAAGTGACCTCAAGAAAAGCAACACCACATTGTGTATTGCCGGTTGTTGTAATTCTTATTCAAGATACTTAATTTTCCCTGATGATCTGCCAAGTAAGTACCTGCTTGGTAGTCAAACACGTGTATGTAAAAAACTCTTTAATTTGAAAAATGATAAATACATAATTTTTGAATGAAAAAATATTTAGTGGTGTTGATTAAGCTCCTGAACGGAATGCTTTGGTAAGCTTTCAAAACATCACATATAAATGCTCTGTACCCTGTAATCGAGTATCATCGAGCTTGTTTTTGTTGGAATAATCCCGGTCTTCACTGAATAATCTTTTTTCTAAGTGAAAAATCCAAATCTCTCTCTCTCTCTCTCTCTCTCTCTCTCTCTCTCTCTCTCTCTCTCTATATATATATATATATATATATATATATATATATATATATATATCTATATATATCTATATATATATATATAATTTTAAAGCTGAGTTTACCACTGTTTATTTCCCTAAGACTTTTATGCTTTTTATTTTAATCACTCAGAATTTGGTTTGGGAGGTAAGTTATGTTAAAAATAATCGATTTTAATTGTTCTAATTAGCAGTAATTTGCAATTAAATAACTAAATCACCTATCTCTTACTTCGCTTCTGCCTATTTCTCTCATCCTTTCACTGTGTTGTTTGACTTCTGCAATTTTCTCTCCCTTAATTAAAGGTAATAAATAAATGAAATAATACAAATATCGGAATAGTCCATTATAAATAAAAGATTAAATGAAATAATACAAATATTGGAATAGTCCATTATAAATAAAAGATTAAATAATTACAGGCTGTAATACTATTAAGTTTTCTTTAGGAAAAAACGTGTACATATCATCAACAGACATAATGTTTCGTTGTTTCATATCTCGTCAGCGCGGGACCGAACCCACAACCACCTAGTTAATTGTAGGTGATTCTAACCACTTGACTACAGAACAGGCGTCGTTAGTGAGTCATATGTTGATGCTTTTTTATATAAAAATTGTCAGCTTATAAACATGTCAGCTACTAGGTAATGCTCCATTTGTTTATTTATAAAGAACTTTGCATTATGCTAAATAGTAGCTGGCGATTTCACTAACGACAGTGCTCAATCTTAGATGGGGGTCATATAGTAATCCACAAATAGATTATTTCGCTGTATCACAACTCTTCAGTGCAGTTAGACTAGCACCGATTCCAAGCCACGACCATCTAATTAATAGTCGGCGATTTTAACGAGTCGCCGACACTACTGGATTTTTTTATATAAACATTGTTAGCTACTAGACAGTGGTTGATTCGTTAATTTACAAAGAGCTTTGCATTGCACTAAATAATAGCTGGCTATATCTCTAACGACAGTACTAAACCCGAGATATACAAATATACTGCAACTTATTTTGAAATAAAAACCACACTTTAAAACAATTTCAGAACGTTAAAAGTATACAGGTCCGTAGAAAATTAAATTTTGCTGCGTTTGGTGTAAGTTATTAGTTGTAATCATTTTAATTTTTAGTTTCGATTTCTTGGCTTGACTATAAGATCTCGAGGGTGAACGAAAAATGTCGGCAGCAATGTTTAATTTTTTTACTAGTGTTAAAGACAACTTTGAAAAAAACATTATTTTGAGAAAATTAAACAGTTTCAGAACGTTAAAATGTACAGATCGATATAAAATAACACTTTTATGCATTTGGAAATAGTTGTATAATTTGGTTACTTTCGATTTCTCGTCTGATGCAGGATTACCTATTAACCATATACGATATGCTATTTGTAGATTGTTTGCTCCACAACCACCACCACCACAATAATAATAATAATAATAATAATAATAATAATAATAATGATAATGATAATGATAATAATAATAATAATAATAATAATAATAATAATAATAATGATAATAATAATAAAACGTATTCTAATGACATCAATACTTCTCATCGGATATTAAACAATTCTAGCACTGGGTTTTCAGATACAATTCGGAAGAGTATAATTTAAGGTCTAACACTTAGCGATGAACATACGAACCATAATAGAGTCAACATTTAAGATTCTTGCTGACATTAATCCTCTGCCCATGCTGGTTTATTTTTAGTTAACGATGTAATAACAATTATTTCAAAGAGAAAAATATGCGACACATATTTTCCTTTTGTTTCCTCTCTGTAAAAAATACAAAGACAAAACTAATTGGACATGCACTAAAACACCTCATTTCATTCTTTAGTTTAATTTTTATTCTTTTTATTTTACTCTTATTATTTCACACGTCGTAATGGAATATTCTCAATGTTACTGATTAATGCGTCAAAACAAACGGACGCCTTTTTCTATGCTCTTCCACGATATTTTTCTTTCCTTTAGGTCATCAGAAATTATAATACATTTCATATAAAAATGTCTTCAAACTACATCGACATATCTTATGAAATATTAATCAATATTTGCACTGATTCTTCATATACAGGACGAGTCAAAATGCCCGCAAATTATAGGCTGATGTGGTAATATAGAATCCGTGTAATACTGCGTTGAGGAATAGCTATAAGTTAGGCTACACCTCTTTAACTTGCATGGACAAGTGGATTACGTGACTGTAAGCTTGTGACTGCCTCTACAACAGCACCTAATTTTCCTCCAGTTACGACCTGACGCTTGATGGTAAATCATGGAGTGTTCTTGTGCTCTCGAATTTTGTTTCAATCGTGTCAGAGTAGATAAAGATGTGTATTTTTGTATGCTTTCATTGTTGCAGATGCATTTTCATTATTTTTATAATACAATTTGACTAGCTCAAGTCTAGTTTCCAGATCAAGTGGCATGATGTAAATAATGACCTGTAAAGTATAAAAAACATTAATTATACAAACGCCATACATAAATCTATAACATATATAAACGTAATGTTAACTAGTATATGATTGGTGGAATAATTTTGAACAACATAAATTTGCGTGCATTTTTACTCACCCTGTATATCCCAGAACAATTGGCATAAAGAAAATTCAGGTCTTACTTCGTAGTTGCTCTAATACGCAAAATTAAAGATTCTGCCTTCCTTTAAAACGCCCATTCTTTCCTCCATGTGCCTAACCCTAATCCGAACCTGCCAAAATCCACAGCAAGAGCTCGTCTCTAACACAACTAAAAACAACTTTTCTTTCTTCCACAATGTGCCTAGCGCCAGGCGTAATTTCGATGAACAGATTTTTTGTCCAAGGACTTCTCGTCTGTGGAACACATAACCAGGGGACTGCTTCCCTGCAGAATACATAGTCTGCTTCAAATCCAATGGCAACACATACTTGTCATAAACCGTCCCCATACGTAATCAACCATTCTTTATTCCCAATCTTCTAATGATGTACTTAATGTTTGACAATACATCCATCTCATTAAACCTTATTCTTTAGTGAGTTTTTGGCCTCGATAAGTTTATACAAATCAAAATAGATTCAGCATATTATTATACAAAAAGATCAATCCGCCGTTGACCGGTAAGAAATTATGACTCCTATGTATTCCTGCTCCCAGTCCTGAACTCTATATTATCAATTTTATAAATGTCTGTTTATAATACCCAGACTTTTGTTTTTTTCTTTATTTACATTATTCATTTATGTATAAAATTATTTTACTGTTTTCCTTTTACCTTGCTGTTTCTGTTACTAATCTCTCTATTCCCATCCTCCCACCACTTCCCTTTCCCCATCATCACCTTCTAACAACATCTCGTCTCATTCGTCCTTACTCCCACCATCTAATGTATTAAGAAACAAGCAAGTTTATAAGCGTTTTAGTATTACATAAGAGTCCTAGGGTGTAGACGGTTCTAGAGAGCGAAGATGAAAAGACCCTTATGATGTTTTACCTAGACAGCTCCTCTTTCTTATCGTATATTAAAGAAATTTGGAACTGAGGTCCCGATACTTTCTAGAATAATAGGCAGAAATAAATCTTAGATCTTGATCCTGTCTTGGAGCACATGATTTAGAAGAGTGACAACATTAAACATACTGGCTTACAGCAATTCTCGACCGATTTATTGTTCCTATTTACTTGACCCCTTCCCTCCCCCATGAGGGAAGAGTTGGACACAAGGCCTGTTTTTAATGTGGTGAATATCCAGTTCTCAAAAAGGGGCACTCTGGATTGAAAAAAAAAAAAATTTGCCTCAGTCTAGAAGGAGTTGTTCATTGTTTCCTAAACGCTATTTTATTATATACATATGTGTTCATTAACTCCCCGAACAGAAAAGTTTTGCACCACTTTTTTTTATCCACTTACGAAGATTAAAATAATACATAATGTTACTAAACCTTATGTCTAGAATGCGTATTCTAATTTTAATCAAAATCCATTAACTGATTTTGATTCTAGAAAATGTATATAATTTAAAGCTTAAAATGAAGAGGTATAATTTAAAGCTTAAAATGAAGAGATATCAAAATTAAATTGTAATTCAGTGAATCTTTCTTAATTAGTGTCTGATTACTATGGATTACGTTTAATGCAAATCTGACATATTTCAATTTTCAAATGAGAGGTTATGCTCATATTATCCTTTTTAAATTCTTTAAAATATCCCAGAGAAACTGAAATGTTGGTAATATTTATTTACTCCTCTGCGGGAGTTAGGCACAAGGCCAGTTTTATCCTACTCCCACAAGTAAGATGTGACCCAAGGTCGGGTCGGAAAGTGGGATTAAAAGCCAGCGCTCGAGAGGTGAGCACTCTGGTCATTTAAAAATTGCCTGGGCAGCCCCGTCGGCATTCCCCGGTAGGGGCGCCTCAAGCAGTAAGCAATAAACTTACTCCTCCCCAAAGAGGGGAGGCGAAGCCTGGGAGGGTGGACCTCCTAGAACTGCACAGGACAGGGTGCAGTATCCATCGGGACAGATACTACACTTATTAATTGCTTTTTAATACTTATTATTAAAATTATCACTAAGGACTTCAACCCCGTTTTGGCTCCCTTCGCATAAAACAAAATTATAGCTCCCATAACTAATCCTTACGCCTAACAGCTGTGTGTTTAATATTCAAAATAATCTGTTAGTTAAAGAAATGCATCGCATAACTACAAATATATAAATATATAAGCATAAATAACTTTATACAAGTAGCGATAATGCAAAATATATGATAAAAGTTTCCCTAGTTTAGGGATTGAGTTATATGTGAATAAGATTAATTTTAATTCTTATAATTAACTGTAATATTTAATTACCTAAACAAGTCACTCATTTATTTTAGTTGTCTATGGATTTCCTTCACCCTATTGATTAAGCCAGTCTTTACAATTGTTAATATTTCTGTAAGAAGTTAGAGGGAGAGGGGAAGAGATGATATATTAAATACTAAAACAGGGAGAGGGGGCAAGAGAAGAAGAAGAAGAAGAAGGATGGTATGCCAAACAGAAGATGAAAATGACAGAGAGAGACAGAGAGAAAGAATCTCTTTTTTCAGCGTACCTTTTTAATTACTTTATTATCATCTGATTTACATAGTGTATTCTCACACACCACAAACAGATATGTAAATTATATAGCTAAATGATGAGTTTCTTTTTTATGTTTTCCATGACGATAATCTAGAAGTAAATATACTTATTTTGGTCATCCAAAAAAATGTCTTAACAGCTATTTCACAGTTTACAAATTTTCGAATGAGAAAAAAACGTAATAAATTGTGGTGTAGTTGTGGCCTAACGGGTTACGACTACGTAACACACTTTTAGTAACACACTTTTAGTAACACACTTTCGGTTACACACTTTCCTTTTCTCCTTTCCAATCTTCGTTCGTCTTTTTTTTCTTGTTATTTTTTTTATACGCAACGTTTCTATTTCATATGTTATAATGGGATATCCTTAATGTTACAGCCGAAAGAATAAGATGAAATTAAATTTGAAAATAAAAACAGACACATTATGTATATTATATTAGTAGTTTGATAAGTCACCCAGAATAAAAAAAAAACACACAATTCGGCTCTTAATATATTTTGACACTGATGACCATGCTACATAATGGAAGCTAGAGAATGGCGGATTAAGCAAAGGCGACAGACTGGGTACGGTCACGTCTATGATCACATACAATAAACAGAAGTTTACGTTGTTTCTTTCGACGTGCATTGTGGCAGACGCACACATTCGGTGCTCTTCCTAAAAGCTCAATGGAGTGGGTGAGCAAACAATGTGTGTGTGATAAAAAATGGAAATAATATTCCAACGTAATAGAAAATGAAAAGAGGAAAAGCAAAATAATTATTTATATATTCATGAACGTTTCGCCTTTATTTCAAGATTTCCTCAGGATGAGTAATTTGTAGAAACAGCGAACGTTTGGTCGGTGTGTTGCCGTACGGTAGCAGTAGGAGGAACTAATCCAAAAAAGCCGCTTATAAAAAGATAAATAATGAGCTCAACTAGATAATAGCAGTGGAGAAATTAAGTTAACTGTGGAAGGTGTTAGGTGAAAAATTGGTAGCAGTCGGGGTAAGAAAACCATTAGGGAGGAGGGGGATCGTGCGTCATGTTTATTATATATATAGGCATTTAAGAATATTGTCTCCATGATTAACATTTATTTTGTTGAGAGTAGACTTTTTTGTATTAATGTGAAAAGCTTCTAATATAAGCAGCTTTTGTTTGTTAGTAGTGTGCCCTAAAATAGTGGTGTTATCTATGAGAAGTTTTCAGAAATACGCTAGGAAATTGGAACGTATAAGGATAAACGTATGCAGACATAAGTTGTCTATCGTATTTGATTATATATATATATATATATATATATATATATATATATATATATATATATATATATATATAGTCTGTTTCGGAGCGATATATATATATGAAGTGAGTTGAGATCACCAACATTTGAACATTGTTTCAAGAATTCAAATCAAACGAATTATATGGCGTACGATCGTTTCAAAGACAATTTAGAAATATTTTATTCTGTATTATTGTTTCGAAGACTCCAAATCGTGTTTTGTCAGCTCCCTTTATAACATCACATATGGAAGTCTTTCAATAAAACATCAGGTTCCAATATTATCTGAAACAAAACATAAATTCAGACAATACTGGAGACAAAACCTCTCATCATGTAACAGCATATCATATATATATATATATATATATACACATATATATCTAAATATATATATATTTAAATATATATATATATATTTATATATTTATATATACACATATATATATCTAAATATATATATATTTAAATATATATATATATTTATATATATATATAAATATATATATATATATATATATATATATATATATATATATATATATATATTACTATTTCATGTATCAGCACAAAATGTTATAAAGAGATATAATACTTTATGTATTAATTTTCAGTATTTACTTCAACAGTGCTCGATAGTAAGTAGAGCTAGGTAGTAACCAATCGCCCGCATAAAATATTTGATAAAGATAACCTAAAGCTATCCTACAGCAGCTGCGAAAACATAGAAGTGAAAATCAAGGCACACAATAACAAAATACTAAAATAGAACAGCAGAGAAGAAGACAAAAATAACAAATTACATAAAAAAGTGGCAAATATAGCAAAGTAACATCAAGAAGAACAAAAATATAAACACTACAAATAGAAACAAACAAAACACTAATAGTAATTACCCGAATGAAAAAGTTAGCAATGAAGAGAAAAGATGTAACTTACTAAATCTTACACTTTGTCCACTACGAAATAAATGCCTAACCAAAAGTATTGTTTACCAAGCCACAATATTTGCCAAGGAAAGACTGAATAACAAAAGTAACACGTTGGTATCACCTTCCTAGATTTTAAAACCAGATATCATGACCACAAACGCACATTTAAAAACAGAAAACGTCGAATTAAAACAGCAGTAGCAAACCACTATTGGGAGCTCAAAGAAAATGGAGGCTCACCAATAATTGAATGGAAAATAACACAACAGACCAGTACATGTAGAAATTTACACGACCCGTGTAGATTATGTCTGAATGAAAAATTTGAAATTCTAAACTTTAAAGACCCCAACAATCTATTACACTGTAGAAGTGAGATAGCAAACAGCTGCTGCAAAGAATTAACTTTACCTTAGGCTAACATTACATAAATAAATAAACAAACAAATAAGTAAAAAAAAACTAAACTAAACTAAAACCTAACAACTTAAAGACTAAAACCTAAAATAGAAATACGATGAACCACGTGTTAAAATAAGTTCCCCCATTATATTGACACAACAAAGAAACAGGATATAGGCCACTCTATAGAAAACAGAATAATAAAACAGGATATAAGAAGTTAAAATAACCGGACGTTAGTTCGTGGGAAGCCAACGATTGGCTAAGAAAACAACGAATAATCTGATTGAGTAACTAGCTAGCCGTGTATATATTATAAAAAATCCGGCAAATATCCCTACATTCAATTTAGCCTGAATATTGCCCCCGGGGATGAAACGCGGGAGCTTCTGTGTAACTTAATTGCCATAAATATATTTTCATAACTTACTATATATATATATATATATATATATATATATATATATATATATATATATATATTAATTTTAAATAAACAATATCAAATTGTTTTATTATTTTTTATTAAATTATTTTTTAAATTATTTTTTAAATTATTTATTTTATATATATTTATAAATACACACACACACACACACACACACACACACATATATATATATATATATATATATATATATATATATGGTTGATGAAAATAAAAGACGACTCATGTCTAGATATCCTTTTGTAGATTCTTTTAATAGTCCGAATCAGGATATTAGTTTCGGACTATGTAAAGGATATATCAAAGAATATCTAGACATGAGTTGTCTCTTATATTCAAAAATAATTGCCTGCAAGAGAAGATGCTGCCTTGATACACACACTCACACACACACACACACACACACACACACGCACACACATATATATATATATATATATATATATATATATATATCCCTGTCCACCTTTCTGTGTCTATTTTTCTCTCTGACTACTGTAAATACTTTTTGGATATGCCCTCACTCGAATATAAACCTCTATCTAAAACGAGACCGCTGTTCTGGGAATTACTCAAAGAAAAAGACGAGACGACACGTGGATTTCAGCTAGGAGGATGTATAAAGATTGTACACGCCTCAGAGACTTCAACAATCACATGCCTTCCACTATAATGGACGTAAATACATTCTACTTCTAACTCCTGTCTGAGGACATAACGGCTCAAAAGGAGTCAAACTTCAAAATCCAGACACACAACAAATCTCTGCCCAGGCGAGTTTATTGTTAACTAACGATGCAATAACAAACATTTAAAATAGAAAAAAAAATGTAAGACAAATATTTTTTTTCTTTTTTCCTGCAAAAAAGAAATTCAAAGGAGGACAAATTGTAGATAAAAACCACTGAAAAAAATATAAATAAACTGTAATTATATCTCCGCTCAAAGACCTTCGTCCTGTCTTTTCCTTCTTCTTTTTTCTTTTATACTTTCCACATGAGACTAAAAGCATAGAGTTTTGTACATCCTAGCTTTCTTTTCTGAAAGCAATTATCATTTTTGTTGTTGTGTGTGCGTATGTCGACACGACTTCAAACCGAATAACCGAGCCTTCGCGTCCACTGGAAATCTCATGTTATACGTAATTATGAAGCATTTCTGTTGATTAGAATTGATATACTGGCCCGCTGGTTGCCATTGTTAAAAGGCCGCTTATTTCAGGTGACCGGTGTGAACATTCTGAAACGCTTTCTTACAAATGAACAATGAAGTTGAAATGGCAGAAATTCAACCTTCTTAGAGTTACATTTCCTTTCATAAGAAAAACAACAGCAAAAAGAAACAGACAAAACTGAATCGTATTTGTATTTAGCTGTCTCCCCATGAGGGCTGGATGTGACACGAATTAGACGAATAACAAGTAATGCCACTTTTCTCTGGTATTCACCCAGCGCTGGAGCTTCAATCATCGACTAAAAGTAGAAGTTCATGGGGAATACAAATTCATATTCGGTTTCCAGTAAACATGTATATACCAGTTAGGGGAGATGTCATACAGCGCATAGTATTTCCAAATGGTCACCCATTTTATACTTGCCAGGTTCACTTCGTTCTGACTCTAGTTACACGGGGTGATTTCCCTTAAAAATACACTGAACTAATTAAATTCGTTAGCGTTACATTATTTATTGAAAAAAAAAATCAACTGAACTAATTAAATTTGTTACATTTATTTATTGAAAAAAAAAATCAACTGAACTAATTAAATTTGTTACATTTATTTCTTTCTAAACAAATAATAAACACTAATTGAATTGGTTACATTCATGATCTTTTAAAACACGAAATGGATTGTTTATATTTATATGGCAAGTGTTACATTTTTATGGTGGCTACATTTTGTTTCATAATATAACACTGCTTCACTGGTTACATGTATGTTTTTTTGATTATCACTACGTTACTGAATGCATCACATGCCACTCTTTATCGTTACATTCATTTTACAGTTATATACAGAATATACAACGTTTAATTCAGTATCGTTACATTTATGTTACAGTTCTTTTCTGAATGCAAATCAAGTGATTCCTAATCATTACATTTCTGTTACCGTTCATTACTGAATGCATATCATGTGACTCCTATCGTTACATTTCTGTTACAGTTCTTTACTGAATGCAAATTAAGTGATTCCTAATACTTACATTTCTGTTACCATTCATTACTGAATGCATCTCATGTGTTCACTTATCGTTAAGTTTCTGTTACAGTTGATTAATAAATGTTGCACACGTATTTCCTTATCGTTAAATTTGCGTTACCCTTCTTTCCTAAATTTACAATATTTGTTTCCTGTTCGTTACATTTGCGGTAGAGTTCATTAATCATATTGATGTCCTCATTCTTACAGTTGACATACGTTTCGTTACTGAATTTCTAACATTTTTATATATACTTAAATGTATGAATAATGGGAAGATAAATATATACACACAGCTAATTTCGTATATATAGGGTTCGAATAGTGCGACTTACGTGAATGGTATATTTCTACACTGATGATTCCGCAAAGATGAAACGTATACGTATGTAGATATTATTTAAATATTTATTTAAAAAATAATGCATGTTCCTTACTGTTGAACACAGTTATGACGGCCGAATATATTTGCCCGCTTCCTTTTACATATATAAAGATTTACTTCTGATCTCGTATGTAGCCATTTACTTAAGTCTCATTTGTTAGCGCGCTCGGAATTGGAATTAAATATTTCTATTGTTCCGGGTTTCGAATAGTTCGACTGGCCTGACGATGATTCCGAAAGGATGAAACGTATACGCATGTAGATAATATTCAAATATTTATTATTCAAATAATCATATATATATATATAAATGGAGAGATGATAAAGATGATATTTTATTCTAAAATTAATTTTTATCTTGAAAAGTTAATGCTCACTATACAGTGATATAGGAAAATGAGTGATGAGAAAAAAATTGGATAATATTTATTAAATTAAATCATCAAATAGTTCAAACAGGGAATATATGATATACTTTTTTCTTTCCTTAATCCATGGATTTACAAAAATGCATGCTTTTATCATCAGATGAGATAATAGGGATAACACTGTAAAATAATATTACTATTTAGCACAGATTTGAAAATATAAAAATATAAACAATTCTTTGAGCAAAGAGAATCGTCTTCGATGACAAAATGTAACATGTCCAA
The DNA here is from genome assembly GCA_963556195.1 of Sepiola atlantica. NCBI lineage: Eukaryota > Metazoa > Mollusca > Cephalopoda > Sepiida > Sepiolidae > Sepiola > Sepiola atlantica. The sequence continues at coordinate 37,912,033 of OY744538.1, read as the reverse complement.
ATAAGCACATCCAGGAGATCTTACATTTTAAGCAAATGTAAGGTGGATAGAAAAATGTCTCTAAAAAGTTCGAATAGTGAAAAGTTACAGTTTTTAACACAGAGGGATAGAAGTCTGCGGTTAAAGTTTATTGGCAAAAAAGTGACTCACCAGAAGTGTATACATCTCGAAAAAATTGATAAAACCTAAAAAAATAAGAAGGGCAATTGCCGAATATTGTCTTCCTTGGCATAGTAAAAAAATCAGTAAACGAAAAAATGTGCAACGTGAAATGTGCAAGTCTATATGAGGGAAATAACTAAAGAGTTCAGTTTGAACATCATAGAAATTGATAGACTATGACGAAAATATGTAAATAAGGCACGAAAAGTGAACCGGTTAAATAGTTATGTGCATAAACAAATGACGCGGAGGTCAATAGTCCGAAACATGCAAAGAATAATGTAAGTAACACTAATAGTTCATCGAAGTAATACAGTACTATAATACTCTTATGTTTTACTTGTTAGTCTCTGTTTCTTCAACTGATCATTCTTAGTGTTTGTGATATTGAAACAAATAACATAACCCATTCATTTGACAACGATAGATTAACCCGCCGAGAACAACAGGTAAGCATCTTACTATCTGTATGATCAGAACATATGAATTTTATTATAGTTGATCGTGTATAATGGAGGACAAGACGAATTCATGTACACGGGCGTATTGTGCCATGTAAGAGGGACATATCTGGAAACTGTTTATTTTGTAGTTTTCCTTATTCTAGACAAGTTAGCTTCGCCAAACACTGAGGGTCTAGTCTATCTTAATATCTCAACGATAGCTAGAAGAGATAGTCAATTATAACTTTCTCAAGAATATCAGTAAAAAGGATACAATTGGATCTAACACGACACGTAGAGCCCATGCTTATAACCACTGCACTAAGATCTGTAACGAACACTAATGCTTAGTAATGAGCTCACTACTAATATTTCTTATGCCTATCACACAACATAAGTTGAAGATTTCTACTCCTGAGTTAAAACTTCTCGTGAGAAATAGGGAATAAAAGTGAACCCAGGTAAATGCAAAATCTTCCTATCTTGTGCCGATAATATCTCAAAAGATTAAAACAACGATTTTGTGTTTCTTCGCTCAGTGGTTTCAAGATTCTCATCTGACATAAGCAGATTGATAGGAATAACAACTTCTGCTTTGGTGTCAAAAAGAAAAGATATAAAACAGGAAGGACATATTAACACCCTTGAATTTAAGACTTACAATGCAGTGATAGTTCATATTACTGTATATACAAGTAGAACATGGACTATACTGGAATAGCATGAGAGGGAGCTCAATGCCTTTCAAATTAAATGTTTAAGAAATTTGAGTAATTTTGCACGATAGACTAAGAAATGTAGATATCAGAAAGAAGCTTATTATTCACAAATGAATCAACGACGTTATTCGAAAGTTAAGATTAACGTGGTTTCAATGTTTTCACGGCTAACAGACTTCAGCCATGTAAAGAAACTATATCAAAACGATTTCATTCAAGAATAGTCAAAAAGAACGGCAACTAAATAGATGGGTCGGCCAGATAATGTTTGGGGTTAGCATGTTGCTTCTAATAGCTGAAATACTGTCCCAGGACCGTGATAAATAGCGGAATTTGGTTTTCTAATATATGCAGAAGCTCTTTAAGTATGAATATAACTCAAGTCAACTACATACATATATATATATATATATATATATATATATATATATATATGTATGTATGTATATCTAGGTAGCATCTTTTCTTGCAGGCAAGTATTGTTGAATATAAGAGACAACTCATGTCTAGATATCCATTTAGATCCTTTCAATAGTCCGAATCAGAATCTTAATTTCGGAGGAAAATTGGCTGATTGAGAGGATCTACCAAAGGCTATCTAGACATGAGTTGTCTCTTATATTCAACAATACTTGCTTGTATATATATATATATATATATATATATATATATATATATATATATATATATATATATATATATATATATATATATATATATAAATAAAATTTATAGTAAAACTATTTAAACTTAAGTAGCGTATAAATGTACGATAGAATAACTTACCTATATTAAATATAAGTAAAGTAAAAATTCAGGCATTTAAATACTTATAATATTATAATACTGCAGTAAGTGGCATCAGTCGAATGGTTGATTGTTAAGATCAAACAGAGCTACTATAAAGTAGGTTGAGATAAATAAAATTAGCACATTATTAATATCAGTTCTCAAAAATTCAAACACAAGAAATTTTTGCGTACGATTGTTTCTAAAACGATTTGATATATTTAATTTTTATATTACTTTAGATGACTCCAAAAAGTCACTTCTTCAGCACCCCCATAGCATCACCAATAGAAGTTAAACGAGAAAAACATCACAAGTTAGTATTATTTAAGAATGCATACATCCAGTTATGATAGGAAAATAGAACTTTCTTTTATTTTGAATTTCTGATGAATAATAGAGATGATCGTTACTTTGTGAATCATCATTATGTCTTTACATTTGCCTTGGTATTGATCTTGCTCATTATATATATATATATATATATATATATATATATATATATATATATATATATATATATATATATATATATATAATATCTATATTATGGTACCTACTTTTATGGACTACATGGATTCTTCTGAGTCACTATATATACCAAGAGCACATGCCTTTCGGTGTTGGGTCCCGACTCATCCTGTTCAATTTCTTATCAACTTCGGTTTATTGAGGACGTCTTGATGGGGTAATACCAGTCGAGGATTCGTTCTCGACAATCAGTCCGGCAGGAACTGGGCCATTTCGGTAGCCTTTTATCTGCCGGGCTGAGGTATACTGTCCTGGGTTGTCCTAGGAGGTGCACCCTCCCGGCCTTGCCTCCCCTCTTTGGAGTGGAGTTAGTTTATAGATTACTGCCTTAGGCGCTCTGACCGGGGAATGCCGACGGGGCTGCCCAGTCTATTTTTGCTAGCCCAGAGTACCTCTTTCTTTAGGGCCGCTGGCTTGACTCTACCTTCACTTTCCGATCTTGTGTCACATAATGCTGCAGTGGAAAGCGATTAAATACCTGGATCCGCCCCATCTCGTTCAGTCTTTCATTAACTTTGGTTGATTGAGGATGTCGGGATGGGGTAATACCAATCGAGGATTCGTGATCGACAATCAGTCCGGCTGGAACTGGGACATTTTGGTGAGTTACCTGTCAGGCTGAGATATACTGTCCTCTGTTCTGCTAGGAGGTGCACCCTCTCGGCCTTGCCTCCCTTCTTTGGGGTGGAGTTAGTTCATTGCTTACTGCTTGAGGTGCCCTGACCGGGGAATGGCGACAGGACTGCCCAGGCTATTTTTGCTAGGCCAGAGTGCTCCTTCTTCAGGGGCACTGTCTTGTCTTTTTCCCTACCTTCCCGACCTTGTCTCACATATTTCTGCGGTGAAAAGCAATTAAATACCGTGAACTACCACAATCTACTACTGGTAGAAAGACAGACGCCCAACCACTCGATTTATATGCTGCATTTATACTTTCTTCAATATACTTTGTTTCATTTTAATCCCGAGTTCTTGTCTACTTTCCGGAACACTGACAGATCCACAACACTATATTAAGCAAGATTTCCTAAATTTCAATTCCATGGTAAGACTTCTTAAACTTTATATTTTACATTCTAGACTCGAAATCATAATATGGATTTTCATCAAAATTGGAATAAATAGTTTAGACATAAAATTTAGTATGATTATATTTTCATTTTCATCTTTGTAAGGGCACATACAAGTGGTGGAAATTATTCTGTTCTGGAATTAATTTTACCTGTTTTGGTACGGATATCCTTGTTATTACCTAAAATGATAAAGTAATGAACGTGTCCTTGAGAGTGTGACATTAAAAATGCTAGAAAGCAACTATATTTCAAAACTGTTTATTTCTAAAAAGTGAAACCAAGTTATAACTCAACAAATTCCAACGCGAAAAAACGGATGTCCGGTCCTTAACACTTTTAGCCACAGTTATTCGGGTCGAACAGCAGATATCCCCCGTACTAATGTTATCTACAATTATGCAAACAATGACACTGCATCTTATATATACTTACAAGCTTAGAAGACCAGCGTTTTCCGGGACGCAAACTCTCTTCTTATTTCGCCAATGTAGCAACAACATATTCACTAAATATACAAAATAAACAGTTTTTTTTAAAAATAAGAGCAAAGTGTAATATCAGTTCTGCTGCTCTACTTAGTATTTTCTCTCCTCAGTTAATGAAGGAGAATTCCTACACTGAGGCAATTTTCATTTTTGTTCCAATCAAGAGTGCCACTTTTTGGGGGAACTGGATTTTCTCTATATTAAAACAGACATTGTATCTAACTCTGCTCTCTCGTCGAGACAAATAAATAGGAACACTAGGGATCTCAAAGAACGTTTGGGAAACTTACATGAAAATAAAGAAGTGAAAGTCTAACCACTGAACGCGAATAACTAAATAGCTTTCTTAGCGTATAAAGTTTGAATTTTCTAAAGTTGGGTTCAGTGACTGTGATAGAAATATAGATCCGTAGGGCAAAGTTGAACTCGTTACTTATGGGTGTACATACAAGCAGACGTCCTATTTTATATAGAGAGGTAATAAGCAAGAGACCCTCAGGGTCTATCACCAAACCACACATAGACCTCACAATGACACAACAAAGATAAAAAGAATAACCATAAACCTCATTAGTAGCCAGTCAATTTGAAAACTATCAGACAAATACTATCAGCATACATCTATTTATACAAATGGGTAAGAACACTGGATACAACAAGAGAAACAGCCATCAACATACACACCCATACAAAATAAAACTGCTGAATAATGTTTCCCGGTACACAGCTTAATTGCACGCTATATAAATGACGCTTGAAATGATTAAGCGCACAAGGAAAGGAATACTAAATTATTTTCTCAAACTCGGTGCCTAGCCTGACAGCGACTAATCACCCTTACATACATGAAACATTGGAAAGGTACCGCTGTATGATAGAACATAAGCAGGGTAGTTTATAATGGCTTGTAACCTTTAATATGTGCTAGACACCATATTTTTATTTTAAATTTGTTTGTTTGTTTATTTGCTGATGTTTAACGACTTTCCCACCATTATAAGGTCATCCCAGGTCAAACAGTTTTTTTTTTCAAATTCAGAATCAAACAGTTGTTACAATGTTTCGAGTTTTGTGAAGGTGTTTTTTGGTGTGGAACTTGATTATTCATGATGTGTGATTCATTTTGTTTGATTTTTAGGTTGATTTTATAACAGGATGATTCACAATTTGCGTAGGTTAAATTGTATTTAATCTCTTGTCAGATGTTATTCTGTTAATACTGGATTAAAAAAAAAATTTAATCTGTTTATCCCAAATTAGTTACTTTAAGAAACCCTATTATTTTTGAACAAGCTATGTTTTCAAATAATGTTGTTATATGTGTTACTTTGTAATATGTGCTGTATATATGTGCGTATTATTTGCATTTTATTAATATACCAAGGTTCATCATCTCCTCCAAGCATGCGTGTCAGTCATGTGTGGCCGGTACGTATACGTTTTAATTAATGTTGTGACGATTGATCGGAATCGGAATCGGAATCGGGAATTGAAAAAATCAGAAATTTTTGGGGTATCAGAATCGGAACGGCATTGGGATCGGAATCGGGACTGGAATCGGTATCGGAATTCGGATCGGAATCGGTATCGGAATTGGGATCGGAATCGGTATCGAAATCGGTATCGGTATCGGTATCGGAATCGGTATCAGAATCGGTATCGGAATTGGGATCGGAATCGGTATCGGTATCGGAATCGGTATCGGAATTGGGATCGGAATCGGGACTGGAATAGGTATCGGAATCGGTATCGGAATTGGGATCGGAATCGGGACTGGAATAGGTATCGGAATCGGTATCGGAATTGGGATCGGAATCGGGACTGGAATAGGTATCGGAATCGGTATCGGAATTGGGATAGGAATCTGTATCAGAATTGTGATCGGAATCGGTATCGGTATCGAAATCGGAAAAATCTTATTTTCCGATACCAAATACGATTCTTTTAATTGTTTTTGTTTGTTTGTTTTCGTTTAAATCTTCATATTCCATTGACGGTATTACTAATAAATATTTATTGATTTTAAATTACAAGTAAAATTAAAATCAATAGATCGATCGTATTTTCTACGTTTAAAAAATATGCACATATTAAATGGGTTTTTAAGGTAATCTGAAAATTACAAAAAATAAAAGCAACCAAATAGCGAAATATTTAGAGGTTTTAAAAGAATCGGAATCGATAATTGTCTCGGAATCGTGAACTAATATTGGAATCGTCCCATCACTCGTATTAATACTACGTCTGTCCGTTGATCTGTTATTATGTTTATATTTTCTGTTCCGACTATGGGTTGATGTCCATACAATTTGTTTTGGGGAAAGCTATCTTGCTATTTTAGAGATTACACAACTGAAGGTATGGGTTGAGCAACATTTTTCTTAATAAAATCGTGTACAGTTTTATTTTTTATATCATTTTCTGTCAGATTACTCAAAATATACGAATTCAATCAAAACCACACTTCCACGGCGAAAACTGTGTGAAAACAGCTTACACAACTGAAGAAATTAAAACTTTAAAAATGTTTTTATTTTTGTGAAGTTAAGATCCCATTAAATGGCCTTAGCATGATCAAAAGTTTGACGACGCAAACCGCTCTTTTCAGACGCTTTGAGAATCTATTTAAACTATTGTTACACTCTCATTAAAATCAGGGGTACACATTTCTAATGGGGGGTTTCATAGCCGCTTGGTTCTATCTATATAGAAAATAGAGAAGTATGCCCCTCTCTTAGGAAGAGTATCATTTTTACCTCATGTCAAGTTCGTAGGTTTAATAACCCAAAAGAATTACACGGAGAGAAACACAAACAATTTCACAGATCGATGTATAATAAGATAGGGGTGTTATCTATATTTCCGTTTGTTTGGCTATTAGACATACGAATTTGAAATTCTATGGAGATGATTCAACACCTATGAAGATTATCCTGGACTGTGTGTGAGATACTATATAATGTTTTCCACACTCGGAAAACGCCGCAGCCAACACAAACCATGAAATACACAGATTGGAAACCATGGACTAGAGTTTTGTCCTCCTTTGGGCTCATTAGTAGGACACATCCGAACTCACGATTAGAAACTGGAGTCAGTGAATTTTAATTTATTTTAAGACCCTTTAAAACTATCCTTAAATTTTAAAAATTTTCGGGAATCAACATCATGTTGATCATGATTTTTATCAAAATTGAAATAAGGATTCTAGACATAAGGTTTACCAGCATTGTATCTTTATTTTAATCTTCGTAAGGTTACATAGCCGTGGTGCAAATCAGTTCTGTCGGGGAATTAATTGTATCCGCCCTGGGACTGGTCTTCTTCTAGTATCCATATGGAGGTGAGTGTTATTATTTGTTAATTTCCGAAAGCAGGTAGCATAGATACTGTTGTAAAATATTGTCAAATATCTGACAATTATGTTGGTTTGTTTGTCTAGTTTAACGGCATATTAACCATTTTCGGGTTATTTAATGCAGAATCCGATCATTATGGTAAACGTTTTTATGCTTCAAGTTCTTTATATCTTCAAATATTTATTTATGGTTCTTGGTTCGGGTGTTTTGTTTTACGGCATATCAACTGTTTTCGGATTCTATAATTCCAAATCCGGTCATTTTGGTAAACGTTGTTATACTTCAAGTTCTATATATTTTCAAATATTTATTCATGTTGTGGGTGTTTTGTTTTACGGCATATCAACTCTTTTCGGATTCTATAATGCCAAATCCAGCCACTTTGGTAAACGTTGTTATGCTTCAAGTTCTATATATCTTCAAATATTTATTCATGGTGCTTGGTTTGGTTGGTTGTACAGAAACATTTTTGTTTTTGTATTTAGCTTTGTAGAGCATGATTGTGTTTTGCAAAGGGAATGGAACAAACATTAACATCAATGATTTGTTTATTTTCAGTCAGGAAGCCGGTATGTTCAGACAACTTGATCTGGTAGTAAATTATTCGCACTACTTTTCTCATCTTGAGTGTTATTTTGACAACGTTTCGGCCGATGTAACCTCACACCTTCTTTAGGTGTATCTTGTCGAACTCGGGAATCTTTCTGTCGAACTCGGAAATCTGTACGGAATTTAGAACGGAAAGACCCGTGGCGTAACGGATAAGATACTAAGGAAAATTCAGTTCTAAATTACACTTTTCTGGAGATTAAAAGTGCAGAGAATACAATTGCAAATAACTTAAACTTTCACCCGTTCATGGCTGACGGAACTAGAGCATATTACTCCCGTGGATTAAATAAATGGTCTCGTTCGATCTCCGTGTTCGACAAAAAGATTCCCGAGTTCGACAAGATACTCTAGAAGAAGGCCAAAGGTTACATCGGCCGAAACATTGTGAGGATTACACTTATTATGAGAACAGTAGTCCGAATAATCCAAATAATAAAATTTATTAATCCTTCTGCCAACAATTCAGAAAGATAATTATGTTGTCATAGACTGTTACGACTATGGTCTGGAGGCACGACAGTGCTCACTATCAAAACGTATCTCTCGAGAAAGCTGGGCAATCTACAAGATCGAAGGAATACAATTATGTCTATATGTTGGTATATTTAAGAATCCTAATTAATAGTAAAATTCTCAAAGAAGGTCTCAATCGAGAAAGTCCTGATAATAGCCAGCTTATTCAGTGAAACACGTGTTGGACTGGAGATGTGCTGTCAATGGAAAATTATAGACTATTGTTTCAGTTGGCAAGAGGACATGGAAATCGTCGCAGTCTGTAAGTCAGATACAAATACAGTATTAAAAGAAATCTGAATTTCGTGGTGTTTGGTGAATTAATACAGACCAGTCATCAATGGTTAACGACAGACCGCCGAAGTAAAAAGGTTTAAGTAATCCCATCCTTTTTCATCTAATGGTTTTATATCTGATGAAACTAAGATATTTACAAACTAGCAAGTCCTCCTGCGTTGCCCGGGCGTGTGGTAAACGAAATAGAAGATTTTAAAAAGTGTGTGCCACATCTATTTTTTAAAACCTCTCTTTTCGCAACCTCTCTTCCAACTACCAATTTTTCTCTCTCTCACTCATTCTTGTAACTGGTTCAATATAATCAAAGAAACGAAAAATAAATAGAAAAGAAAGAAAGAAAACAAAAATGTGAAGTGTTGCCGACAGCAGAGATTGGTAGTTTGCTGAAAAAAAGAACCTGATTAATGACTCCGGAATTTGTTTTCTTAAAAAATAATAATAATAAATAAACGGCCACTGTAAAAAGTGCTGACTCGACTGACTTCTCACCTAAGGGTGAAAAATTGTCTGTCGAGTATTAAAATCCCGAATCCTGCAAAATTTGACAATTACTGACTTTAACTCGTAATGGATTGTGAGGTAGTTAAAAAAGGGATCTCATTCCCGATTCCTTATGAAATTTCAGAAAGAAAGAAAGAATGCAGATGAAAGGGAGTAAACAGAGAGACAAGTTAACTGTTGGATTTCTCTCTTTCATTGTTTATGTGTAAACTAATTCAGGTAAGGCGATACCTGTAAAAGACCTAGCAGTCACGTAACAAGATTCCACATGTGGTGGTTGGACATTTGAGTGCATAACGTTTTTCTTAAAGAATTTTAAAATTCTGTTGGTAGACTGTTTTCATGTGCTTGTTTTAATAAATTAGTCAGTGTAAATAATTTGACTTCTTATTTTTGCAATGCGATAAAAAACGTTCTTAATTTAATGGAAATGAAGAAATTTTGGACATTTACTTATTTTCCTGTAAATCAGATTGTGTTTTATCTTTTCTTCATTTATAGAACAATTAATAATTACAGATGTCAGATGTTTCCTAAATATATATTTCTAATTAACTAATCCTTGGATATGTCTTTGGCTTTCAAGCTAGGAGCAAAGTGTAGTATCTGTTCTGATACTACACTTTAGTTTGTCTCTTCTTCGTCAGTGAAAGAGGAATCCGTCAGGACTAAGGAAATTCTTATTTTTATCCAAATCCAGAGTTCTAATTTTTGGGAGCTGGATTTTCCCCATATAAAACTGACCTTTTGTCTACCTTTGCCTTCCTGTGGAGGCAAGTAAATAGGTCTTTTGTTACAGGTGTTTTCACTATAAATTATGCTGTTGTAATATAGTTTCCTTACATGATTTTCCTAATTCTAAACATTAGTTGCATGTCTGCCAGGCCTTGCTATTGGTATCGTTTTGAGTTCAATCCATAAAGAAAGAAAATGTATATGTATGGCTGACATAGCAGTCGCATTTTTATTTATTTAACCAATTATTATAAATATTGTTATAGTTATTTTCTGTCTTTATAAAATAAATTTGCACACCGGAAAAGAAAAGAAAAATGCGGTTGTTGTTTTATTTTGGTGATGATTCCGGTGGTGTAAAATTGTGTAATAAATGGTGAAGTGTTTTTCAAAACCGCAAAGACAATCAACACTTTCTAAACGGGCGAAACACTGTCTAGCGAAGCTTATCAGATGGAAAAGGGGGATAATAGAGTGGGGGGGTTCAAATACATCGGAATATTTAAGGTTGACATTTTCTGCTTGGTGGCGGTGGCCGCAGAGGAGGCCGACCGTTGGTAGAGTGAGTGACACCCTGCCATTATGCAACGTACTTATATTCGTCTGGTTTCGATAGAGAGCGTTCAAGAAATTTTCTATCAATTAACACCTCTATACACTTCTTGATCAGATTCACATTCGGCATGAAACGAGACTTGGACTGTTTGATTACCTGCGGAGAAGAATTCAGAAAAAGAAATTAATTTTTTTCTCTCAAGTAAATAAACCAAAAGAAAATATATAGTTTTCATTGTAGTGTTTTTTAATGATATTCCTAATTCAGAAGTTATGATTGTAAAGCAAAAAATAAACTAAGCACAAGAAATCAAATTAAGACTCTATTCATGTTATGTTCCTCCTTGCCAGGCAGTTAAACACAAGGTCAGGTGTAGTTTTGAGAAGCCAGAGCACAAAGATAAGCGCACTTTGTATACAATAAATGCCTGAGCAGCCACTTCAGGTCTTCTCGGAAGTGGGGAGGCCCTCACCCTATTAGCAATAAACTAACTCCTTCTACGAGAGAAGGTAATGCCTCTGATGTTGCACTGAATTTTATCATAATTCTATCATATAACATATTATTTACATTCTTGCCAGGAAGTTAGACACAATATCAAGTGTGATTTTAAGAAGCCTACGACTAAAATAAGCGCAATTCAACCTACAAAAATGCCTGTGCAGTCCCCTCGGCATTTCATATTATGAGCGTCTCATGCAACTAGCAAAAATCTAACCACTTCTCAAAGAGAAGTTAAAGCCTGTGATGGTGGACATCCTAGGATTAAACAAAACCCTACTTATGGCAGACAACAATAAAGACACTGTCGGACTAAAGAACGTTGTATCATAATTCTATGATACAACATAATACGCTGTTCATAGAACATATTTCTCAACTAACCATTCTTTCATCAAGTGTTTCCGGTTTCCAAAATGATACACTTTCTGTAAGATGACCTAGCTTGAATTCATCAGACACAAACGCGCATATTCTCATGACACTGAGTGTTTACTAGACATCACCCTCTACGTTTCTACGGTCTCTCTGTACAAAGTTTTGTCAGGTGACACAGACATGAAGATACTTCCCATATGATGTAAACCTTTACCAATTATTCAAAAATAGTGTGCTCTTTATCTTGAAGCCCTCTAACACATCCCCACCCGCAGGTTGCGGACGGGAGCACCCCTCTATTAATAGAGGGCAGCTTGGAGTAACAAATAAGAAGCTGTCGACAATAGGGAACTGATAAAAATTGAATAATAATAATACTAAATACTGGCAGGCCGTCACCCAGGATTAAAAGGGCCCTTTAACTCGTTTATACAGGAGAGGGGAAGAGGTAAGCCATGGTGACCAAAACCTTCCTGTCTCTGGAAGTGACACTTCCGCCATGACAGAAGCCAACCAGAGTCAGCCATCAGACCTTATCTCTACAATAGACAGCAACTAAAAAAGAGAAATTAAAGGCTTAAACGCCCAGCTATGGTCAGTTAAACAGAAGAAGGTGCTATTGTTTAGCTACCACTACTTAAAGTTTGTGAAGTGGAGCAAGACATCAAACGAAATTCTGGCCGAGTAGATAAAAGAATCTGTCCTCCCTGAAGATGAACTATGTTTCTTCCCGCCATTTTCATTACTTGCAGGTATTCATTTTTAATAGCGCGGCCGTTATGCAATCGACCAATCAGAGAGCTCCATTTGAATTCTCTTTACACATTAACTCTATGCGCTTTTTGTTTCTTTATGAGTCGCAACTGGGATATTTTGTTGTAAGTGTACTATTTCTTTGTCACTCCAATTAAATAACAACAATTATTATGGACAAATAAATCAAGCATTGACAAAATGGACAAACGTTTTATATCAAAATAAAATGTATTTCTATAACTATTCAAACAATACTTATCAGAATTAGGGCTCATGACAATTTTTACTTATAAGTATTTTACGTCAAGCAGCCACAAGCAATTATTTCTTTTATATTATATTTCAAATCAGTTGCTCCTAACATCATCTATTGAATTCGCACTTTCTATTATGAACTATATATATATATATATATATATATATATATATATATATATATATATATATATATATACTTTAACAAAAAAGTGTGTTTCTGGCCATTATATTTGATGTTTTATGTACTTTTATGTATTTTTAAAATATATTTCTATATATTTTCAAAGCTTAATTTTATTACCTGCAGTAATGTGATTGCGGTAATGGTTCTCTGAGGAGAAAATTTTCTTTGAAGACTCATGAGTTAAGGACGCAATATGACTTATTGTTTTTGAACTTTAATAAAATCTGATTAATTTCCTATTTTATTATGTCATTCAATTAATATGATTGCTCTATACATTATATTGAGCTTTGTTTTTATCCTGATAGTCTACTGGTTAAAGATATTATTTATATCTTTGAAGTATTATCTTACTCTCTCTCTCTCTCTCTCTACACACACACACACATATATATATATATATATATATATATATATATATATATATGTATATATATATATAGTTTATAACAGAAATATATATATGGAATAAGTTGTTTAAAATATCTTAGATTACTTTGTATTTAAAAGATGTTTTAATGAATTTGTAATTTATATATTTTAAATGCCTCAGACTATTTTCAAAGTATTTGAGAAATACTTGGACATTTAAAAGATTTTATAATTTTATTTAAAATCTAAAAATAATTATAGGGATACTTTTTAAAAGGGTTTTAGGTATGCCTTAGGGATAATTTGATGGTCTTTAAACTTTTTAGAGTCTTTAAATGTAATAGTGAGATTTTTGCAACTATGTGATGCTCGTTTATTACTAGTAATGAAGCGCATGATGTGTCTTTGGAAAGTTTCTACTTTATGACGTAATTTTACAGTCCAGTTGACACATTCACTTGCGTATCAGACTGCAGGAAAGACATGCGTTACAGATTTTCGCTTTGATTTTAAAGTTTAGCATGTTATGTTTCTTGCGAAGATGGCCAAAACTTAGAAGGTTAGCATTTTTTTTAAAGAGTCAATTAATTTAAAGGTGTTTAATTGTCTCTTAACGTTTGGTTTTAGATTTTGAATTTAGATATTTTAGTTTTAGTATCGGTTGTTTAGAATAGTTCAGCTTACTTTGATGTATTTAATGAATTTATATATATATATATATATATATATATATATATATATATATATATATATATATATAAATATGCTGCCTAAATACACACAATATATATATATATATATATATATATATATATATATATATATATATTTGGAAGTATTTTTATGAAACCTTGTACGTTTAGAATATTTTATAATCGTTCTGTGGGTTTATATTACGAATACCGTCTCATCCGATTCGAACGCAAAATGTAATTTAATCTGATAGAGATAAGGAATTTAAAGTTCTGAATAAGTTTATTTTAACTATGATCATAAACGCGGAAGCAGAAGTCTCAGTATTCGGTTTTCTACTGTGGGTTACGTTTTCTATCAGGGAAGAAATGTATAAGTAACACTATCAGAGAAGAAATGTATGAATAACACTATCAGAGAAGAATAAAACAAAAAAAAGCGCTTACACCATTTGATTCCCGAAATGCAACAGTTTAACTTTGCGATGTAACGATCAATGAGTTTGGCTTTCGGTTGATTTGCGTTTTGGGTTTATTTGGTCTGTTTTATTTTATTTACCCTCCATCTCCTCCCCACTCCACCTCTGGAAAATAGCTCCGTATTTATTTATATTTTTCTGAATACACCCATTAAGTTAGTTACCTAAAAATGAATAAATAAATAAATTGGCACGTGATTTCCTCAGTTTTTTTTTTCAAACATAACTGAAGATAGCCAGTGACGCATAAACGATTACAAGCAAACACAGCGAATCATTGATTTTCGTTTATTTAAATTGGACCTAACTTGACATCGATTTTAACTTGACCTGATATTTGGTAACACCATTAATAAATATATTTATATGACACACCACTCAAAACATCTATGGCCAGTTACCTTTAGGCAACATTCGACTTTATTCATCAACATAGACTCCTTCGAGGAGGGGGTACGTTGATTATAACACTTCTAATACAAATCGATGCTATTTTGTAGAATTATTTGTCTTTGACCGAAAATTACGCTTCAGTTTCCGATTTAGCTTCTTCTTGCGCTGCAGCATTCTTTTGAGGTCTGCAAACGGTTAGTAGTCATTAAGTGCCAGATTTGAAGAATGGGGTGTGTTCGGAAGTAATTCGAGGTGCAGCTCATGTAGTTTTGTCATCGTTGCGATCGACTTTTCACACGGTGCATTGTCGTAAAAAAAGTACTTTTTTTCTCTTCATTTGTGGGCGTTTTTGGCGGGTTCTTCCTTCAAACGCACCAATAATGCTATATTAATATTCGCTATAAATCGTTCCTCGTTTTGCTGATGTTTTCATCTTTGGTAGTTTTGGAGGAATTTCTACTTTGCTGACGATTTTACTTCGGAGTGAAGTGGTGGATTCCTGCTTCATCCATCATCATATATTGACACAAAACCATTTTAATTGGATTGAAACAGTTTCAAACTACGTTCTGAATCGTTGACACGTTGTTGTTTTCGATCGATTGCACGCAAATGTAGCACCTTATTTGAATACAACTTTCTCACAGACAACTGTCTATACAACATAGTGAATGCACTACTTTCTGATATGTTCAACTCCTCTTCTATCTCACGCAACTTCAATTTACAATCGACCAAAACGAGTGTGTAATTGCCGACTTTGAGCAACCTGAGCGTTTAACATCACAGTACGACCGCGTCTAGAATTAGCATACCACCTCTTAATAGTTATTTGATACAGAGCAAGGTCCAAATAATACTTATCAACTAATTGCTTTTCTTGAATATTATTATTTTGCCCATGTGAAAGCTATGCTTTATCAACACTCAGAATTCAGATTTTTCCAGTGTTTTGAAAATTTGCAAAAGTAGCTTCACTTAAATATATGTAATTTGTAAACTAATAATCCGACTGAACTCAAATTTTGAAATGCGCCACTAGAAGACTAGTACTTCATAAAATTATATAATTTTTTTATTAGTGGCGCTATCTATATGTAAGGCCTGGGTCTTATTGAGTGATGTACTATATATATATATATATATATATATATATTATTAATATATTTATGTATGTTTTGTGTTACCATTGTCGGCGGGTCACGAATTCGCTGACCGCAACTCTATGCAGAGCAGTACTAGAAACGACAACGCAGCCACCTGTAGACCGTGAGTGGCAACCTAATACCGGGTCTTGGTGGCTGAGCACTCCGTTGCCTGGTTGTATTAATTGCCACGCGACTTGCAACACTCCACTTCAACACTTCGGTTAGACGGGAGATCTGAGAGGCCCGATCTTATCAATCTGCTTTCATGTAATGCCTTAATATCTATAAGTTCATCCCCAATCGTATTATTCAATTTGATTCTTCTAAAAATCAAAAGCATTACTTCACCATTTTAGTTATCCCCAAAATAGATACAAGAAGGCGGTGGCTGAAAGTCAATCATGAGAACAAAGACAATTACCGATGCAAAGAATAATGTTTTCAAAGGGCAATGTTTTTAAATAGCAATGTTATTAAAGAATAATGTTTTCTGAGAGTATTTTTTTCTGAGAGTAATTATGGTACCCTCTCTGTAAAAAAATCCCTCTAAAAGCAATGTTTTCTAAGATGACTGTTTTCTAAGATGACTGTTCTCTAAGATTACTGTTCGCACTCGCACTGTGAAATTTTCTTTCTACGAATCATGTATTCTAAGAGTAATGTACTCTGAGAGCAATGTATTCTGAAAGAAACTTATTTTAAGAGCAGTGAATTATAAAAACCACTGATTCAAAGAGCAATGCATTCTAGAAGCAATGTTTTCTGGAATCAATTTTTTCTGAGAGCAATGTATTCTGGGAGCAATGTATTCTGAGAGCAACGTATTCTGGGAGCAACGTAGTCTTAGAATATCAATTTCTGCTTAGATCCAATCAATCATCTGCAATCCTCAAGGTGTTAGTCTTATCATCCACCTGACACAGACTAGTAAATCTTGTCCTCGAGTTGCTTTTGGGCTTTGATGACGGGTTATTCGTTAGTAATATCCATATATATATATATTTATATATGTATATATACATATATATATATACATATACATATATATACATATATATACATATATGCATATATATATATATATGTGTGTGTATATATGTATATATATGTATATATATGTTTATATATATATATACATATACATATATATACATATATATACATACATGCATATATATATATATGTGTGTGTATATATGTATATATATGTATATATATGTATATATATATATATACATATATATATATATATATATATATATATATATATATATGTATATTGCAATCATATTCGATCTCAGCGAAAACTGTCAAACTAGAATATTAGAATATATAAACCAACAAACGAAAATGCATACGCACAACAGATGAAAAACTAACTAAAATATAAGTAAATAAAAGTAAAAACGTAAATGAAGACAGAAAATAAAGATATGAATAACTAAAATACTTACTTCATTAACTAATAAGATATGTCTGCTACATTTCCTTGCCTTCATTATGCGTACAATGGTCGCTTCTAAGTACATCTTTCGGTCATTGTCAACTGCCCTGTTTGTGTGTTCCACCTCCTGAAGCAACACGGAAGTATGCAAAATGTAAACGTAATGTAACAGTGAATTATACACTTGAAAGATGCCAACAAGTTCACCAATAAAGACAATACTTTTTTGAACCCTTTTCGATATTAGTTTAGACATGGAGTTCAATAACATTCCATTATAAATGCTAGTATACTGTCATAAATGGTATGACTACATATCAACCAAACCATTTCGTTATCACATCACTACAGTATAAATCTCTATGCATGAGTGGATGAAGTGTGTGAGGTGCGCTGAAGAAAAATTCCTACCAGTAAAATACATAGCCTTGTTGTGCTTGCATACCCTTAATGACAATAAAAGTGTAAACATTTGGGAATTTCCTTGCTTTTGTATATTTAGTGTATATGAATTTTCATCTTAACTTTATTAAAGGCATATGATTTCAGTATACTGGCATTTTTCATGTAATGTCACTACTTTTGTAAAGGCTATGCCTCAATACAATAGTCATTTTTATGTTTTTTTTTTAATTTTCTAGAAAACTAAGGTATATGGTGAACTGAAATTAAAATGCCATCAACTAGACTCTAGAACCTCTATCTCTGCCAAAAATCAGCTGACTCCATCAAATAGTTGATGAGATACAGGGTGGCACATACGTACGTACACATCGATAACACAACATCATGCCTGACCTTTCTGGATCTCTGGGTTGCCTTGACTAATGATGCTGAAATTCTACATACTAATAGAACCTATCAAAAAAAAGATTTGTGCAAAGTTTTAACTTATTTGGTTTATTGGTTTTTGAGTTTTGATCTAAAGAATGAGATTTCTAGCATAGGCCGTTTTTGAAGTCTATTAAGGGATAGAGCGCTCTCGCGCCTCCCTTAATTACGATTGTAATCCGATAAACGATGGAAATTTCGTAATCTAATGACTCACGTGATGTTGACTTCCGAAATATACGCTAGGAATCGCATGGTCTAATATTGTAAATTTAATTTAATTAATCAATTAAACTTGTTTATTTTATTCTGTTACTTTTATTGTCAGCTGTTTTAGTAAAAGGGTACATTTTCTGAGGGATCGGTGGCCCTTGACAGACACATCTGTTACAAAAAAGTAGCAATTTAGTAAAAAAAAACTACAACCGTATCATATAATAACGAACCTTGGAAGCAAAAAACCTTTAATATTTCCCCCCCTTCTTCATCCTACTTTGTACCAAAAGACAAGATATATCAGTGTGACGCTGACTTCGATGGATACGCAATTTCCCCTAGGAAAACAGTGTTTACGATTATCTCATTTATTAATATAATCTCCATGATTCAAAACATTATTTGTTTACAATTAAAAAATAAACTTCTTCATTTGATTAGCGAGTATCAGTAACAAGTTACGTTTTTATTAGGCTAGGTCGTTACACACAATCTCGTGTCCTGGTCCAAATGGATGTTGTGAAGATACAGAGTGTCCGTGGTAATCCATTCGTCCGAAGTTAGCTTTGAGATGCAATACAAGATGCCAACCCGGTTACGCAGGCGTAACAAAAATATCAGCTAAAAGCAGCGGAAACGGAACGTCAAACAATATTTTAAGGTGTTGCTGTGACTGAAATCAACACAAACACGCCGTTCCTCGCGTTCTAATTAAAATAATATTTTCTGAATCGAGAAGCTATCGAGTCAGTAATCGCTTAGGTTTGTTTTTCAGAGATGCCTCTATTGTCTATTTTTCAGCCAAAGTGTGTGCATTAACTGAATCCGTGATTTCAGGGGCGTTCGCCATTGTAGGTCCGCTTGGTTTGTCTTTATCTTGAATAATCTTTCGATATTATCTAAACAATTTAACCTACGTATAAATAGTTGTAGACTCTTTTTCGTACACCTGTGTTACGTTTGAATGGTGTCAGATACGGAGTCATGCGAATCCCGTTCCTTTCAGAGAGGTTTTGTTAGGACAACTAACGAAAACGAGTTACGCCCCTTTGAACCATTTCGGAGTTATCGCCCTTGGGAAAGCAAGAGATGCCTGGAGAAAAAGTAAACACAGAACACGGACTTAGACTGTAAATATCAAATCGCGTACCGCGGCCAATTAACTCATTATTTCATTCTGTGTTCAGTTTTGATAAATCTGTTAAACATTTCTGTTGAAAGTTCATCCATTTTGTTTACTATTTATTAATTATTATAACCTAAAATACAATGTTATAAAAGTTTTTATTTTTGCTATCATTGTATCCTTATTCTTGGGTGACCCCGGGCTTCGATATACGGTGAACCATCATTAAAAAAAACGAAAACGGTTAACCATCAGTAAAGATTAAAATGGAAAAAAAAAATTCCGATTTTAGCTAAAGTTAACACAAATTGTCGCACACTTTTATTCAACAATGATTTAAACCGCTATGTTAATAAAATACGGTATGTGGTTCACTTCGATTGTGGAAATCTTTCGTTGTTTTGAGGCCAAGCATGGTGCCTCTGTACTTTGCACAATGTTTAGAAAAGTTATCTTACATATAATATGGACATTATTACTTTCGTTCAAACTGTGAAGTATAATTTTTTTTCGACAAGTACATAATTAAATCTGTTTACTTTATTTAACGTTGTGATCTTAAGAACAAATTCCCAGATAACACCGAGGGGGGATTCAGCTAGTAACATAAAATGCCGCCGGTGAAACTATACACGACTCAGAAAAAGTTGCAACAAGGTTAATCATTATCATGATAAATATAGAAATCGCACAAATATTGCTTTGAAAAAATAAAATAATCATAAATATAACATAATTATAAACATATAAATGATTATTTGAATTATTAAAAAGGAAAATGTTTAGGAAAGCAATATTATGCATTTTATTTTTAACTTTCGGCGATATACGCCCTCTTCAGAATTAAAAAAATTAAAGACGTGGTTTCATAACTTTTTAGGTCTTTCTTTTTTTATTTTAGTCGATCCGTGTGATGTTTAACCGGAACCGGAATAAAAGTTTCATTCAAGAACTTATGCGTGGCAGCGCCAAGTGAAGTAGAAATTGAGTGTTCTTGTTTTAATTGCATTGTTTATATGTAGGAAATTTGACTTATTAAAAATAATAAACCGTTGGGAAATCCATAAAATGCAATTTAAAAAAAATGATTAATTTCCGGGGATATAAGCCCTCATCAAAATAAAAAAAAATTTAAAAATAAAGTTTTATACCTTTTTCTTATTTCAGTAATCTCTTTTTTGTTGTGGTTGCCAGATCGGATTAAGAACAGAAATAGCGTGGATCAGTTTAAGATGAGGTTTTATGAATTCAAAGAAAGTGGTAGGAGGGAGAACTTGAGGGGGCACTTTTTGTAGTTATCAAATGAAATATTTAACAGAATTCTATCTGGATATCGATACTGTACTAAGAGTTTATTTTATTTTAATTTTTAACAGTTGAATTGAGAAGATGGTTAGAAGGGAGATGCCCAAGGAGGCCTAACACACAAATACATAAATAAATGTGATGTTAAAACAGAATCGGGATGAAAGTTTCAGTCATGTAAAATAATTATAAATGTATAATATTTTTTAATTTTAAAATAAAATAATAAATATTGTACATGTACCTTTGCTGTAAGCTTTTGCATGACTGTGATATTGAATCTTAACCTTTTGTTACTGTAATTTTTGTTGAGTATAAACTCACTGTAGGCATTTATCTCACCCTGGATAACAAGAAAAAAAGAATAGGTTGACACATGAGATCGGAAAATTTTATTCGAAGAAAATTCTGAATTTTGTTTTTTTGTAATTTTACAAACGTTTATGCCAAGACAGATTATATACTCTTAATTCATTAATAATTAATAACTAAACAGTCTCCGCTCGTACATAGAGCGTTTCATTTGGCCTTTCTACAGCGTATCAACCTTTTTGTTTTTATTCAAGGCTTTCAAGACCAGAAGGTCTGACAATGGCCTTTCCGTAGACCGGAGCGACCCGTAAGAGCTGCTTTAAAAATCACGGACAAAAAGTACTAATCTGCGTTCGCACGATATTTTTAAAGTAGATGTTTTCGCAGCAATCAACAGGGATCCACATTAGCAGAGGAATTTTATGTTTTACGACACATCGACCATACAGGTCATTTTGTAGCATACGTTTTGGCTCTCTGGTCTTTTTTTTTTATTTAGACATAGTTCACCCCAAACAAGGCAGGCCGCCACTGTAGACGTAAGGGCTACTGAGAAAAAAGAAAAGGGGAGAAGATAGGGGGCGGTCAACCTAGACTGGGATCTGCGCAGCGAGATGTCTGTTTACATTAGTTTTAAACTTTTGCCTATCTGTACTGTCGGGGAAACAGGGGGCAGGAAGGAAGTTCCAGAGGCCAGCAGTACGAGGAAAGAAGCTATTTGAGTAGAAGGCTCTCCAACATCTGGGGACCTCCAGTGAATGAATGAGATTTAGTTGATTGTCGAGTTAGTCTAGTGAATTTCCGTCGAGGGGGCACCAGAGTAGCCAATTCATCGGAGCATAATCCATTGAAGTATTTGTAAAACAAGCACAAGGATGCCACATTGCGGCGATGGGACAGAGGCTGGAGCTTGGTTGACAGTGAGGGACCTATTAGGTTGGCGATTCTTTTTTGGACCTTGTCAAGGAGGGAGAGACTAGTAGATGATGCGCCAGCCCAGATGTGACAACAATACTCCATGCATGGGCGGATGGTGGCTTTGTAGAGATACACGATAATGCCAGGTGTGAGGAATTTACTAGCACGGTAGAGGCAATGTCTTCAATGTATTTGTTCAAATTCATGTTACCTGTGAAGGTTAAGCCGAGGAGTTTGAATGATGAACTCTCAGGTAGGGTGTTATTTGCCATGACAATCGGTGGTTGCAAAGGTTCCTTGTAATTATTGAAAGAAAGGAACTTTGTCTTTGCGGCATTAAAAGTTACCAGCCATTTATAGCCCCAATCCACTACAGCCTGGAGGTAATTTTCTAAAGATTCAGCCATTGCCTCGGATATGATTGCGTCGGTTTTGCCAACATGGCGAGAGTAAAGGGTGGTGTCATCAGCAAATAAACCAATCTCAGACTCTATGCCATCAGGGAGATCGTTTATATAGACCAGGAACAACAAGGGTCCAAGGATAGATCCCTGGGGTACACCAGCATTTATGTCATGTTGCATAGATGAGCGGCCATCGAGAACAACCTGGATTTTTCTTTTGTCTAGGAAAAATCTAATTATATGAAGTAATTGCCCAGTAATACCGTATGAGCGTATTTTCAGGAGAAGCCCTTTATGCCAAACCTTGTCAAAGGTCTTGGATATATCTAGCGCTACTGCTCTAGCTTCTCCTGCCCCGTCAAGTGCATGATACATGCGCTCAGATATGACCGTTAGGATGTCTGCAGTAGATCGTGTTTGTCTAAATCCATACTGGCGGTCGGAAAGAAGTTTAACATTAACTAAGTGCTGTACTATCGCTAGATTGATTAGGGATTCAAAGATTTTAGCAAAGATCGGCAGCAGACTGATTGGACGATAGTTCTGAGGATCGGTTCTATTCCCAGAGTTCTTGTAGACTGGTACCACAGAGGCAATTTTCCAGCTATCGGGGAAGCAAGATTCAGCTAGACACTTATTGTAGAGTTTGGAGAGGACAGGGGCCAGTTCTGCAGAGCATTTCTTTATTACTATTACTGGTATAAGATCAGGCCCACAAGCTTTGGAGGTGTCAAGGTTTTTTATGATGTCTCTGACCTGGGATGGGATGATGACCAGGTTACCAAGTGTGGCTTCAGTCAGCAAAGGGAATTTGGGGAGAGGGTGGTTATCTGAGTCCAAAGTAGAGTTAGAAGCGAAGCGATGCGCAAGTAGTTCAGCCTTATCAGTGGCCGTGCAAGCGACATCATTGTTGTTTGATAGTGGGGGAATCGTTGATTGACCATTATTAACTACACTATTGTAGATTTTCCAGAAATCACGAGTACCTAATTTCTGTGACTGGATGCGTTTTTTTATTAACTCATTATACTTTCTCTTCGCTTCTACTATCACGGCCTTGCAATTATTTCTTGACTCTATAAACTTATTTCTATTAGTAGCTGACTTATGGCGGCCGAATTTACGGAATGCTTGTTGTCTCTCGGAAATGGCAACTGCACATTCCGAGGTGAACCATTGAGGAGAGTGAGGTTTACTAAAGAATTTTCGCATGGGGACATAGGCTTCAATGCCTACTTTGACCCATTCAGTTAATTCGTTTGCACACTGGTTGGCAGGGAGTGAGAAGGTTTCCCTCCATGGGGCGTCACTGATGTGATCTCTGATTGACTAAAAATCAGCCCGCACGTAGTATCTTGTTGTTTTGAGCAACGGTTCATCAGCTTTAGGACGACTTCTTAAGGTAATATGTATCATATCATATAGTCTTAATAAAGTTAATGTTTAAACAAAATATCCATACAGAAAAATGAATTAGAATCAAGTCAGTTTGTATTTTAATAATATCTGAAAAGAGGGGCTCACACTTTAAAAAATAGTATTACAGTTAAAGTGACCGTGATAGATCTGGCTAGATTCAATAGACCGAATTAGTATCTATTACGACAAAAATAATTATATATGAAAAGTTATTTATTACATTTGAACAATTTAGCATTCAATCCTACTTGGCATAATTCGATTACCAACAGACTTTCTGTAAAGTACATTTTGTGTGAGACAACAATATTTTACATCATTGATTGAACACCAACTCCCACGAGACAGCAAACGGTACATATAAAGAGCCAAACGTCGATCAACCGTTAACTGATTGAAACTTCAACGGACGAATGGATCAAGGTTTCATCGAACAATCCCTTAAAAAAAAACAGGAACTTAAACGAATACCGCTTTCAATAGACATCGGTTATGCAACAGAGGGCGCGATTTTGACTAAGACCTACTATAACTAAGCGACAGGCAAGTCGCTGACATAACTGAGTTACTAGAAGAAACATGCCCGCTTATATCGAGCTGAAATGATTACTTATTGACCATTAAGTGAGTCATTTGCATAACCGGAAGCGTCCTACTTCTTTTCTCCGAATGTATGTCGACAACCGTTTGTCTATGAGAGCCGCTGTCCATTTCTACTGCAGACAGAACCAACAACCGAGCGGCGATTTGACTGGCGTAGGTGGCCGTGATCACAGGCGGCAGTAATCAATTCATTTTCCGTATCAGCTTCACTATATACGACATAAGCGCGCTGAAACACCGGTTCTCGTTAGATCACCGAAGTTAAGCGACATAGAGCATGACCGGTACCAGATGGTTGACCATTTTGGGAAGTCGAGGCACTGTATGTCATCTTTCAATGACCGGTATATACATGCGGCTGGGGACAACTTGTGAATTTCACAATCCCTGTAAACTTCCACCTTCGCAGGAAGCCGACATGGCCCGCCAGGGCTTATACCACACCAGGTATTACCGGTTCGTTCGTTTCCACTATAATGATATTCACAACGTATCGGCCGATGTAACCGACTATATTCTTCAAGTGCTTCTCTTCGAACTTGGGAACCTTTTTGTCATACTTTGGAATCTTAAGTCGGGAATATGTACGAAATTTTTAACTGAAACATTTATTGAATTCATAGGGTGAATTCTTCTCGTCTTGTCTACAAAATGCATCTAAAATAGTCCAGAAACAAAATGGCATTTTATTAAATATCGGGCTCAAAGAGAAATGACGAGAATCTTCCATTCCCTAGCCGTTCCGACTTTGGCAATATAGTTTATATAGAATGTACTGTTATAGTTGCAGTTTTTACTTCGACAGATGAGAAAAACATTGTCATTGATTTATTCAATATATTATTGTCGTAAAAAAATATCAAAACACTTATTTAATCTGAAGGTTCTCTAAAAGCAATCAAATTCTCTGATGCACCCAAAGCCTAAACCCATACATACAAGCACGCTTACAGAAAACTAGACTAAAAAGACAATAACTATATACCGAGGGATATATAGAGAGAAATAGAGTGAGAGAGAGAGAGAGAGAAGGGGCGAGAGAGAGAGTGTCACTTACCTCCGTGAGCAAAATTCTACTCTTTACTAATACCTGCAACTCTTTCTTTAATTCTTTCTCTGGTAATTGGCTCGTTTCCTTCAATTCATGAAACGTGAGACTGTCGGTATTGTTGAAGAGTAGAAGAATAGCAATGTGGTATGTACCCATTGTTACGGTGTAGGGCCTTTTTAAATAGAGAAATCGAACAACAGCTGCAAGATAAAGGTAACACACGTAAGTAAAAGGGGCACACCTGAAACCCTAAAAATATCCCAAATAAAAAGAAAAGAAAGAAAAAAATCAATTGTTTTTTCATGAACATCTCGGTAAATTCAGTGTATGAAAAAAGGGCAACAATCCCGCGTAATCATTAATAAACAAATATTTTTATTAAGTAAATATTGTTTTTAACTTAAGTAAAACTTTTTCTAAATATAAGTAAATACATTTGAAGTGTATTTTTTAATTAATAATTTTTTTTTTAAATAAGTAAATATGTTTTGTAAAATGAGCAAATATTATGTCAGAAAGTAATTTTTAAATAAGTGAATATATTAATATAAGTACAGAACTTGTTTTTAAATAAATAATGTTTTTTTTTAAATAAGTAAATATTTTTTGTAAGTAAATACTTTAAAAAACATAAGCAGATCAATTTCTAAAAAAATATGTAAAGACTTTATAAATAATATGTTTATAAGTTAATAACATTTTTTAAAATAAGTAAATCGATTTTTAATAAGTAAATAAAAAATAAGATAAGAAATAGTTTCATCGTTTTTTCTTGTTTCTTATTTTTCGTTATCACATCGCTATAATTTTCAGTAATTTCAGATGTTTTTAAAGTCTCATGAGCAATATTTGTTAACTATTTCTCGAAATGTAATGACAAAGAACGGCTTACCTTAATGTGGTGTGCTGGGCCCACTACTGTATGTGAGCTACGCCAATCACAAATTATTTACCAGAACACTGAGCGGTTCATCTATGTTGATAATCTCAGTGTAACATCTTAAGAAAGAACGTTCGAAGCAATAGAAGCAAACCGTAGCTCAACCCTAGATGAACTATTTCAGTTATTATGACAACAACGACTTTTCCGAAAACCATACGAATATACAAGATTGCTCGTTCCATATAAGGAACCGGGAAGTCAAACGAACTTTTTAAATCGTGTTGTCTGGAATACCACTTGAGAATCGCACTAACCCTGCCTATCTCGGCGTAATCTTGGATCGCTCCCTCTTATTCAAAGAACATATGAAAGACAGATCTCGAAACAACATCCTAGGGACACTGATCAACTCCAAGTAGGAAGCAACAGCATACACATTAAGCTCTACTGCCTTAGATATGTGTTATTTCTCCGTATGTGTTTTTTTTATCAATCCATGCCAATAAATTAGAGTCAGCGTTGAACAACACCTGACGCTTGACCACAAGTTGCCTGAAGCCTACACAGTTGAACAACCTGCATCTTCTCACGAGCATTTCCCCTGCAGATGTAAGACGAGAAATTGCCAGCTTAGTTAAAATCACAAAGGCTACCAGCGATAAAAAAAAAACATCTCCTTCATGGACGGGATAAAGCAACCCAACGAATGAAGTAAAGGAGAAACTTCCTCAGCCATGTCCAGTCCCAAACAATATCTCTGGAAGAAACCAAACATCAGCTGCTAACCAGGGATCTAGAGAATGTTTCCTTTCTACTAACATGCCTTATTCTGAAGTCCTCCCTCCTGGCTTAAAAAAGCCTTGGGTCCTGTGGAGGTCCTTCAAACTTCTAAGAACGGGACTGAGGCGATCCAAAGTTGGTATGACCAGGTGGTGCTACAAAAACTGACCTAATCATCTGCGAATGTGAATAGAAGAACCATTCGATGCAGCACTGCGTTGTCTGTTCTCTAATCTCACACCAGTGCAGTTTGAAATATCTCGTGAAGTGCAATAATAATGCAAAGTATTAGGCAAAGAAATGGGAAACAGTCGAATGACCACTGGCTTAAAAGACTCGTTAATAACAGAAAATATATGCAAAAATATACATTAGTTCTGGGATTGAGTTATGTTAGAGAGAAAAATATTATTTACTGGATAAGTCAACCTTCCGTCTCTCTCTCTTAACTGTCTACATATTTCTCTCTCATCTATAATATTTCTTAATGTCTATGTGAGAATTCCGTGACTTTTTCTCCCCTTCTGTTTATTTACAGCCGATGATAAAACAAAAATGAATCAAGAAAAATAAACATTGGAATAGTGGCTAATAAAGAAAAGGAGGATATAACCACATGTGCTACTAATATTTAACTTGTAGAGGAAGATGGATAAATAAGGAAATAGATATAGAGGGAGAGAGAGGGAGAGAGAGGGAAAGTAGAAATACCCTACATTTTTATTTTGTTATTTTATTTTATATATTTAACTGATTTTTGCAAACTCACTTTTTTGTAATTCAAACAATTCAACTTGATTTAAATGGGTATATTTTATATATATATATATATATATATATATATATATATATATATATATATATATATATATGTATAAAGTTAGGTATGTTTAAATGTTTATGTATTTATATATTTGTATGTATATGATCCAATGCTAAAATAATTAACTGATCAGTATTAATTTAAGAGCACAGCTGCTAGGCGTAAGCGGTGGTAATGTGGGCTATATTTAGTTTAATTTGATTTATGCAAAGGAAGCAAAGAGCCCCTTCGTAGAAAATTCAAATACCTGCCTATTTTTGTGAAATTTTTACAATAGCATAAATAAACATATATTACTAAAATTACAGTATATTTGGAGTATTTTTCAAGAGGGTTTAGTGTAAAATATATGCGCAAAACCTCCAATTTGAAATTCATATATTTTAGATTTGCATTAAATTAATCCATAGTGATTAGACACCAATTAAGCAGGATTGCTTGAATTTTACGTTCTTCTTAAGACCCCATAAACTTAAGCTGAAGCCTTAAATTTTAGACAATGTTTACGAATAAAAATCAATGGAGTTGGCTCAAAATTGGAATGAGGATTCTAGAAATAACGTTTATTAGAATATATGTTGATTTGAATTTTAGAAAGGAGACATAAATGAGGTGCAAAACTGTTCTGTTAGTGGAACTTACTTTACATGTCTTGGGACGGGTATTCTTCTAGTATATACGGCGCTACGTGCTAAGCCTGAGGATTCCCTGCGTGGAAGAAGTATGGACGCATCTGTGTAACATAATAGCCATTGATATATTTTCATATTGCTATTATATATATATATATATATATATATATATATATATATATGTGTGTTTGTGTATATATATATATATATATATATATATATATATATATATATATATATATAATATTGTTATCCACATACACGTATTTCATGGTCTCTACGATTCCTCAATGTGGCTCGACCTAGCGAGATTCGTAACCGGGACCTGAGTAAATGTCATCCGTTTTTCTGGTTCCGTGTGCGTGTGAACAGCTTAAACTCACTACTATCAAATATGTGTCCATTAACCGTATATATTTTTCTTTAGTATCACCCCAGACATGCTTTGGTAAAAGAAACATTGTTATCGCAAATTTCAAATGAACGAAGGAATTTGCAATCTAAAAAATTAGACAAAATAAACTCGCCATTATATTTCTTTTTAAACTTTGTCTTGCAAAGGTTGCTAGAATTTCTGACAGACTAATTAAAATTCATGGTTAAAAGCAGAACTTACCCATACAAGAATAATGCACCCAAATCAATTTGCGGCCGCAGAAGATATTGTTATAAAACATTTCAAACTGAAATAGTAAGAAACATATGCATGTAAAACCAACAGAAATTATTTAACAGAAAAAATAAATAAAATAAATAATAAATAATAAATAATAAACAACAGCAACAACACAAATAATAATAATAATAATAATAATAATAATAATAATAATAATAATAATAATAATAATAATAATGATAATAATAATAATAATAATAATAATAATAATAATAATGATGATAATAATAATAATAATAATAATAATAATAATAATAATAATAATAATAATAATGATGATAATAATAATAATAATAATAATAATAATAATAATAATAATAATAATAATAATGGATAGCAACTCTCCTAGAGATAGTATCTCAATAGAAATGCTGGGGAGAAAAACCTTACACACACTATTCCTCATATTATTTCAATGAGTGTAAAAAATTATCAAACAGAAAACCACGTATGTGGGCCCAGAATGTCAAGTACAGGCCCCACGTCCCGCGGAGGAACGAACGAGGCTTCCTTAATCGTCATCCAGCGAAACCCTCGAAGCACTGAACCTAAAACTAGAACAAACTAAGAAGTAAAAAAAGAGTCCTGGTTGAGGAAACGTTTAAATGGTCAGGTAAAAAAAACTTAGAAAGGATTTAAGTGAAGTGAACGCTGTCGAAAATGGCGAACTCAAAAGTCAGAGCGCCAGTGAAAGACTAATCCGTACGTTTTTCATACACCGAAAAGGTTTCAAGTATGTAATTGAAGAACTGAAACAGTTGGTCGTAGCTAAGGCTGCCAAAGTTAAACGTTACAGCGACAGAATTCAACAGTATCGAAAAAACAGACTGTTTGAGAACAACCAGAAACTCTTTTTTGAACGACTAGAAGAAATTAAAATAGGGAATGACGTTATACCCGATGCTGACCAATCTAGTGCATTCTGGAAAAGCATTTGGGAAAATCATTTGGGAATAGGAAGTTAAACATAATAAATGATGCAGAATAGATTAAAAAATATTGAAAGAGGGTATCATCTAGAGTAGTAAGGCAAACGAATATAACAGTTACTGTTCCTTTGAAATTGGAAAACACCTGGACCTGACGGAGTCCAGGGATACTGGTTTAAAAACTTTCCAGCTCTTCACTCACGTCTTGCAGAAATGATAAATGGCTGTTTGATGACAGGTAGCCTCCCTAAATGCCTAACAAAGGGCACTACAGTATTGATCATAAAATATAAAACAAAAGGGGGCGGAGTGACAAACTTTGGACCGATCACTTGCCTCTCAGTTATGTGGAAACCTTTCACTAGCATATTGGCTGAAAGTATTTATGGTCATTTGGACCAAAACAATTTGCTGTCTGTAGACAGAAAGGCTGCCGAAAAAAATCAAATGGCACCAAAGATCAGCTTATGATCGATAAAATGAGCATGAGAAACTGCAAACGAAGTACTACTAAACTTACCATCGGGTAGGCGGATTATAAGAAAGTATTTGACATGCCTCCTCACTATTGGATACACAAATGCCTGGAGATTTTCGGAATAGGCCCCAACATTCAAACAACATTAAATAATAGCATGAAGAATTTAAAAACAATTCAACTTCAGGAGGTGTTGCATTAGGTAAAGTGAAAATCAAAAAAGGGATTTACCTGAGCTTTTTGTCATTAGTTTGATCCCAATGACACTTCTCTCACGTAATGTGACGGCAAGATATACACTTGGGAAAAGACTTCCTACAGTCAACCACTTACTATTCCTGGCTTACCTTAAGGTTTTTGGAAATAATGAACCCCTATATGATACCCTAATGAACACGGTTAAATTATTTAGTGACGACATACGAATGGAATTTTGCATCACTTAATGTGCTATTCTTGTTATAAAAAATCGTAAACTTGTCCATTCAGATGACCTTGAACTTTCAACAACAGATCTGATAAAGAATGTAGACAGTGAGAGGGGCTACAAATACTTGGGAATTCAAGAGGCGGATAAGATTAAAAAACAAAGAAATGAAAACCAGGTCACAGCTGAGTACAACAGAAGACTAAGGAGTATTCTAAATCACACCTCCACATCTAGAATACAATATATGCTATCAATGCCAGAGCAGTAGCTATCATTCGATATACTGCCGGAATGTAAATGAGTAAAAATGTTTGGATACCAAAACACGGAAAATGCTTACAATTTATGGATCTTTTGCAAAAAAAGGAGATGCAGATCGATTGTATCTACCTCGAAATGAAGGTGGTCGAGGTCTACTTAGTGTTGAAGATGTTGTGCATATTGAAGAATGTTGTCTATATAAATATATTTCTGAAAGTAATGAGATACTTCTTCGGGAAGTGAAATAAGAGGAAATAATAATAACTGGGGTGAAAAAGAATCAGAGGTTACAACAGAGAGGGGTAAAATTATTTGGTAAGATACTACACGGTGGACTCTTTAAGGATACTGTATTTAGAAATAATGACAGCTGGAATTGGTTGGTCAGGGGTGATCTCAAAAAATCTACCGAGATCACCTGAATGGCAGCCCAGAAACAAGCCACCCATACATTACATTGGCAAAACTGCAGAATCCGTGATATGCCGATTGTGTAATGAACGGGAATACACCTTAGCGCATATTGTATCTGAATGCTCGATGCTAGCACAACACCAGTATTAAAAACGGAGACACAACAATGTCGGTTGGGTACTACACTGGAATCTATGCAAACTTTATGAATTGGACCACAATGAGAAGTGGTATGAGCATAAGCCAGAAGTGGTAGAGGAGAACGAAAATGTTAAACTTCTTTGGAACATGCGCATACAGACTGATAAGATTCTTGAACATTCGAAACTAGACTTAATCTGTTTAAAACAAAAACAAGAGAACTTGCTTAATCATTAATATAGCCTGCCCCTTTCAATACCAGAGTGCAGTAGAAAGAACACGAACAAAATATCAAGATCTAAAATGGAAATTAGTTAGACTATTGAAATATAAAGAAGTAAAGGTGATTCCCGTTGTAATTGGAACGCTTTCAACCATAACAAAAAGCCACCATAAATGGCTTAACACACATTGACGAAATTCTATAAAAGTCTTGCCTGTTAGGAACAGCGAAAGTGTTAAGATACAGTTTGTATGTCTACGGTCAAGGGAATTGACTTGATGTTCAAAACAGAAAACTCCAACTAAAAACATCCAAAAGTTGAGACTACTATCAAACATTAATAATAATAATAATAATAATAATAATAATAATAATAATAATAATAATAATTCCTAGCTTTCACCTGGGTAGCCCGGATTCGAGTTTCGGTGTGGGAACGCAAATACCCCCACCCTTAAAAAAGTGATGGAACAAGCCTCTGCTGATACCACACAAAATAGTTGTGAAGGGTCAAAGAGGATGAAAAGACTGAGGGGGAGAACACTAACCAGCCCTCGACTAGAAGAGTGCGGAGACAACTGAGACCTTGGGGAGGCTTATTGTCATCCAAATCCCATAGAAGGTAAATCGATGGTAAGCGTTTGTTATGATAACGTAAAGTCATTTGCAATAGTTATCGAAAAGGGTGGAGAGTACTATAAATCTGGGAAGACTTGTTGTCACTCAGACTCCAGGGAACACCCTCGGTGATTATCAGTAGGCAATTACTGATGATGACTTGTGTGAGAACTATTAGTGAGTTTACATAATAATAATTGCGAGCGGGAACCTGCAGTCGACAAGCAGAAAGAGAGGTACATAAGTAAAAAATACAGAAA
The DNA here is from genome assembly GCA_963556195.1 of Sepiola atlantica. Lineage (NCBI taxonomy): Eukaryota > Metazoa > Mollusca > Cephalopoda > Sepiida > Sepiolidae > Sepiola > Sepiola atlantica. The sequence goes on along the minus strand of OY744538.1, from coordinate 37,878,920 downwards.
CGGCAAAAGCTTAGTTTTCTTTTTCTTCACTCTCTTTAAAAATAATCGGTGAGCAGATACATGTCTCTGTGGCACCTGGATATATATTAACATGCAAAATATACAATACAAAAAACTGTCATACTCATGATTGCTAATTTGAATATTACAGCTTTTAGATCGTGAGACGATGGGCGAATGGGACAAAGTGTGCTGGGAAAAGGAGAAAATGAATGAAGGAGAATAGAGGAGGTAGTAGTAGCAGCAAAAGTGCAGCCCTTCCGCGCCATTATAGGGGCAGTTATGACGTAGTACATTCCAAGCTACCCGGGTAACAGGACTCTGGTGAAAATTCACAAGGAATTAACATCAGGATCCGCCGTTCTCTGGTCGTGTCTGGTTCTTCGCGTGGCAACCTCAGTCGCGCCAGGTACAGACCGGCACATTCATTGTGCAACCACCATTTTGTGTGTGTTCTTGGCTAGAACATTCAGAGGAAAGAGTCCAAGGTTTAAATTAGAAGAATTCCAGTTGAGGATACGTCTTCGAAAATTAGTCCGATTCTGGCCTTGTTGCTGTCGGGGTGAGGTATGGTTCTACTCAGTCCTAGAAGAACCACTCAGTGCATTTCAATATGCGATCTACCGAATGGTTTCTTATACAATATGTGATCAATATGTTTACATTCCAACATATGATCTACCCATTAACCCTTATTTTAATCCCAACCAACTGACTCTAAGCCTAACTAACTAACCCTTACACAACAGAATGCATCTAGAACGCATGGTTTTCGAAGACTGACATGGCAATCCCGAGTTACCCATGTTTGCAAACAGTTAAAAAAAGCTGCAAAAGCTAATGCTTTCCTTCGTCAGATTTTACCGTTGTTAGCCACAGTTTGATCAGCGCACTCCTCGCTAGTAGTGACGTGTTCCAGTGTTGACGAACGTTACGACGTAGCACATTGCTGTGTTAAAACTGGGTTTAAGATTGTGCTCAATATATTTGCAAGAGGGGAGCAGCGGGCGCATGTAGTGGCATTCGATACAATCTGATAGATATGCGACAAAGAGAGTATAAATATGATTATCTGATATTTTATTCTATTAAGTTAGGCAGCGTGTAGTAAGAGAATTCAAACGAATCTTCTAAATATGTGAGTATTTATTTACTCCTCTCCAGGAGTTAGGCACAAGGCCAGTTTTATCTTACTCCCACAAGTAAGATGTGACCCAAGGTCGGGTCGGGAAAGTGGGGTTTGAAAAGCCAGCGCCCGAGAGGTGAGCACTCTGGCCATTAAACATTGCCTGGGCAGCCCCGTCGGCATTCCTCGGTAGGAGCGCCTCAGGCAGTAAGCAATAAACTTACTCCTCCCCAAAGAGGGGAGGCGAAGCCTGAGAGGGTGGAACTCCTAGAGCTGCACAGGACAGACCCATAGACCGGCGTAAATCAAGCGCCGAAGGCCAAGACAATACCAGTCTATGGGGTGCAGTATCCATCGGAACAGATACTACACTTTGATCTTAGCCAAAAAGGCCTGCACGCGTCGGTACTTTTTTATGTACTAACGGGTCACTGCTTATTAAGGTCCAAAGGCTACTCGGGGATAATGGTTAAGTAGTTTATTAGGAGGACAGTGGGACAACGTTGTGAGGATTATCAACGATGGTTGAGACTGGGCAGCATTTTATTATTTAAGAAGACAGCTCAACAAGAATTTGTTTACATTGGATCTGAAAATGACCATGTTTTAGTAAACTGGGTAACACCTCTCGTGTTATTGTGTTCCACAGAAGCGTAGTTCTTGGAAAGAAACTTTCCTCATAGAAGTTCCGTTTAGTTTTAGATACACAGAAGAAGAAAGGAAAATTATTTACAGTAGTTGTAGCTAGACGAGTTTTTGTTGTGAATGTTTTATAGAGATAACCATAGATTAGAGCTCTATCAAGCATCTACTATGAAAATAAAGATATAGTTCAGAAAGAACCTTTATTCTGCGAGAAAGAACGTATAGGTAAGAGAAGATGAAACTGTCACTAGATTTCAAAGTCAGTTTTGTACTCTGCTAAGGCAGTAAATGGTACTCTGATGATAACACATGATATAGAGCCTGGTAAACAAATATACAAAATTTATTAATAGTTGTCTTAACAAATTATAAGAACCACAAATGAAACATGCAAATATAGATTACAAAAAAAATACATTCTTCCTAATAAAATCGAATGCACACGTTGTTACGAAGAAAAGTAAAGGTATGTGCTAAAGAAGAAAAGCAACATGTTAGACTGTTTCTACAGCGTCTTTTTCTATAGATGACCTGTCTTCAAGTGAGAAAAATAGGAATAATTAGGGTCTGTATTCTTGACCACGTGGTCGTACAAAAGTTTTTACGAAACTGTGTGTTTTCAACGAGAATTAAGGATTCATTTTATTACGAAATGTGGCCTAAGGTGCATGTCTGGCATTAATTCCTTCCAAACGGAGATAACCCTGAGTGCAGATCACTCCGAGGTGTCTACAACAATATCGAGCCTTCGCAAGTCTTTCGCGCGAACCAGCGACGATGCAACATGCATTAATACGTAAAGGAGAATAGTCGAACAGGTAATAGTTATTTCCCTTCCTGAACATGCGAGAATGAAACAAGTAGAGAAACATTTTTTTTGATAAACATTATTTATTTTTAATTGGCCGGTTCATTTTTTGTTTTAAATTGGTCGATCCATTAAGTTTTAGGTATAACGGACTGTACCGTTTGCCCGGGATTGCTATATTGGTAATTATTCAACAAAATATGAATTCGAAAAGCTATGCTTACCATTTGGACACTTTTTTCTAATTCTCGAGGGATAGCAAACGTTGGAAACCCACTTTGTCGAATCGGCCATGCTCCAGCCTGATAAGAAAACATAAGAAAATAAATCTCTACATATATAACAGTCAATGTCTGTGTGTATGTGTGTGTCTATGTATGATGTAACTGTGTTCGCTACAGAAATAAAGATTAGAGAATCTACATAAAATCTAAAAGTGTATTCTTATGTAAAATTTACCGGAAATATAATAGAATTCTTCACAAATTTCTAAGTGCACTCCTAAAGGTGGAATTGGGGTATAACCTCATACACTTCAAACATATCATATTTTATGGCATTTAAATCATATGTATACAATTTGATGTGCCGAATATCTACGTGACCCACCTCTAAATGACCAATGAGGACATAACCCCCTTTAAACTTCAAATACGTATATCTGATTTTAATGAAATTTAAACCATATGTATAAGACAATAATTCAGATAGTTTTGTAACATTTCAGCTTCGTCGACTATATTATGTTGTGAAATGCGAGGTGGGGGCAGTAAAAACAAATGCAGTAATGAGAATAGTAAAAAACTACATAGTAGTGATCCTCATTTAATCCCGAGCAACGCCTGGTCTTCCTGTTAGTAGACTATTAATAGATGATTAAAAGAAGAAAATCACTGGATTAGACTAAATTAAATCTAGCACCATATAAGTAAAAAGTAAACAAAACCATAACATGTCTTTATAGCAAACTAGTTCTACCTGTCCGGTGTTGCCCGGGTGTCTTTTATTCTGCGCTTTTGTTTTAAAATCAAATTATATATATTTTTAAATAGGATTGTGAAAGTTTACTTTATATTGTTTCGTCATATCATTATTAACTAATTGTCTAAAGGTAATATTCGTAGCTCTATGCAATTACTGGATCTAAATAGCTAGTGAAGTTCACAAAACAATTCTTTCTTTTTATCAACTATTCACAAAATATTAAAAACGAAATGCATTCTGGTGGATTTTATTTTGTAAATGAAATAACTTACTAGAAATTATCAAATGATTGTTATATGAATACACTGTATGCCACACAATTATTGATATAAGGTTTAAGGCATAGTTAAAAAGTACATAGTATCGATCCTCATTCAATTCCGAGCAAGTCGGGTCTTCCTGCGAGGAAGAAATAACAGCCAGAACCTAACAGATAGAAAAAGAAGCAAGGACAACAAATCTTAATTGCGATAGACCGTAGACCAAACCTCTCATAGAGATATTATGATGCATTTGAGAACGAAAATATCAAGTATAACCAATTGCAACGTCCGTTAGGATACGTGCGTATGTTGCAAATCTCCAGCTACCACTTTCTATAATTATATTTTTTGCCTGAATTTAAATAAGCAAATACATATACTAATAGTAAAGTTATAAAGTTATAAGCAAAACCACTGAAAAGAAAACTGCAGAAACCTGTGTTTTTTTTACGAACAGGGATGCAAAATTCTTTGTTTGATAAATGTAGGTATCCGATTGGTCAAATGACTAACGATATACAGAGTGTTGCAGAAAAATCCGGCTTCGGCAACAAATAAAAACGAAATAGGCAATATAAACGAAAGTTGTATATGCAGAGACCCGACACTTTATTTAGCAACAGTTAGAGTTACATACTACAGTATTTTTCAATGTCACCGCCGCCGGCGAAGACGACCATCTTAAGGTGGGCGCGAAATGACTCACACGTCTTGGCGACTATGTTTTTTTTCTATAGCGGCAGACGCTTTAACCAGAGCAGCCTTCAGAAAGTCGACTGTGTTGTGGGCGTGCTTGTTGGTCTTGGCTCCTATCATGCTCCAGAACAAATTGTCCAAGGTGTAGTAGTCTTGTGAAGAGGGCGATAAACAGTTCGGCGACCAGTGGAGTGGAACATTGTTTAGTAGCTACGCCTGGGCCGTTTAGGCCTTTTGTGCAGGAGCGGTGCCCTGTTGGTAGGCGTAGAGGCGTTCGACGGCGATCGCGCCCATCCAGGTTTCATCACGCTCTTCAGCACCTTGGTATGTTGTTTACTTATTGTCAAATGTTGGATTTTGCTGCAACACAATATATAATTAGGTCTTGATAAACGATCTAAATAGAACTTGATCTTTTTGTGCTTCGCGGCTAACAGCTCTGCCACCGGATCCAGCACTACACCATCATCAAGAATAACAACTTCCCAGTGTCAACCCATACTCCTCGACTATTTTTCTGAAGTGGCAGGGCCCTTCGTCAAGAAGTGGTTATGTAGCACTGGTGTAAGTTGGCTATAAATCCTATCAAGCGAAATTCATTTCTTGGCACACTCCCCAACCGTAGAGTGATCTCCACTGTGGCTTGCGTACTAAGGGTACTTGCTACACGTTTTATGATCCATCAACGCGTGCTGTTGGGGAAAGTAAGTCAAGAAAATAATTCAAATACAAAAAAAATGTTCAGACCCCTATATGGTGAGTTTTCTCCGACGTATGAGTTCAGCCTTAATTTTGATATCATCGTAGCCATTAAAAGAAAAGCCTTCTTATTGAAAATAAAAGACAGAAAGTTTGACCTCTTCTGAAGTTATAAAACATTCGTTTTTCTTGATTCGAACTTTATGAACTCTCGGATAAAACAAAGAAGTGCGAAGTGAAAGATGTGTTTCGATTTTACTGCGTAAACATATGATATCATATTCATTGGTATAGTTCGGAATTAAACTCTTCGATGCCATCACATGAATTTGTCTTTAGAACCTAATTTACTTGTGCAATTACGTTTCAAGTGTGCACTGTGACACGCACTATGGTAACAAGACAACACGCAACATTCTTACAGATGTTTATCGAACTTACCTGTAGGACTAATATTGAAAATCCTAAACCAATGTCCAAGTATTTCTTTCTGCAGAAGTTTTCAAATTTTTTGTTTAAATCTCTGCTGATATTCATGTCGGTGAACATTTGATGCAATTTATTGGTAAATTCATAGCCACATGCTTGCTGGAAATAGAAATAGATTTTGGTCAACTGAATAAAGTCATTACAAAAAATAAACAAATAAATAGTATCCTGCATCATTTCCAGGGGGAGATTCAAGAGCTGCTCCACTTCGCAAGGCTCATTTCAATTGTGGGCCTGACTAGAATGTTAGTTGAAAATGTGTCACTACACTAGCACTCCAAATCAACGACTTTCCATTTTAAAATGGGGAACATCATACGCCCCTGCTGTCAGTTTGAATCACTATTGTTGAAATGTACGGGTTCAATTTGGAAATAAAACAGCTGCATCCAGACACCTACTGATCTTAAATCAATTTGTCCTTATCGGAAGCCAGTGTCTGGTGAGCAAATCACAATTAATGCCCAGTAATTTTATAAACCTTGTTTTGTCTTGCAAGCGCACCAGGACCGGGTTTAAATGCAGCATCTTGTATTCGTAAATGGTCATCCATTTAAGTAACAACTTTTGTTTTTCTAAGGATGTCGTTTATTGCTACTTACTTAATATAGCCACCGACACGACAAGATTGTGAAAATCAAACTCGCTAATAGATGCCCCACATCTGTAAATATGTGATGCTCACAGAATTCTTGTTTTAATGATTTGATTTATTAAAAAAAAAACTAAAATAAATACGTTGTCTCAAAGTGTTTATGTAATAGTTCCCAATATGTGTGCACTGGTGTGATAAATATACACAATGTACAGTAAAAATAGTATTATCTTAACTGTAACTGTGCACTGCAGCCGCAACAAAACTTACCACTTGCTGTTGGATATGTGACAATAATTACTGAGTGACGTACTTGATCTGTAAAAATGTGTAATCATTATAAATTAAGGGAACCTTTTCAGTATCATAGGGACCACATGAGATTGCACTCCCACTATTAGTACTTAAATCATTTAAAAACCATAATCAGAGTTTTAAAAGAATTGGAGAAATAATTATAATGAGGACACTTTTAGTTGTTTGAGGTTGCATATTTCAGTCTTCCTTCGAGACCAAACCAGAGTTTTTTAGGTAGGGTTCAGCCGACTTCCTTCGAATGAGGAAGTTTCTAGGGAATATTACATTTACAGGCGGTCCTCCAGTCGCATGTATATCCCGGTCAGGGGCGATGACGACGTGATATTTTGTAGTTCTTGCAGGGAGGTGTCGCTGTCCTCCCACATACAGCGTCAGGTACTTCCAAATGGTCACCCATCTGGTACCGACTAGGTTCAACGTTGCTTAACTTCGGTGATCTATCTAACTAAGAGTTTCCTTAGGGGCACCATTACCTTTTTTATATAAATAACCATTAATCCTAAGTTTTGGTGGATTTTATTTAAAAAGCTGAAAATATAAATTATTAATATATATATATATATATATATATATATATATATATATGCAAACGTTGTTAACATAACAATTCATAGCTTGATTATATATATTTTTCTATTTTTCTAATGATCTTTTTTGTGTAAACAAATATATATTTTCCATATGTATCATGAATGTTTTCGATTTTTCGGTGATGACAACACATTCTATTGATATAAACTGGGAGCCACATTTTCTTCTTTTAAACTTTTATATCTAAGATTAGTAGTACATAATCTTTTAATTACTGGACATTGGAGTTATTCATGGTTCAGAACTGTCTGTTTTACCAGTACATACACTTTTATTATGCTGTATCCGAGGTAGGTGCTCATCTTCACACTTTAAGGCTATAGCAAGCATTTAGCTGCGAGTGGTAGGATCCTTTGATAACTGCTATACAGAAAGTGGTCACAACAGGAGCGAGAACTTTATGTAAAATGATGTCTGTTTAAGTTGGAACCCTGTGCTGGGATATGACTTTCATTCATCTATTGCCTAACATTAGACTCATTTTGTCTATAGTGAATCTCAAGCGGTACTGACAACTTTGGTGCGAGATAATTGTGGTCTATATAAGTCGTCTAGATTTAGAGAAAAATAGCTAGTCGAGTTAGTCACCGGTAAGTGAGTTCTTGGCTTTGGGGCTGGGCAGAAAGTGGGTCTCCCAATAAGGGTTGTTGGCAAATAGACTGACTAGCATTGCTGTTAAAAAGAACTCCCCATTTTTGTAACGCTAAACAGCATAGGAGAAATTTGTTTTTAAGTAGTGTTTTTCATGGATCTGTGAACTTAAATAATAAGCATTATTAATTATTAATAACACGGTATTGTTAATTTATTTGCATAAAAACTCTTTAGTTTTCGCTAGCCGGATGCATCATCGTAGTCGCGTTTCGGAGTCGAAAAATTATCGATTACAGAGAGGCACATACACACAAAGACAATCACAAACCTCGTCTGATGAAACAAAAACAATTATAGAGATCAAGAAATAAAATTTAGTCTTGATGAGGAAAATCAAAAAAAAATTGCTCTTGTGTGAAGGAATGCGTATTCATTTTGTGTAGTCTCTTTTCGACTGTTGTAGCTTGTTAGCGGGTTTTGTTGAGCCTATGTGGGCAGCCATAGGAGCTGATATGTACAAGCATCAAAGTATGTCTTCAGTGTCTTAATAAATAAAATAAAATGTGCCTATGTCAACCTTTAAAACACTATACACTGTGGATGCGTAATGAATACTCTAACAAGTGAATTTAACCAGAGTGATTTCTCTCAGCATATGGTTGACCGATCAAATTATTCCGTGCTTCTTGACATAACACGACCAGGTAAATACACTAAATACAATTCTTATTTTGGATATACATACTTATAAGAAGTATGCATTTTCCAAAATTAGAATTGTATTTAGTGTATTTAAAAATAAAAATTCGCTGACCAAATTTTACAGAAAACGATCCTGTAAGTTGCTTTATTATTTAAGATATCCATTTTTTTCCTTCGACTCAGTATTTGACTTGAGAGACGCAATTTTGTTACTAGTATGGCGGTCACTGGCATTAATCGCTTCTTTCGCTAAGGGTCGTGCTTTCTGCCCCTTACAAGTAACAAAATGACGTCTCTCAACTCAAATGGTGAGTTGAAGGAAAATTGAATATTTTAAATAATAAAAGACAACTACTGGATTGTTTTCCGTAAAATTTGGTTACGGGTTTTTATCATCGTAACAAGCACTAATTTCCAAACATTAGAATTTTATTTAGCATATTTACCGGGGAGTGTTATCCCAAGAAGCACCAAAATAACTCTTTTTGATGTTTCGGAATTTTTTAGATGAGGGTTGATAATTTGTAGAATTTGGTATATTCGAACTACTGTTCTCATCTTGGGTGTTTTTATCACAAAGTTTCGGCAGATGTAACTTCCGACCTTCTTCAATCCTTAGTGCGGGCGATACGAAGAATTGCGAATTACTGAAGACTTCTTCCCAGTCATGCTAGATGGAACGAGAGCCTGCTACACCCGTAGGTTTAATAAAAGGTTCCGTTAGAAATTCCGTCCAGATTCCCGAGTTCGACAGAAAGATTCCCGAGTTCGACAAGGTACACCTGAAAAAGGTCGGTGGTTACATCGGCCGAAACGTTGTGATAAAAACACCCAAGATGAGAAGAGTAGTTCGAATATACTAAATTCTATCAACTCTTTTTAATATTCTACTATTAGAAATATTTGTTATTTTCCACGATGGTTTTGAATTTTCAAGCATAATTGAAACATGTTACCATTATAACAGTTGTTCGGGCCGACCAACATATAAATTATTAAAAAAACTGTAGCAAAGTATATTATTATAATACAAATAACACTACAATAATAAATGAAATCTTTTACAAAGTGATTTCAAGTTTGACCATTTACGAAAGCTTCTTTTATTATTTAGTTTTTAGTTATAAGAGTTTATTTTATTAAAATTACGTTAATATTATTAACCCATTCTATTTTGTTAACTTAAGCTATAACCAAACAGATAACAGTTTATTTAAAAGTCCCTATTCAATTGCCTCAACATGAGATCAGTTTTTTGTTTTCTTCATCGAGACATAAACGTGCGGGATGACGTCATAATGGACATGCCGTTGCATCGTATGCTAGCTAGAGGGATGCGATGGAATATTCAATTGGTCTTTTGGGGCCAGTTCATACAAGTGGCTATCCCGCGTTAAATGTCTCGTACGAATCGATAAGTATCAGGAGAGACGACCCCCGACGTTAGGCGGGGAAATGGTCATTTACAGGAATTTTAAAGTTAAATTGAATTTCATGAAAAATGCCAGTATACTGAAATCATATGCCCTTAATAGGGTTAAGATGAAAATTCATATACACTAAATGTACAAAAATAAGGAAATTCCCAAATGTTTACACTTTTATTGTCATTATGGTTATGACTACATATCAACAAACCATTTCATTATCACATCACTACAGTATAAATCTCTATGAATGAGTGGATGAAGTGTGTGAGGTGCGCTGAAGAAAACATCCTACCAGTAATATAGATAGCCCTGTTGTGCTCGCATACACTTAATGACAATAAAAGTGTAAACATTTGGGAATTTCCTTACATTTGTACATTTAGTGTATATGAATTTTCATCTTAACCCTATTAAGGGCATATGATTTCAATATACTGGCATTTATCATGGAATGTAAAGGCTATGCCTCAATACAATGGTAATTTTTAAGGTTTTTTAGAATTTTCTGGAAAACTAAGGTATATTGTAAACTGAAATTAAAATGCCATCAACTAGACCCTAGAACTTCTATCTCTGCCAAAAATCAGCTAAATCCATCAAATAGTTGATGAGATACAGGGTGGCACATACGTACGTACGTACACACGGATAGCACAAAATCATACCTGACCTTTCTGGATCTCTGGGTTGCCTTGACTAATGATGCTGAAATTCTACACACTTATAGAACCTATCAAAAAAAAATGTTGTTCAAAGTTTTAACTAATTTGGTTTATTGGTTTTTGAGTTATGATTGATCAAAGTAATGAGATTTCTAGCATAGGCCGTTTTTGAGTCTATTAAGGGATAGAGCGCTCTCGCGCCTCCCTTGATTCATTTAAGAAAAAACACTTACTTTTAATTTGTTTATCATAGATTCCTCAGCATCCATTGATGTAGAGAGGTTATAAATTAATCGTTTTGCTAAAAATCTGGAATAAAACTGAACAAAAAAAACGCAAATTAGAATAAAATGTGTTAAGAAGAGTAAATAAATAAAAAGGTTTTAAATATGTTGGGGCTCGCTTACCCCTGTAAGTAGACTCGCACAAGAGAGAAGTACATACTAGCCCTCCTATCCCCCCAAACAGAGTCCGATATTTCGATAGGCCGTCATTTCTCACTTTTTGCAAGAAATGAATTAAGCTTTGATTATAATCGGTTTATTGAGTTTAAAACATAATACCCCCCCCCCAAAAAAAAAAGAGTTCCTATTTACTTGTCTCCCAGTTTTTAATATGGGTAAATCTAACTCCAGAAAAAGAGGTACTGTGGATTGGGACAAACATTGAAATTGCCTCAGTCTAGAAGGAGTTCTTCTTGATATACCCACGACGAAAAAGATAAAGTGTATTATTTGAACAGCTTCCACACTTTGCTCCAAGCTAGAAGGCGATCGAGATGATATTTATTTTCCTCACTCCTTTTCTTGCAGCGCAACACAAATTTGTCCATGAGATTCTTACAAACGATCGATGCATTGATGAGACCCCCGTCTTGATAGTTTCCTTCGGTTCCGTAAAGTAGTCCCAGAGAAAAAAATTAGGGAGTGGCTGAAGCCTGGGCTGTGAGGTGCCTTAGCAAAATCAGTCTTGGAACTGATCACATAGTCTCTAAAGTGCTTTTTCAGCCAATGCTCGGACAGGTTTTATGGTTTGAGAGTTTGCTTCATCTTGATGTAACTAACTCTTTACAAGAAGTGGCGGGTACAGAGTCTGCAGCTCATTGTTGCGCATTGTCGCTTCTTTGGGCGTCTTGAATAGCTTGGACGATTGTCACTGGCTGCAGTGAGGTTCTCAACTGTCATGAATGCTCTTTTTGAAGGGGGCTTTTTCATATTTGAACTGAAGCAATTGGTCCATTTACAAAACGCCCAAGATATGGCTCTAGCTGCTTTCCTGACGGCTTCCTTTATTTCTGTGATGATCCGGGGTCTTCATGCGTAAATCTGTCTTTAAGGCAGCTACAGAGAAAGAGATCTGAAGTGAGTTGTCAAGGTCTGCAATATAGTGTGCCCACTCAAAATCAGTCTTGAACAAGATTACAGAGGCTCTAATTTTTTTTATCAACCAATCCTGCAGGGGATTCGTGATGAGAGAACGTGATCTATCTTGCTGTAAACAGAACTTTTATAATAAGGGTGTGCAGGTCATTTTGCGCACAGTGTTCCCAATTCTGCTGTACTGTCTCTCTCACGCTATCAATCAGCTAAGCTGTAAACTTCTTGGAACATCTTGATTTGTTTGAACGATTGTTACTGGCCGCTGTCCACTGCTCCATAGTGATACAGCCAGTCCCAAATATTCCTTTTCGCATTTGAACTGATTAACGAAATACACTGCAATTTTGTGAACGAGTCTGCCTTGTAGTAATATTTGCAAGCATATTATTTGCTACCTTTTTGCAAGACCTACTATAGATATCTTGTTGTGTTCACAGATGTAGCTTTATCCATTTTCTGCAAGATGCCGGTGTTGATGAATTAATGAAGGATATATGACAAAAAATTTACGCGGGGTCCGTGTTTTTATCATCCTGTATTCCAAGGAATCTCAACACTATAGCTTAGTAGACTATTTTTATATGACGGCTTTTCAGTAAAACAGTTTGTTGCGATACAAATGCTTAAGAATCTTGTTTACCCTACTAGTTGTCCCATAGCTGGATGAAATGAAGATGGATTCATACCTCTCCGCATGGTACAAATAAAAGTGATGAATCAGCTACAAAAGAACTCGAACACGACATAACGCATTCACATTCTCTGCCGGACACCACTGCATTCCCAATTAATATAGGGGAATAGTACCATTCATTATATTAATATTCATTTTTTAAACGTAATACCAAGTAGTGACAAAAATGCTGTACTTGTTTGAAAAAAAAGGGAAGTAAATAAGCTAAGACGTTGTATATTAACAGTCAGTAGTGGCTGAGGTCTAAGTTTGTGCTGTGCGGCAAGCGCGTCAGCCGTAGATAGCCACTGTGAAGAGTCTTAACAAAGATAACACATGCATGTTCGTGGATACAAACATATTATTAAATAATAATCTTAGCCTTCTTAAAGGGCGAGCACTCTAATTAGAAAGATGTACTTTCTGTCTAGAAAATATGCATGATGCTTTCCTTTGAAATTAAAGCCCCTTATCGCAAAAATAAATATTATATATTTCTTTCTCATTCACACAGTTGTCTCAGTGTGCGCGTCAGCTAGAACGTATGATCTCAATGGTAATTGCTTACTGAAGCTCGAACTACGTGCTGGGCACCAACGCGTTAACTGTATATAGTTACAATGATGAGGATTAACGAAGACGAAACATGCATATCGGATGATATAAAATAGCTATTGAATAATTATATATATAATGCCTATCTCATTTTTGAGAGACAGTGGAAAACCTCTCTAAATAAACAATACCGGGAAAGTAGAGTAAGGACTTGTCTTATTTCGGAGTTTTCCTTCACGTAGACTACGAATACGGAGGACGCGGGTGTGACGGGTTCGAATCCAGTTCTGTTCCACGGAAACACTTTCATAAAAACACACACTTGACTTTGTGTTTAATCTCCTATATATATATATATATATATATATATATATATATATATTTACAGTAATAAGCATTATTTATAGAATGATATCATAGCCATACATTTCGGAACATGTTTGAGTGGAAACAATAATTAACCCGACTTCCTCCGGACCTCCAAAAAGATTCGTTCTTTACGCCTTCATATTGTAGAGTGAAAGGGAATTTCAATCTGTAAGGGGCACGTGACTATATGCAAAAACCTTTTACTTTTTTGTACATACATGCATAAAAATATTTTGAATCTTGTCACCTGCCCTTTACGGATTGAAAATTCACTTTACACAATGAAGGCGTAAAAAACAGAACTTTTTCTGGGGGGTAGGGCAACTGGAGAACTCTAGCTAATTACAGCTACGACTGAAACATGTTCCGAATTTAGTCATGGTATTTTGGCATATTTACAACCTTTTACTATAGATAAATAGCTCTGTTTCGTATTTAGCACTATTACATCAGTACAATAAATATTTACTGTATTTATTTAATAGTTCTAAATACGAAATAGCGCTATTTCTTTTTATTTATTAAGATGTTGGGATTTGAGTTGTAAAATACTTGGAGAAACTCTCTAGAAAACGCTCTAGATGGGCACTGTAAGTGTAGCATTAACACAGCATGACGTCGCTAGCTATAAATGCATCCTTCCTTTCATTAAGTTGAACGATCTCTTGACGTCATAGCCACCGAATAAGTGTTCAAATTATCACTTTTTAGCTAGTTATTTAGCGGTGGCCGTGTGGGTCTAGATGTGGAGATTTGTAATTGTAAAATACTCGGAGCCTGGAGTTTCGAATCACGCGATCAGTAATGAATAGTTATATCTCTATGCTGACGAGTTTCCATTAAAAGGACGAAACGTATACGCACATAGATAATAAATAAAAACAAATATTATATATATATATATATATATATATATATATATATATATATATATATATATATATATATATACGTAAGACCCGACATATCACGTATAATTTTCCAATTCTACTTGCTAACACATGAAATATTAATAAAAAATACTCACTCGCTGATAGAGATCTTTATCTTCTAAATACCTGAACACAGTTATGCCATTATCGAGTTTCTCATCCAATTCCATTTCAGAAATTTCCCTAGGGCTTTGCCTAAGAATATTATCATAGTATTTTGCTAACTGCAATAAGACAGAAAAGATTATGTTGAACAAAAAGGTGACTCATTTCTACGTCTTTTTTAACAAGCATTCAATGTTTTTGTAACCTCGTTCAAATCATTTCTTCAGAGTATTAATTCCAGGGATAGATATTTAGTCAAATTGTCAAGGCTACCAGGTCATCTGTGATGACCTTCTGGCAGATCAGGAATCACAAATTTTGTACATTGATGCATATACCCTCCATCACGGTTCACGTTTGCAAATCACCAAACTGTTCATGATCTACGTCTAGTGTTGGTATCTTTAATTCTTTATTGAGAATTACCATTGAAATGGTCTCAGATTCCGACGCTAATTATCCAGCGAAATATAGAATTGACATCGACGGATAGCAACCTCCAGAAATAGCGTGCACTCCTAGATTTTGCGTACGTTACCGACAATATTGTCTTACCATGGTTTAGATAGAAACAAATTATTGTGAGATCGATGCGTTTGAGTGGATAATATGCGGTTGATTCTGTTTCTCATCGGGATGTTATTTTGATCTTCAGGCATCAGCTAAGGTTTAAAATTAAGGGCAACAGAAAAATATTAGATGACATATAAATAAAAAAGAGAGGTGATGACTAGTAGCATGTGCCCCTAAAAGAAGATAAGTATGAACATTTCTTCCCTGTTTAGTGATGGCACATTTGACCCTCCACAACAAAATCAAATAGCGTATTATGATTGGATAGACATCCTTTTCAAAAGCAGACAACATCATGAAGGGTAGAAAGTCCACTATGAATATAAAGAAAGAACGTGTTTAATAACTACATCTGTTATGACATATGGTAGCGAAACAAAGGCACTTAATAATGCAGCAATAGAACAGCTAAGGGTTACACAATGCATGATGGAACCAATTATGCTCGGCACCAGTCTACGTGGAATACAAAGACACACCTGGATAAAACAGCAAACTTTAGTAAATGACATCAGCATTGCTATACGAACGACAAAACATAGATTGGCAGATCAACTTTCGAGATATACAGACAACAAAACGAAAACACAGAGCGACAGAATCGACCCCAAGACAATGGAAAATACTTATACGAATACCACAATCCAGTGGGGAGATGACCTCGATCGCTAACTTGGCTCTACTTGGCCATGTCTAGCCAAGGACAAAACAAGGTGGAAGAAAACCAAAAAGGGATTCCTCCTCCAAGAGCGATCAAAAAACCTAATGATGATTATGATGATTATATATATATATATATATATATATATATATATATATATATATATATATATATACATATATATATATATTCAGTAAATACATAAAACAGTGCTCACTGCATAGGTAGAGCTTAGTATTATAGTATATGTATGGCAAATAAGCTACATAGGGGCGTTTATGTTTTATTTTCTAAGGAAATCAATAATTTAACCCGATTATTTCCTGTGCCATATACTTTCCTGTTTTAATACTGTCACACAACTTCAGTATTTTCATACTATATATATATATATATATATATATATATATATATATATATATATATATATATATATATATATATATATATATATATATAGTTCGGCAGCAAGTAATTTCTTATGCAAGCGTCGTTAAAGACCACTGATGTTCTTCTTTTCAGGATCTTTCTTGTCAGTTTCTCGACGCGGCGAGCGATTATTCGGTTTTCGGGTGTTAATTGGTGAAGTATGGCACCTAACGTTGTGTCGTGGGCCATTCCTCTTGCGCTATATATATATATATATATATATAGTCTCGGAAGTTTCTCAACCATTAAAACTATATTAAAAAAAAAAAAAAAATTATAGTCCCAAGTCTTCCAGTGGAAAATCACTCATGTAAGTCAATTTATTTTTTACAGTTATTATATTAGTTTATTTCTAACACTATTTTAAGAGATCATCAGTTGTTTACCATGAAAAACTGTTTCGGGAATTTAAAAACAAGACAGTATTTAATTTCATGGCTTCCCAGCAGAGTTGATCAGACCCCACTTCCCTTAAAAGACAAAAACATAAACGTTCCTTATACTAAATCTACGTTTTGTTCCAAATAAATGTTTTGTTTACTTATATTAGTTATTTAAGACATAAAAAAAAGTTGTCTTTACCTGTGCTGTTCGTCTGTCTAATAAAATTTATCCGTTACTTACAAAAATGTTGCTGCATTTTAAAGTGTTTGGACGAATCCATGACACTATTATTTAAGTGATTAATGTATTATTTTTAGTTTTATATTATAAATATAAAAAAC
>OY744538.1:37771917-37856917 GCA_963556195.1 Sepiola atlantica | reverse complement strand
CTTGTCACCGTTCACACTCAACGGCATGTTCTGATGGATACTACATTTTATAGACCGGTATCGTTTTGGCCTTCGGGGCTTGATTTTCGCCGGTCTATGGGGTTGCCCTGTGCAGTTCTAGGAGGTCCACCCTCCCAGGTTTTGCTTTCTCACCTTTTGAGAAGGGGTTAGTTTATTACTAATCGCCTGAGGCGCTCCTACCGGGGAATGCCGACGGGACTACCCAGGCATTTTTAGGGTCACAGGTGCTCTTCCTCTAGGGTGCTGAATTATCAAATCCCACTTTCCGACCTTGTGTCACATTTTACTTTATGGGAGGTAGATAAATACCCACTAAAAAAGATGGATCATGTCATAAATATGCGTTCATCCTTTATGACATGATCCATTTTCAGTAATATATATTTATTTCAGTAATATATTATTTTTATATCTTTATATATTATTTTTATATCTTTATATGTTATTTTTATAGCTTTATATATTATTTTTATCTTTTCAATAACATATCTTATATAGTATATATCTTTCTTGATATTAATTATTCGGAAGAAAGACAGTGAGACATAAAGAAAGAGGGAGAGGAAGAGGGGGAATATAGTGAAGAAAAAGAGATATATATATAGAGAGAGGAATAGGAGAGAGAGAGAGAGAGAGAGAGAGAGAGAGAGAGAGAGAGAGAGAGAGAGTGAAGAATTATTTGCGGGACATTACCAATCCCACCATCACAAATACACATCATTGAACGCATACACACATCGCTGTAAAATTAACGACATACTTGAATTAACAACTTTAAAGGCAACAACTTACATTCTTCCCTTTGAGATTTTGCACAGCTTCAAGACCAGTACGTCTGATGGCATTTTCGACCTTGTCAATTAAGTAGTGCAAGCCATTTTGGATTGGTTTCAGTAAAATATACATATTACTTAAATCTGAAATAGCACAAAAGATATCATCAGCTAAGAGTGAAATATGATAAATTACAACATCCTTTTGCAAAGTCATCAAACAAAAGGGAATCCAAAGGACCTAATTTAAAAACGGGGAATCATCCGACGTCTAAGTTTATATCATTTTCATTGATAATAGCTTTAGATAGGTGGGAGTGGGAGACATAAAAGAAGCACATTCTTTGTTTAATTGTATTTGTTGAGAGGGCTATGAGAGCCGATTCGATCAATCGTCGCGTAGATTTGTTTTGTTATGGTTTAATTAAAGTGGCGTTTTTAAAGTCAAAACAATGATCATATTCCATAGTATGAGAATATAAAGCGTTGAAAATAACCAATTTAATGATGGATCATCCTAATTCTTATCATTGGCTATAACCAATAGAAATACAATTCCATTGGTTTTTACTATTACATGTGACTGTGTTCATCCGCTGATTGGGATGTACTCAACTTAGTAGTTCAATATAAGTTATTGTTATTTATACTAAGAAGTTTTATTGTTGGATAATGGTCCTATGGGAATGGACGTATCTGTTGGAAATCGTTGGTTTGACTTGCGCGAGATAACGCGGGTGCAGTCGAGTGCAGAATAGGGCTTGTTCTCACAGTCAGAGCTGACAGACGTGACAAGGTTACCGTGTGACGAGACCCCAGATCAAGGGTCGGTCTGCACCTGCGAGAGGCTCTGTGACGTCACTTGTTCTCGTGAAAAGCGAGTTTTAGTCAGTCTGATTCGGAAGGCGTGCGATTCACGATGTAAAAATAAGAGAAATTCTTCCCTTGAGGGAATACAAGCGAGGAAATCCTTTTCCCCCTCTCTATGAATGGTTAAGAAAACATTGTTAACTAACTACGATAAAGTAGTGATTTGCTCTCTCCCTCTCTCTCTCGACGTAGTGAATGACTCCCAGTTGAAATAACAACGCTTGTAATAAAATGAGTTAAATTTAAAAGAAGAGTTTGTCTTCGGAGTGCGTCATGAGGCATTTGTTGCAGACACGGACGGCGTGGTTCACGGCAGGAAGGAAAGTACCAAGAATTAATCCACTAGACGACATACGACCGACCCTCTACAGGCGAGGGAGAAATCTAAGGTATGCAGCATTATCAAACTCTCCTAGAAACTGGCCAAGTCTAAAAATGAATAAACCAGCAGTGATAAGTGCATATATGCCATAGTCTCAATATCCTAGTTTCGTATTGTTTAGATGAGGGTTTATAATCTGTATCATTTTGATTATACGAACTACTATTCTCATCTCAACTAAGAAATGTTGCGAATATAACAACTATTATATTCACAACATTTTAGCCAATGTAACCTCTGACCTTTCTTCAAGTGAATCATTTCGAATTTGGGAACCTTTTATACTTACTCCAGCATCTTTATGGCGATATCGGTAAGCTGTATAACATTTTGAATTGGATCCTTTATTTAATACACGAGGGTAGATTGTTCTCATTCCGTCGGTCATTGCTGATTAAAAGTGTTAATTTCATTTTATTATTATTAACACATAATAACAACAAATGAAAAATTCTCTTTCTAATAAGACTGGACCGGTACTGGTACAGCTTTTGAACCAGACAAAACCGACTTTAGCCGACGCAGAATTACGTAAACAGGCGGAAAAGGCCGAATGAAAATTAAATGGCGTCAAAATCAAAACTAGGCGGCGTTTCAACACAAAATAGATTTAAATCACATAAAACACTCACCGTTTATATTTATTTTATGAACAATTGTTTATCATTAGACGAAAATAAAATAATTAAACAACTTTTATCATTTTTTTTCATCAGAAAGTTAATTTATTTTTCGATACTTGTCCAGCTTTTGAACCAGACAAAAATCGAACCGTTTTTCATCCTAAATTTAACGAAACTCTAAACTAATCCTAATCTACTTTTATTGCCTTTGGTAACAGTTATTTGTTGACTATTTGTTTTATTTTTATTTTTGCTCTTTTTTTTCTGAGTAAAAAATTCTTGACAATCGTAAAGTTACGATTAAATCAATCTACAATTTAACTTGTCGTCTGCTTTTATCGATTTCTGATATGATAAGCACTTTAGCATCTTCCGGCTTTTTACATTTTTAGCATCTGTGAGTGTATTATAATATTAGTCTTCTAAAAACTTCATAAAAGTTATCCATTCTAAAAATAAAGTATCATTTGACAAATTTTCCGCTTTTCTAGCGACCATCCTGTAGCAGATGACTACTTAAGAATCTTAACAATCATCACTTAATTCTTTGCTGAAAATATTGTTTCCGTTCTGTGTTGGGGCCGAAATGGTGGTAATGTAAATCAGTCTGTGTTGCATGGCGCGTTGGGTTAATTAGTTAGCGTCATCTAAATTACTGATAATGGTTTACAATTACCAAAAAAATAAGAGAGAAAAATATAGCGGATTTCAACTAGATATTTTTATTACAGTTTCAGCAAACAAACAAAAACAGACAAATCAAAATATGAGTTAATCATTAAATTTATTCATACACACCTGATCTAGCAGAGCATTTTTTTCTGATTATAGTTTTCTAAATTATTAGAATAACAATTGGTGAGTGGAACGAAAGGTGACAGGTAAACTTTGAAAATTGTTTGAAGCGAAAGTCTTAGTAATGTGTAGCCCCCCCCAACTCTTAGTATTTTTCTGTATTTCTGAGATTAGGTATTTTCATTATGGATTTCAATGTTCGGACTGACTTCCTCATATTGGCTGCCATGCTCACAACGTTTCGGCCGTTCTGCCCTCCGGTCTTCATCAGGTGTCCTGTATCGATATAGGATACCTGACGAAGGCCGGAGGGCAGAAATGCCCAAACGTTGTGAGCATGGCAGTCAAGATGAGGAAGTCAGTCAAAACATTGAAATACATAATCGCCAACCTTGTCATAAAATATAACTCGCGTAATTCAGTTTAATACAGAGCGAACGACTAACACCTACACATGTCGTAGGGCTTTACAACTGTCAAAGAAATGGTTGGGAAAAATACTGGAAGAAGTAAAGTTGGCGGAGTCCTGCTTCTTCTCGCGTCTCAAAAAAACCCGATAAGAGATGACGGACAGGGACTTACCTTTTCGTCTATCAAGCTGTATCATCTCTTCACAAGCCGCATGAAACAAGTGAATATGATCATCAACCAATTTATTCTGGGTTTCCTGACTGACTTTCTCATAAGATGAGGGGTGTAGAAACTTTCGACTCCGCATATTTTCCTGACGTATTTTCTGGATCACCTGAAAAACGAAATAAGCAAAGAACTAAAAAAGTCAAAGAAAAAAACTTTGAGATGATTTAGTATCCTCATCTTTTAAAACGTTACCAAAATTAGAATTTATCTTTTATATACTACTGAAGTTTGATATTACTTGCTTGTATATTTGTATATTTGTCCCGGTACAGACTAGATAACGTCACCTGTATGTGACATCCTCAATTAAATAAGATGGAGACGACCGTAAACGGTGGATTACGTCACTAAATATAACGTATTCTATTAAAACAGATATTCGGTCCAAATATCAACCATGACCGAAAATTTAAAAGGCAATGTCAAAGATCAAGTCCATTCATTTGCGACCAAATGAGCAAAGTAGTGAGTCTCTAATATGAAGTAAAATTGAAGTTGTCGCCAAGAGTATAGCTTTCAAATTTCTCGCGACTTTGACCATTACATTTACCTAGAATTTACTAAAATTAAATAATTATACAATGACCAATATTTTGACCAAGTTTAGTTAAGCTTGGTTTGGCGATAAGGACACGAGGCTTTACCCATAAAGCAAACAAACTCGACTGAAAACATAACCATGGAAGAGGTGATTTTTTTTTCGCGATTAATTAAATATATATTGAAATAAAAAAAAAACTATGGAAAATAAAAATGAGTTAAAA
The DNA here is from genome assembly GCA_963556195.1 of Sepiola atlantica. Classification (NCBI taxonomy): domain Eukaryota; kingdom Metazoa; phylum Mollusca; class Cephalopoda; order Sepiida; family Sepiolidae; genus Sepiola; species Sepiola atlantica. The sequence goes on along the minus strand of OY744538.1, from coordinate 37,852,050 downwards.
AAATCTTATTTAAAATTCATTGTGAACATGACTATATTTAAAATTATTTTTCTCTAAGGCCTCCACTCAGAAATATGTCTCCGCCCGGGAAACTCCAGTTAAATTCATCTAGTTATTTACGAAATCGTGAGAGAATAGAAGACATATAAAGACATGAAAAATTGAAGATGTTAATACCTTTTCCATGTAATCTGAACAGTTGTATTCACTCCTAAGTTGTGACGCTATTTGCCGATAATATTCACTCGTTTCTTGAAGAAACCGATTTTCAAAGACATTTCTGTAGAACTGCAAAAGGAAATAAGAAAATAAACGACATGACATTGATTTGACCTTTTCCCCTTGTCAATACCAGCCGGAGATATACATTAAAACAACCAGAGTCTACGGTCTGGTTCGCTAGGAGGCCGACACTTCTGTCTGTTCTCTCTTATGAGTCAATCGTGGCAAGCATTACGTTAATTTTTATAAGAAGGCCTTCATGCTAGACGTTGTCACAGGCTTTTGATATATCAAGCGCTACTGTCCTAGCTTCACCTGCTTTGTCCAGTGTATGGTATATGCGTTCAGAGATGACCGTTAAGATATCCACAGTAGAACGGGCTTGCTTAAATTGATACCGATGGTCAAAAAGAAGTTTGGCTTTTACTAGGTGGTGGACTAACACTATATTAATTAGTAACTTTTATTTCTCCATAGTTAAGATTGTAATTTCTGTGGTTTAAATGAGTAAACAGAACTTAAACTATAGCCTACCTTACCTTGTGGGAGAAAATGTAATTTCGAAAATAATCTTTTATTTGGAATCTATAACGATAGGCGTAAGTGGGTTGGAAGAGGTGACAAATTATCGGAATAAGAGAGAGAGAGTATAACACTTAAGGGAAGAGGTGTATGTGGATATCGTTTTCTTTCTTTTGGTGAAGTATAAAGATTGGCCATAGTTAAAGCTTGGATTTTAATTTCTTAGCTTTACGGCACATCAACCCTATAGTTAATTTAGTACCATACAATGTATTTCTAAGTAGCCATTTTATAACTTGTAAAAAGTTGTTTAATTGTATCTTAAGAAAAAGAAGAAATATATTAGCAATAGTTAAGATACGAAGGACAGTGTAAAGAAAGAAAGAGGGTCAAGCTGTTAACTATACAATGATTCTGATTGGGTTATATTTCAAGCAGGTTTTGTTTCAGAGGCTTCTCATGGTGTTATGAGATTTATCTTTCGCATCACTAATGCCAACTGTCTGGAAACCATATGCAACTGGTCAATATAATTTTGCATATTGAATAGTAGACGAAGGACGAACTCTGAAGTTACGAGGTTAGACTTCAGAACACTAGCAAAGTAGGAGCTCCAGCTTGGGAAGCGGAGAACAGTTAAATTAGAACAAGCCGCGCGTGCGTGGTCCCCCTCTGTATGGGACTCGATGTGGCGAGTGTAAAATGCAATACATTTTAGCAATTTGGGGCATTTTTGATCCCCTTTTGATCCCCTGGGCGGGCGAACCAGAATTTTTCTGAGGTCAAGAATGCTCATTTTATATCCAGAACACTTGCCTATACATTTTGGCCACGTTTCAGAAAAATTGAATCAAACGTTATGGGAGAAAAGGGTCATTTCTTGCCATTTTGGGGGCTTTTGACCCCCTGTGGGCGCGAACCAGATTTTTTCCAAGGTTAGCGATACGTATTTTCTATTAGGAACAATTGCTTCCACATTTTGGCCAGGTTTCAGAGAAATTGAATGGATGGATGAAAAGTTATGGGGCGAAAATGTCATTTTTTTCCATTTCGGGGCCTTTTGACCCCTTGGGGGATAACCAGATCTTTTTTTCCACAATCGGAGAATGTCACTTTCTAACCTGAGCAAAGTTACAACTTCATGCAAACTTTTAGATAAATTCAATGGATAGTTGCGGAGAAAACTCCGGACGGACGGACGGACGGACGGACATGCCTCAAAACATAAGTCCTCCGATTTTATAAATTAATAACATGGCTTACGCGCTTTTTTGTTATTTGAGAAGAAAAGAAACAATAAAATAGTTCGAACTATTAACAGTGTTTTGTGGTTTTACAATCGATCGGCCGCTACGCACGTGTTTGAAAATTATTACGACCAAGTATGGATGTAGGACATACAACCAAGTAATAGAAATTGAGTATATACAGAATTGTTTACTTACTTGTACTGGTTCCTTCTTCTTATATGATTCTACACTAACAAAAGAATCCAACACGCCATGCAACACAGCCTGATTGACAGTACCACCATTTCGGTCCCTACACAAAAATAAAACATTTTCAGCAAAACATTAATAGGCCAAAGGATTTAAAAAAAAATACGTATTAGGGTTTAAAATGAATCTTTAATATATACTAGAATTCGGGGTGGATGTGCCCATAGTTCTAGTATATTAAAAAAGATGATTTGTTCAGATCCCCAAAGTTTTTAAGTCTTCAAAGCAATTTTGTCGATATTTAATTACATATCATGAAAATAATTTTTTTACAGATATTCAATGTCATAAAGTCAACGAATCAACTTTCCCAATAGTCAGTTTCAATTATCGAAAAAAAAAACATTTAATCGATCAATCATGTTTTGACGGTATAAAAGAAACTTTCTCAAAATTCAGTTAAAAATATAGAAACGTAAGATTTTTACAGATCTTCAATGTTTTCACTTATCCTAAACAATGTTTTCACTTATCCAAAACAATGTTTTCACTAGCCACTCAAAAATAAAGAAAAAAAACTATGCTTACAGATCTTTTGAATTTCGCAAAACAATAATTTCAATATTCAGTTACAAACATAGAAAAGAGACTTTCTTTTCAAATTATTCATATTTTGAAAAAAATAAATAAAAAATGTCTACTTACTTTTGAATTTCATGGGAAATCAGCTCTGTCAATTGTCCGTGCAAAGGAGCAATCATGTGACGTTTCCAGATATGAAGGAATAACTAAAAGTTCAATAAAGAAATACTGTTTACATACTTTTTAATTGCATCAAGATCCCACCCTTTCACAGTTGAAATCCCCAAATTCCGGAAAGCTTCCTACTCTAATAGCTTCTTTCCTCGTACTACTAGACTTTGGAATTCTCTTCCTGCTTCCTGTTTCTCTGACAGTACTAACATACAAATATTTAAATGGCATGTGAACAAATATCACGCTAAATAACTCCCTATATTGGATTCCTTTAATCCCCCTACATATAAGTGGCATTGTCCCTTGTTTGGGGTCACTTGGATAAAAAGTAAATATATATTGATACGTTAAATAAGTTAAACCAAGTTATTAAACAGGTGGAAAAGCTGGTTTGCTGAAACATTGGCATCTTTGCCGAATGAAATACCGTTATAACTTGCTCCCATGTTGGAAGTGCTCTTGTAATAAACTTTCACATATATTAGTATAAAGAAAGTGGGGAAGGGTGTTTTTATAGATATATATTTATGTATTTTCTGGTCTTGAGGATAATTTCTTCCTGGTTTAAGTATGCATTCTTTTTCAATCAGTAATGTTTAGGTCTGTGTCATCATTGTTTTATCAATAAAACGTAATGGAATTAGTTATTTGCCTTTTTTGTTTACCTTTTCCGCTGTTCTAACAATATTAATGCATTATTTGGGTACTTCTCGTAAAGTCGGTTCTCTCTATTGTTCCCAACTTTCTCACACCTTAAGATATTCTCTCTCTCTCTACAAATTTACTATAGACCATGTATGGAGTTCTGTTGTCAGATTTAGACTGATGAATCGCTGTTCAATTTGAAGGTTCTTGATAAGGTGCAGAAGCACTGTTCACCCTCTCTCACGCAGACGTTTGACTCGTTGGTTAATAAATTCACTGTTTTGATATCTCATTGTAATACAGATTCATATTCCAATAGCTTCTTTTTAAAGAACTGCAGGCTTGTGGAACTCTCTTCCAGCTAACTGTTTTTCTCCTACCTATAGCCTTGGTCTTTTCAAGACTAAAGCCAATAGGCATCTCGTGTCTCGTGTCGTGTGTCTTTGCGATAATCATCTTTTACTATTATTAGTTCCTTACCTCAAATGGCTTCGTATCTTTTCTGTAGTGATTTCCATAAAAATAAGGTTATTTGGATCCTTTCACAAAGTACTATTTAGAAAGTCAGGTCTGCTTTTCTTACCTACTACAAGTTACGTGTAGACTAGTACTATCTATTCTATGGGCAGGCTCTCGATAGCTAAACTGGCAACTATATACGGTATGCATTGGTTAGCCCGATGTTGTGGGTGTGTAGACACCCAAACCACACAGAAAACAAGACCTCTCAAATGGCGGATGAGGTCAATATGGACCAACAACCATCCATACTCATGGAGAATCGGAAATGTACATTAGATTTATTTCTGCAGCCAGGTAACTCTCGCTTTTACTTTACTTTTGTTCCTAAGTTCAAACATTCCATGAGCAATGTTTCTTGCAAAGCAGAAATTATTGTTGTGTTTAGTGGGAAGTATGTGGAGATTTTCAACCGTCTCAACTGTCAATACCTCCATCTTATTTACTGGTATCCTCGAGTGTTTTATCTTTAATAAGTGGTGACTCAATAGTAAAAAAAAATGTCTCAACTTTACACTTACATCATATAATCACAAGGATACCATCTGAATCCTTTTGATCAGTTTGAAATAAATCGGACAAAGCGTGTTCAGCTGAGACTTCTTAGTCGATGACCCAAAATAAAGACGAGACTATATCGTAGAAAAATTAATTTATGAACGTATATAATTGTTACGATCAGCCTAAAATAAAAAAAATTAAAATAATACTGAGTTACTTCCCTTGCACCAAAGAAGAGAGAGTTGCAGTGAGGAAAGTCGGCCACTAGAATTTGGGAGATAAACATAAGTGCTTCGCGATCACATACTTTAATCATAACATTTTTAGCGACTCCTACAGTACTATTTAATCTGTAAATTTGTTAAATAAATCTGTTAAGGGTTATAGTCAGTCCTTTTATCATTTTTGGTGTGTTAATAAACCAATAAAAACGGTTATTATCAGGCTAAACAATAACGTCTAGTAAGAGTTATTTAATAACGTAACGTAGTATGTTCTATCAACCTCTAAGTCTATGACCAAGAATAAAACCGATGATATGTAGTAGAATAACTAATGATATTGATATGGATTTATATAATTTCTAATAAGAGTTATGTAATAACGTAATGTGGTATAATAACAACAGCAGGACTACGTTCTAACAACTCGAACCTTTCTCGAGATGTTGCCTAACATCAGACTTCGGATGATTCCGCCTTTAAAAGCCCAGTGAACGCACGGGAGCATCGGGCATAAATGTCCTATTCCTTACATGCTCTGGCTTTCTATCTATACGATGTTCGACACGCCAGGCAAAGACAAACGCCCTTCGCTTGAGAACAACGTAGACCTTCCTAGCCCTCTCCGCTGCCAGATCCCACTTCTGATTCGCCATTTTATGCCACATATAATTCATTGAAATTATAAATGCCGACATAATCCTTGACTTCATTTTATATCAAGTAATGGTAAGTTTTAGCATACCCGACAATCAGGGCATTCTGCAATCCCTAGAGAGAGAGCATCACAAAAGCAAATTTTCACGAGTATCTGCGAGACTTTATATAATTGTATGGCTGCATTTGTACTGGATAGATGTATCTTTAGAAAAAAAAAATGCCATATTTACAAATATAAGGATACTAAACGTACTCGTGACTCGTAGGGTAATAACCACTACCGCCATTTATTCTACTTTGACTTTATTCGACAATTCATAAACTGTGACATTCATAAACATTTTATTGCATAACTAAAAATAATGAGTCTCTTTACTTCTATCTTATTATTATTTACTCACTGATAATTTTCACACAAGTTTGTAACAGTGATTACTCACTGGCAATATTAAGTAGTGTTCCCTGGAGTCTGAGTGACAACACGTCTTCTCCAATGTCCACCATTCTGCACTTCTTACGATACCCATTGCAAATCATTTTGCGTTATCGCAAAATCTGTTTACCATTAAATTTTCACTATCAACGGCCGTTGGTCTTCTCTGGAATTTGAGTGGCAATAAACTTTCTTAAGGTTTCAGCGCTCTCCAAACCCATCCAGTGGAGGTCTGCTTTGTGCTCTCCCTGCTCGGTCTTTTCATCCTCCTGAACTCTCCACGAGAATGTGTTGTGGTACCAGCCGAGGCTGGTTTCAGCACATGCATGAGTGTATGTTTTTATTTTATTTTTGTGTGTGCCAGTGTGTATAGAGATTATTAATATTTTTCACTTCCCTTCGGCTCCTGTGATATTCTTTTTATATGTTTTGTTCTTTGTCCATTTAGAAGTGTCTGTAATAAGTTATCGTTTGTTGGTTTTTGCCTTCAAGGATTTCCCTTAAGATATTAGCTATTTTGTGTTATTAAAGTACATAGGAACAAAGCCTTGGGGAAGAAAACGTTGATAAACTCACATTTAGTAAAATAATGATTGTTTTATATATAGATATAGATGTTGTCGTCAACACTCTTCAACATCCTCCTTGAGCGAATCATGTCAGATGCCCTTGATGATCACGTCGGCACGGTCAGCATTGGTGGACGAACCATCACAAACCTCAGATTCGCCGATGACATTGATGGACTTGTCGGAAATCAAACAGAACTTTCTAATCTAGTGAGCCACCTCGACAGAACATCCACAAGGTACGGAATGGAGATCAATGCTGAAAAAACGAAGCTGATGACGAATAGTGGACAACCATTATCAACAACGATAACAGCCAACGGCCAAGAACTGGAAACCGTAAACCAGTTCAAATACCTTGGCGCTATACTCAGCAACAAAGGATCCAAGACTGAAATCCTGGCAAGAGCAGCACAAACGGCAGCAGCACTTGCAAAAATGAAATCAATCTGGAAAGACGGAAACATTAGTCTCCGTTGCAAACTGAAGCTGCTGCATACACTAGTATTATCCATCTTTTTGTATGCATGCGAGTCATGGACCTTGACAGCTGAGCTCCAAAGAAAGATCCAAACGGTAGAAATTAGATGCTACAGAAGAGTGCTTGGCATCTCTTACTCAGACCGTGTCATAAACGAAGAAGTTCGCGCGCTCATCAACGCAAATCTGAACAACTACGAAGATTTACTGACAACTGTAAGAAAAAGAAAGCTTGGATGGTATGGTCACGTGACAAGGGACAGTGGTCTCTCCAAAACCGTCCTTCAGGGAGCAGTGCAAGGCAAGAGAAGGAGAGGTAGACAACACAAAAGATGGACGGACAACATCGAAGAGTGGACGGGCTACAACTTCGCTACAACCCAGTCCATTGCCCATGACCGTCAGAAGTGGAGACAGCTGGTGTGGAGTTCGTTTGTGCAGCGCCCCTACGACCCAGGAGAGGGGTAAGGGACCAAGTCAAGTCAAGTCAAGTCAATTCAAATATTACAATGAAAATATATGTATACGATTAATTTTGCACAAGTTGGAGAAAAAATCAGGTTAATACCTTTGCCAATAGTATTATTATGTAAATGACCACAGAATGTAAGATTTGTTTTGAACTCCAAATACGACAACATCCATTATGTGAATCATGCATTCAATAAGGTGGTTGGGCATACAAGTCAGAAAGCTTTCGTACGCGCCCACGCAAACAGTCACTTTATTTCGAGAATGCTTGTAAAAATTACCAGACTACCTACACACATGCATTTGTTTAAAGTGAATTCTGCAGAACACTACTTCCACTCTCGCAACCAGGTAAGTGGGAGAGAAGAAAAGAGATAGAGAGAGAGAGAGAGGGGAGAGAGATAGAGAGAGAGGGGGAGAGAGAGGTGGTATAAATTATATAACTAATTTAAATTTAAAAAAAAACTCGTTTAGAAAAGTCTTACGAATTTTCTCCAACTCTCAGAAAAAGAGAAAGCTTAATATTTCTTGATACAATGAAACAGAGCTTAACATATAGGTATACATACATTTATAATGACATTCAAATCAAGTTTCAAAAAAAAGAATTTTGTATGCTGGTTTCACGCAAGTTTCGAAGCATTATTTAGTATTTTCTTCTGAAGAGAAGCATCTGTGCTTGCTTATCGACTTTCATCTCGTGTTTTGCCTTGATATAGTCTTTTAACTGCAGGGACACTACATATGTAGATGATCCCGAAAATGTTTTTTTTTCTAAAATAGAAAACCTTGCAGACTGTGATAATAAATACATTTTAAATTAAAACGTATTCATGTTTTTCTGTGGGGCCCAGTATCAAACTTGGATACTTGGATAATTGGATACTTGGATACTCTTCAGGAAAGAAAGCATCTCCGCATGTAATTCCCGTTCCATGCTTGGTCTTATAGTCTCAGTAGACGCATGCGCGGGTCGAACAGTGTATTTCCTACTGAACCAGCACTTTTCCCGTTTGTTTTTAATGTCATGTGTGTCTTTTGCACTTAGAACTGAATTGGGAAACTCATTCCAGTTGTTCACTACTCGAAGTCAAAACGAATACTTTCTGATGTTGAGTCTGCTACGCTTCTTCATCAATTTGAAATTGATTCCCCATGTCCTTTAGTTAGTATTTAGTGGTAGAAGCTATTCCTGGTTGATATTAACGTTCTCAACTCCCGTAATTGAAGACCCCATTTCATAGGGAATTGATCCTTTTATTACATATTGTTTGAGAATTTCTTAATTCAATGAACAATCGCTTAAATATTTCATCAGATAGATCCCAAAAATGTCTATGTAAATTGATTTGTGCCATTATCTCCGTATTCATGCACATCATTCTTAAAATTATCTAGACTATACCTATTTTAACCCGATTAAGCAATTTGTTAAAAAGTATATAACTCGTTTTTAGAAATAATCTAATTAATTAGTTTTAAATCTTTCTTGCCAATCCATATGAAAGACAAGGGTCATTTACGCCGTGCTGCAATGATTGATAGCAGATTCGGGAATTTACTCATTTGAAGGATTTGAAGTTAGATCAGTCTAAGCTTGAGTAAAGAAACAATGTAATGTAAAACCCTGCTAGATAAGAGCTTTACACTCCTATGATCTCCTGAAGATAGCTAGAAACAACTCTGGATCCATAGTTAAATCAATAAGAGATGTAATTTTCATTGCCGTCCTTAATCATATACGTACCAGCCTACCCAAGCAAAAAGTGTGCAAAAAGTAGTGTAGCACTATTGTAAATCAATTCTGGCCGGCATCGTCTCGTTGACACTTTGTGAGTAGTCAGATCAATCCGTAGTAATGTCTAGTTTTATGTTTCATCGTAGTGGAAATATAGCAGTGAAAGTTCATCTGTCTTCGTTTTACTTCGCGTCTTCTTTTTAATAACAGCAGTTGTAAAAGTAAAAAATGAAAGCACATAATTATTTGGAGTTGAACAGATTGGTTTAGAGGTTTACTTTTACTTTTTCTTTTACGATATACAGTATACATACATAATATACGGTGGGTCTTTCCTCACCTTATTCTCCCTAGGAGACAGCCGTCTCAGAAATGGCCGCCCCTTCCCGCGCTTCAGAAACAAGAGAAAGTTTTTATCAGCTTTTTTTCTTTTATTAACGTTTTTTTACATTTATTCACCCCAAACAGAGCACATTGCCACTGAGACGCAAAAGGTTACTGTGAATTAGGTGCCAGATTTATGGGGCATTCTAGATAGGAGAGTTGTGCAGCGAGATATTTGTTCACATTACATTTACACGTCTGTATTTAGGTACAGTCAGAGAAACAAAGAGCAGGGAGAAAATTCCAAAAGCAATCAGTTCGAGGGAAGAAGCTATTGGAGTACAAAGCTTATACGCGTCACTAGACCTCCTGTCTATGACGTCATATCCTGACACGTAGCCCTATCTCTCACCTTTAACTTCTAATGGAATTTTCCTATTTCTAGCTGTATCTAGAAAGTTCCGTTTTTGTCACTAGTTTTACACACCTATATCTAATCGTGTTACAGTACCATCGACCCTAGAACATTAGAAGCGAGCTCTCACCATTAAACGACGATGTAACGCCTCTAAGAGAAGAAAGAAAATTAAATAAATAAATAAATAAACAAAAGGGTACTTACGTCATAAATTTCAAGTTCCTGCTCATTTGTATCAAAATTGATCTCCCCATAGATGAGGTCAGCATCTGACAATTTCTTTTTTTTAATGTAAGTTGTGTTTAAATAACTGAAAAGAAAGGGTAATAGTCGATCATTAATGAGTCTAAGAAGATTGGGAAATCGTGAGTTCAATTCCTGGCGATGCATCAACTGAAGGTCAAGGTCAGATGTTATAGGAAAGGATTACATTCTTCAGAATTCAGAAAAATGTCGATAAAAGTAGCGAGATTGTGTTTAAGAAAAGAAGTCAAGTATGAGTCCTTGTTCTTTGCCTGGGCATGGCGCATGCGGTCCCTGGTCTTATTGGACTCCAGTCTTTCGGGTAAGTTAGCCTCTTAGCTAGCGGAGTTTATGAGTGTCGTCTCCGTCTTGATTCCAAGATGCCCACTTCCCACTCTTTTCTTTACACGCCCCCTCAAAAGTTGTATTTATCTTGGATGGAGAGCCACCAAGCTCCAACACTCCTTATTTTTCTCCCACTTAGATTTCACTTCCATTCAGAGATTGAGCTGCTTATTTCCGGTTCTGAGCAAATCAGAAAACAGTAGGTGGTCTATTATTTTGAAAGGGTTGGAACAGTCTTACTAACCGTGCTTTAACTTTTTGTTCCCCCACTCTCTACTGAGAATGAAATTGGATATATAAATATATTTGTGAAAAATAAGTCTTTTAAAATTTCAATAACATTTGTGGGCATTTTTAGGTATGATATTCCCGTAGAGTAAACGTGGTATTGTGGTGACTGAGATTATTCTAGCGATGTGTAGGATACTACATTTTAGTATTTTTTATCAGTTTAGATTAAGGATGACCAACGAGCCCCATTTTCCTAACATTTTGATGGTTTGTGCATTATTTGTTACAATGCATATTTTTTTTTACTTCATAGTAAATATACAATTCAAAGTGTAGTATGTGTTCTGATATTACACTTCATTTTTTTCAGTGAAGAAATTAACATTTTTGTTTCATTGCAATTAATAACAGTGCTCTTAATGAAGCCTTACCAGATATAAAAGCAGTACTCAATCTTAGGGCGTATCTGACTCTTATATAGGTAAACGATTGCATCAGACGTAAGGTACTTTTTCGGGCGGTAGACTGATCCAACGATTTTTCCAGGGACCTTAGCAACAGATTGAAGGTAAGCGTTGAATTTCAGATTTGGAGTGAAAGTCAATCTTAGAAACTTATAAAGACAGGAGGCTTCATTCAATGAGGGAGCAGTTCATTTCGACTGGGGCAAAAAAAGGATTCACGCGTTTGTGATGGAAGCAAAGAAGCTTTGTTTTCGAGGTGCAAATATTGAAAAGCTACTTTTTCCCTATTATACTAAGTGATCAGATGAAAGAGAATCAGCGAGCTCCAATTTAGTTAGAAATTCCTAGAAAGTCTACGGCAAAAGACATTTAAAAGAGGTTGGTGTACAAAGCCCGACACGTTATGAAACTGCCTACAGCCAAGATTAGAAAAAAACACTCCCAAACATGTAATAAACCAACAATCACGCATCACGTGATCTTGCCTTTCAGACTAATCAAGAGTAAGGGAGATAACACTTTTAAAACTTTACGCATAAAAGGAAAAATAAATAAACCTATTTATTTATAAATTAAATATTTGATTTTTAGTATAAACATTTTAATATTTACTTAACGGTCTAATTTTATAATGAAAAATGGGTACTTATATAAATCTTGACCCAGTTTTCGCGAGTTTCTTGTCGGAAGCGTTCGGCTATCCTATTCAAACGACCGAGAGATGACGAGCCAATTTGTACCAGACGACAATTTTGATACGGTGCTGCGTCCTATGATTTTAATGTTTTGCTTGTTTTGTTTTTTTTGTTGTTGTTAGGGTTAGGGTTTAGGGTTAGGGTTAAAAATATTTATTTGATAACAGTAATTTCGCTCTGTTTTGCTTGTTTTATTTTTTTTGTTGTTAAAAAAATTTCTTGCAACTATAACTAAAAATTATAGGACGCAACAACGCATCAAAATAACAAGAAATATTTATTTGATAACAGTAACTCGCTATGTTTTAGCTTGTTTTTTGTTTTTTGTTATTTCTTTTAGAAAATTTCTTGAAAATATAACTTAAAATCATAGGACGCAGCACAGTATCAAAATTGTCGTCTGCTACAAATCGGCTCGTCATCTCTCGGGCGTTTGCGTAGGATAGTCGAACGCTTCTGACAAGAAACTCGCGAAAACTGGGTCAAGATCGATATAAGTACCCCTATTTTTTTCATTAATGAAATATTTGATTTTTAGTACAAACATGTAAATATTTACTTTACGGTTTAATTTTACAATGAAAAATGAAACAAAATGTTAAAAAAAAACATGTAAACAAAACAAAAGGATCAGAAAATATGTAATGAACGTCATGACACCTAGATCTATTTAGAAATTTAAACTTCATACCCTGTCGTGGCTGACGAAATCAGAACATTCCATCCCCCCCCCTTCCCGGATAGGTTCAGTTCGAAATTCTCTGCAAATCACCGAGTTCAACATGAAGATTCACAAGTTCAACTAAAAGTTTTCCAAGTTTGAAAAGATTAATATAAAGAAATTCGGAGGTTACATCGGCGGAAACGGTGTGAATATAACAACCAAGATGAAAATAGTACTCTAAATAATCCAAATTCGAAACGTTTGTGCTACAACTGCTGACCAATTTACAAAAGCCTTGATTTTCAAAAAATTATGATAACTTACCTAAAAAGTTGATTTAAATAAATTGATCCTTGGCTGTATTGCTGCCAGTGTTTGTGATAGGCAGCCAATAAATTGTCATCATGCAACACCGTCTGCAGGGAAAAGAGGGACAACATTGCAGTGTTACGAAGTGGAGTTGAAAAGTTAATAGAGATAGTGAAATAACATTAGACAGAAGAGATGACAGACGAAACAAACGACAAGTTTAACACGTCCATGAAGAATTAATTTGATTTGATTTGAGAGTTAGAATAAAAGAATATTGTAAATGAAAATTTAATTGTCATTTTATTTCACGAATGAGCAAGATGCACATTAAATAAAGTGTCAGATTAATAAAGTATATATATAAATATATATATAGTCTCGGAAGTTTCTCAACCATTAAAACTATATAAAAAAAACAAAAAAACAACAAAAAAAAAACTTATAGTCTCAAGTCTTCCAGTGGAAAATCACTCATGTAAGTCAATTTATTTTTTACAGTTATTATATTAGTTAGTTTCTAACACTATTTTAAGGGATCATCAGTTGTTTACCATGAAAAACTGTTTCGGGAATTTAAAAACAAGACAGTATTTAATTTCATGGCTTCCCAGCAGAGTTGATCAGACCCCACTTCCCTTAAAAGACAAAAACATAAACGTTCCTTATACTAAATCTACGTTTTGTTCCATATAAATGTTTTGCTAACTTATATTAGTTATTTAAAACATCAAAAAAAAAAAAAAAAAAAAAAAAATAATGTTTACCTGCGCTGTTCGTCTGTCTAATAAAATTTATCCGTTACTCACAAAAATGTTGTTGCATTTTAAAGTGTTTGGACGAATCCATGACACTATTATTTAAGTGATTAATGTATTATTTTTAGTTTTATATTATAAATATAAAAAACATCAACACATCAAAAAATAAAAGATAAATAAGTAAATATGTATATACATATATATATATATATATATATATATATATATATATATATATATATATATATTACATACACACACACATATATATACCTTTAGTTCCTTCTTTTCTCCCTCGTCCTACTTTGTTGTCCATCTCCCCGTTGCAAATAAATATTAATCTTCCTTGTTCACTATAGTTTTACTAATCTGCGTTCACAACTGTCGACTTTTTTCTTTTCTCATTGTTTCAAATCTGCGTCTGTAAGTTAACCGTTAATTTGTTCTCTTTTTCTTCTTCTTATTTACCAACTCCCGGTGTTTAAAAATCAGCGTTCATAGTTATGAACGGTTTTCTTCTTCTTCTTCTTCTTCTTCTTTTTTAACATTTCTTTCTTTCTTTCTACTGTATGTTTATTGTTTTTCTTATTATAATTAGCAGATGTGTTATATATACGTTTATTCATATTATATAATTTCTATTTATATATACTATGATTTGTTCTATCAGTTTATTTTGATTAATTTGATAAGATTTAAAAGCATCAGGATGGCGAGTAATTGCCTTATTTAATTGTCCAAATATTTTATTTTGATCGCCACCTTGGTTAATCATTCTTATTATTAGATCAGAAATTGGGGGCATGAAATCTACTAATTTTAAGGTAACACGAGCAATTCTCAGGAATTCAGACATAATACTCCCGTAAAATATATACACAGGGCTAGTACTATTTTTATATGGCATTCGCACGATACGAAAAGGGAATGAATTTCTTTTATCAAACAGTTTATAGATAAATATTTTATCTTCAATTTTTATATCCAAATCAAGAAAAGTAGCTTGTGTTCCCTTATGTTCACAGTTTAATTTTAACTCTTTAGGATATATTAAATGTTTAGTATTTGCAAACTCTTCGCTATCATTAATGCAAACAAGGTCGTCAATATATCGCCTACATCCATGATAACTATACGCTCTAGATATATCATTTTTTATTAGTGATGACATATATATATATTCCAGTCTATGTAAATATAGATCTGCCCAAAATGGAGACGGGTCCAAACCCATTGGAATACCTATTGTTTGGAGCAATAATTTATTCCCTATTTGAAAGTAACTCTCTTTTATAAGGTGACTTATAAGCATTATCAGACCAGTTTTGGATACACTCGTCTTACCATTTTTATTTTTACACCAAAAGGCTTTAGATTTTGCAAAGTCTATGTATTTACCTTTTCCTCCTGCAAAAGCTAAATCTACAGTATTACCTAATTCTTTAATAAGTTCTTTATGGGGTATTTTTGTATATAATGTACTAAAATCGTATGTCGAGATTGATTTAGCCTGTTTACGAGAATTAATACGATCTAATTTTTCTTTTACTAGATCGGAATTATTTACCACCCAAAATAGGTTTATATTACTATAGAATTTACTTTTTTTATGGAAATTATTTATTTGGTTTATAATTAATTTAAAGATTTTAGACACAGCCTTACTTAAGGGTTTAGTGATGCACATTTTTGAGGCAACAATGAAACGGGCGCCAACTGGTGTTTTATGCATTTTAGGTATCCAATACATAGATGGAAGTTTTTTGTATTTTTCTTCTAATTTTAATCCTAATTTTTCACAAATAACAGTATTGTTTATAATAATGTTATCGCTTTTATTATTACTTAATTTATAAGTATCTGAAACTTCACCTATTATTCCTACTTCTAGCAATAAGCGTTGTATATAATACTTTTTACAGATAAAAGCTATGTTATTTGTCGCCTTATCAATAGGAACTATTACAAACCTATTTTGAAGTATTTCAAGCTCCGTCGTTATTTGTGGATTTCTAAGGAGGGGATTCGTTCTTTTAGGGTGTTTAAATTCTTTTAAACGTTCTACTTTTTTATTTACGAATCTAAGTACATTATTTTTCCATGCGTCAAATGTAGAGTGTAATAGTTTATGTTTTTTAGACATGGATGCAGTGAAATTATCTAACGCTTTATTTATTTCCTTAACACATTTCGCATAATTTAAACATTTAGGTTCTCTATAGTTTGGGCCTTTACTTAAGAGTTTTCTTAATTTAGAATTTTTAACTATCGCTAGATTACCGGTAATTATATGCCCTATGTCAGTATTACATAAAGGGGAGGATTCACATTCACATGATGGTATATACATTTCATCATTATCATTAATATTTAAATTCTCTACAGTTTGTTTATAGTTAAAAACCTTATTCCGGATAGTTTGCCCTAGTTTATATGTTACTATTGGTTTCTGTTCCTCTTTGTTAAGTTCATTGGGCAGTGACTGAATGATTTCTGGATTATTAAATATTTTAGGCAGATTTATATCATCAAATCCTTTATTTTCATATAGGACTACACAAACATTTCGAGGTTTATTTTTTATACCCTCAGCAGGTGGCTTGTATAATTTTGTATCGATTATATCCATGATATACTCATACCATTGAGGAAGTTCTTCTATCCTATATATCATATCCGGGTTTAATAATATCTTAGATGCTATGTCTTTTAATACCTTTTTCTTGGTTTTATTAAGACGTTTTCTAATGTAATTAAAAGACTCGGAAATATTATTCATGATAATCTCTTTAGTTTTCTTAAAAAATTCTTCGCATGAAACGGCAGATTCTGTTTTAAGGTTCATATTTAAAAAAGAAAAAGAAAAAATCGGTTTCGATTTATTATTTTTCTTTTTTATAAAAAAAATTGATATCGCATCTTAATGCTTCAAAAGGTATTTATTTTACCTATTCCTTCTTAAATTTAACAATAGATGTTTTTTTAAAAAGAAATATGAACCTTAAAACACTTATACAAATCACGTGCTGCATTCACGTTCTTCATATTTGATAGTGGGAAACAACAGCTAACCCATTTGGCCCGGCTGTAATAACAACAACAAGCCGGTAGGAGAGAGAAAAAAAAATACAAATCCGATGACATCAGGATATATTACACACCGAGAATGCCAGGTTTTGGCAAAATATCTGTATCACTTTAAACTAACAAAAAAAATGCTAGTTTATAATAAAAACAATTTTTTTTTAAAAATCGGTTTCGATTTATTATTTTTCTTTTTTATAAAAAAATTGATATCGCACTTAATGCTTCAAAAAGTATTTATTTTACCTATTCCTTCTTATATATATATATATATATATATATATATATATATATATATATATATATATATATATATATATATATAAGGAGAGTAGAAAGTGGGCATTGGGTCTACTTTCGGCAGCTTTATATATATAATTCATTTACGGCAGTAGGTGTAAAGTGTTATTAATATCCAATTTCAGTCACTTGCGGTACGTTCAAAGCTTTGTCACTAATTCACTGTTTTAAAAAAGATGTAAGGTAAAATGTTATATACAAAAATTATCTAACGCTTCCAATCATGTTCAAATCAATTTATCTTTTATTTTTTATAGAAAACTGTATTTTATTTAACCTTTAATGATAGAAACAGGCATGAGGAATTCGATAAAAAAAACGCATCCAAATATACCAACAAAAAAGATAGAAGAATAAAAAAAAATGTGTTGATAATTTTATTACTATATAAAAAGAATACACAATTATCACTTGTAAATTAACGAATAACAGAATAGTATTTGTACATTCCTAATAAATTCCATGACTATATTACGATCAGTGGCGGCTCGTGGCTAAGATTGGTTTTACCCATTGTTTTAATATTGTGTAAAAAGAAAAAAAAACATATTAAAAAGTTATACGTAATGTATTCATAAAAAAATGTCGTCAAGTTTATTTCAAACAAATTCTACTCGAAATATGAGACGAGGTAAAAAAGAGAATAAATAAATTCCGTTTATTTTCTTTGGTCTTCTTCACATGTTTTATGTTCGAATCAAACAATAACGCTATTTTTTAATTTTTAAGACGTTTGCTTAAACTTCGATTATTACAGTATTAATATAGATTAACCTCCTCCGATTCTACTTTCTATGGGGGATTACGTGTGAACACTCTAAAAACCATGGCAAAAAAACTATCATTTAGAATTAAGAGAAGGGAACAGTTTCACATATAAATTTAACGTGAAAGATCCTTTATTTCCGGGCATTTATTAGTTAACCCTTTTTTGTTATGAGAAATACATTTCTGTGCGTTTTTATAGGGAGGTTCTACTTTTTTAGTTCATTGCGTATCATTTTATAACTTTGACACTCGAACTTAGGGTTAGTGATAAATGAAATTGAGTTATTGTCATAAAAAGTTAGAATGGTCCAAAAATGGGGGATCATTTTACGTTTAATTTATATTCGAAACTGATTACCAACTCTCAATTCTAATTTAATTGTCATTTTTGCCTTCTTTCTGTGAGTAATTTAGAGTGTCCAAACGTAATCGCATAAAAAAAGTAGAATCTGATTTTTTGGTAGGGGGTGATTTAGCTGAAGATGTCAATCTACAAATTTACCGATTTACTTTTTACTCATTGAAAAATATTTAAAATTCAAGAATAAATGATTTATTTTTTAATTATTTGCATTATTCGGATTATTATTTTCATCTTGGTTTTTCTTTTACCAACGTTTCGGCCAATGTAACCTCCAACCTTCTTTAGGTACAATATATTTTCGAATTTTTGAACTAGCACCTAAGAGTTTAACTTGAGAAAACTGGACGAAATTTGTAACTAAACCCTTTGATTGTTCTCGTTCTATCAGTCCTGACCCGATATAAGTTCTAATTAATAAATAGTTATTATTATTAATTATTAGAAAGAATTGAACCTTCAATCCTTAGAAGACTCTACCTTAGAACTGATTGTTTATACAGGCCTTTATCCGTAGGTTGAAGGTTCAATCCGTACTACAGGCGATAATAGTTAATAATAATATACTAATTAATTAACACTTCTATCTGATTATGGATGACGGAACGAGAACAATCTACCCTCGTGAATTTACTAAATGATTCAGTTTGAAATTCCCGAGTTCGACATGAAGATTGTAAAGTTCGAAAATATGCACCTAAAGAAAGTTACATCGGTGGAAACGTTGTGAAAATGATAACTAATTAGAAAATAGTAATCCAAATAAAAAAATTATCTATTCTCATCTAAAAAATGTCCAATCATTTTTTTTATTGTTCAAACAATTTTTTTAATTCACAACTTATGGTGAAATCCTATTTTAATCACGTAAATTATTAAAAATGAATTTGATTATGGCATTAGTCTCAAACAAGTTGTTACCAAGAGATGATGTCAAAAAGATGTAAATAAGTGAAAATGGCTATACTATGAGGTCATATTATACGCAAGGCTTTCATTTACCGTTATTTTTACTTTCTTAGCTTCATAAGCACAGAGTCATAGGAATTTGTTAAGAATAAGATCCTATATTATTTTATGAAAAAACGAAAAATATATTTTGTAACTCACGATTTGTCAGTTAAAAAACAAAAAAAAAATGTCACCGTTATATTTACTAGCAAAAGATGCCCCTTTTGGTCGCATATATTTTCTAGTATATACGACGAACCAACATATACTACACTATCTGCTAAAGGAGGAGTTAATGCCTTGGATAATGGTCTCATGACAACAGAACAAATACTAAACGAGCCCACAAAGTAGGAGGTAATGCTTCGGAGGATGATCTCAAGGTAAGAGAACAGATACTACACTACACACGTAATTGAACATTGAAAGATAGTACCTTTTTCTGAAATAGTATAGTAAATTACTTTGAGCATTAAAAAGTAATCGTATAGTTTTGACTACAAACAGACAGATACCAAATCCCCATTAGCAATGGAAGTAATAGTATAGTTTTGCTTGCAAACGGACAGGTACCACCTCTTTATTTGTAATAGAATAAACATTTTAACTATTTCTCAAAATCATATGGCTGGCTTACGTGATAAGAAATGACTTCAAATGTTTACAGTTACCTCCCTTCTTTTTATTATTACAAAAAATAAAATACCGTATTTTGAAAATTTGCTGGGTGATATTATACATAAGAACATACGGTAAACTACACGGGTGTAATATCCAGACTCCTGCAAAAATTAAAGACATTCCATATCTGTTTTAAAAGGGAGATTAAATAAAATTGCTTTGTTATATGGGATGGTATCAACTTATATTGTCTGATTCTACTGCCCCCCCCCTTCCCCACATATTGTTATTCGATCAGAAGTGTGAATGTGAAAGACTAAAAGAAACATATACTCACTTTTAACAGTGTTTCCACATGTTTTCTTGAAAACATCTTTATTTCGTTATACAAATGATTGAAATAAGGTTCCGGTGCAGCCACACACAAAGCATAGACATCAGTAAGAATGGGTTAAGGGCCGCAAAATAAAGTTTAATTATGAAATACATTTTTATCAAGTATGAAACATAAACGGGCAGCCTTTTTTAAGAAGCGGTCCGAATGAAACTGCTCAATGAATGGTCAAAATATTTTAAGAGATTTTATTGATTCAATAATTTATAAGATCTTTTGGGTAACCCTTATTAATGAATATTTTCCTGATCCTATTTCGTTCGGGATCGAATCTGTTAGGAGAACAGCTCATAAAGGCTCTATGTACCAAGGTGTAAATTAAGCCTACCTTTCTAGATTTCAGTACAAAAGTAGACCAATTCACATACACACCAGTAAGAAGATTTCCTTCTTAATATGCATTTCAATTGTCTCAGCATAACGAAGTCTCATATGACTGAATTCTCAACTTATGCAGGCATTGTGAACAGAGAATGTGAATGTTTAAAATATCTTTAATCACGGACGCTCAATTCAAATGTTTAATTTTTGTGTGGTGTTTGAGATCGCCGGGGAAGGTAGACATTCGCACACGAATTTTGTCAAAAATAGAGCAACAGCCAAAAATTATATTGCAACAAGTCGCCGTGGAATCTAAAGCATGATTCAACTATGGTGCAGCAAACAACAGCATCCACGGTTAACACAGTCCAAAAACAACGTCAGCCCACTTCATAGACTTCAACATATGATAAGCTCCCAACCGCTTGCTGGAACTGTGGCAGCTGACATTTTGTACGAAACTGTACATTCAAGACACACCGCTGTCGCAGCTGTAATCGACTGGAACATAGAGAGGGATTTTGTTCCCCTCAAAAACCAACCCATAATAGACAAACCTCACATTATAGAAACCGACACCATCACAAAACACACACAAACAGTCTGGTTGCAACCGAAAATCAAACCGAATATATGTTGCAGTACAATTGAATGTGCATCCTGTTCAGCTGCAGGTGGATACCGCCTCTGATATTACACTTATATCACAAAAACTATAGGAGACCATACCCCAGCCATCATTGACATCAACAAGTCAGGTAGCTGTGTTCACATCATGGGTCAATTGCTCTCTAACAATAAAATGAAGGGAAAACGGTGTCGGGTACCGTATACATAGCGAACTCATGCCATAATTTTCTGGGACTGTATTCTTTATCGAATTACTAGGTCTTCTTGACATTCTACTCAACTGGATATGTGAGGTGATATCCAGATCGTTACCTGAGAACAAAATTATCGAGCAGATCAAATACATTCTGAAACAATTTTCTCTAGTCTTACCAAACAACTTAGGACGCTGCACTAAGGTAGAAGCCACACTGCCCCTTAACCCATTTTCTAAGCCTGTTTTCCGACCCAAACGACCAGTACCAGATGCTGCATTGCAACTTGTGGAGCAGGAACTAAAACGACTGGAGGAAATGAAGGTTATCATATCGATGACATATTCACGGTGGGCAGCACCCATTGTAGTAGTAAAGAAAGCCGATGATTCAATTCGGTTGTGTGCTGATTTTTCAACTGATCTCAACACAGCACTAGAGGATCACCAATACCCATTGCCAATCCCAGATGATCACTTCACCGTACTTAATAGTGGCACCTGTTTTCAGAAATTGGATATCACAGAGACTTTTCTGCAAGTCGAAGTGGCAGAAATTTCCAGGAAGCTGCATAATATTAACACACACCGTGGATAATATTATAAGATGCAATAATATATTTGATATATATTTTCAGTATTTTCAGTGCTCAATAGATACAAACGTCTCTGTGTTGTTTAATTGCCATGAATATATTTTCATAGAATTATATATATATATATATATGATTGTTTAATAATAAATATTTAATTATTATCTACATACGTATACGTTTCATCCTTGCATAATTATCAGCGTAGAAATAACTGTTCAAACAGGTCGCACGATCCGAACCCTGGAACAAGAGTCACTTTTAACTCCAATTTCGAGCACTTTAACCAATGAGGCTACCATTTAACGGCTACACACGAGATAAGAAATATATCCTATTCATGCATCACGCAGGCAGACAACAATAGTCGGCCGTCAACAGTGTTCAACACAAAGAAACTTGCATATATAGCTTAGCTTTGACGGCTTCTATTATTACTAATCAAAGGGCCCAGTCGAAAAGGGGATACAGATCATTATTTAATAATACATATTTAATTATTATCTACATACGTATACGTGTCACCCTTACGGAATCATCAGTGTAGAGATTACTGTTCAAACAGGTTGCACAATCTTAAGCTTGGGACAAGAGTCACATTTAATTCAAATTCCGAGCGCTTTAACCAATGAGGTCATCGCCAACGGCTACAGACGAGATGACAAATATACCCTACTTATGTGTCAAGCGGCTGTCTATTCGTGTCTATTCGTACTTCTCGAATACTAATTACATATTATCGTACCCTAAAGGTTGTTCATCAGAAAAATATATAGAAAACCATGCTTTCCTTTGAGACATTTATCGATGTTATATCTAATAGCTGAGCCTTGACTTTATAACCAATTAAATAGGAGATATAATTCGGTTTTAAACATTAGTTTTTATACTAATGAGTCACTATTTACCTAAGCAAAAGGCTACTCTATGATAAGTGTCACTGAGATTGTCAGTTGGATGATGAACAATACTATGAGAGGATTGAAACTATTAACGAAATGAACACATTTTGATTACTTAAGAATACATCTAGACGATTATTTATTGATATTGGAATATAAAAAGCGACCATGGTGTTGTCTGCATGAAAGCAGTCCCGTTGTAATGTTTTCCGCAGATGGGAATTTTATGGAAAAAAACTCTGTTCATGGAAATTCCGTTTGGATTTTCGGTACACATAGGAAGAAAGGAAACGTATTCACAGTGTTAGATTAATTTTGGCGTGAGTGTGTTGACAGGGAGAAACCATAGACTGTAACTTAGTCGATAACTTTATGTGTTTTTTCTGTTTAACAAATATAAATATTTTAAAAGGTGCACATTTGTAAATTTTCTTTACCGATAATGAAATTCAAGTAAAAATAAATAAATATTAAATGCACACGACAACTGTTGTTTAGTCTGTATATAAGTAAATATATTTTACATAACATTTAGTTCCCGATAAGTGTTATTCATTTTATAACTAGTTTTCCGTCTAAAATGGTGAAAAAACAAATTATACTTCCTCAGTGTTCACACTTGCAATTACCTAGTTATATTACTAACATATTCATATAAAATCATATAATTACGTTAATAATTTATTTTTTATACATAAATTATTATTATTATTATTATTATTATTATTATTATTATTATTATTATTATTATTATTATTATTATTATTATTTCTGATGACAAAAAAGACTTTTCTATATAAAGTTAAAGATTTCATTCCAAATTAATTTTAGGCGACTGGGTAGGTCTGAGGTAGTAGCTTGACTTGCTATTTCCTTTCTAGATAATCTTCACCACTTGAAATGGTTAATTCTGTAGGTACTAGA
The DNA here is from genome assembly GCA_963556195.1 of Sepiola atlantica. Classification (NCBI taxonomy): domain Eukaryota; kingdom Metazoa; phylum Mollusca; class Cephalopoda; order Sepiida; family Sepiolidae; genus Sepiola; species Sepiola atlantica. The sequence goes on along the minus strand of OY744538.1, from coordinate 37,828,378 downwards.
AAAAGTCACATGTTTTACTCACTAACTTTTGCGTGACGGGATGGAAGTACATATATTTATTTATATACAAAAAATACACATCGTTTTTTATTATTGAGTGGAGGATAAGTATTGATAGTGAATATATTTCTATAAATAAATTCAAAATGTTAAGACAATATCGCAGAATAAGTACATTTAACTCTACTGTTGAATTGAACAATTACAATCCGAAGAAAGGTTCATATTTTTATATAAACTTGTGCATCTACAAAACTAGAACATAGTTCCAGAATAAAATAAAATTAATTTCACAAAAATAATCTTTTGTGTGCATGAATTGACTGCAGCATGGTCGTCTTCAAGTCTAACGTAAACAATTACTTGTGTTGTCCTCTTGGATAATCAATTCCTCTTAAAAATCTTCTTCCCTTTCCAGCCGCTGTTTCCGGTCCTCTCGGGGCGGCGATATCGTTCAACTGACAATCTCTTTAATAAACGTGTTGACCCATCAGTTACTTAGAAAATTTCTAATGAACTAAATACTGGATATTACTAGAAAAGTCTTGTTAAATATGTTTTTTTTCTCTTAACTTAATTCACCCGAAACAAGACAAGTTGCCATCGTAGACGTAGAGGCTACTGAGAATAATGGTGAACGTTTAGGGGACATCCTAAATTGGAAGCTGTGCAGCAAACTGCTTGTTCATATTAGTTTTAAATTCCTGCATGTTGGTACAGTCAGAAAAATAGGGAGCAGGGAGGGAGTTCCAAAGGCCGACAGCACGAGAAAAGAAACTATTGGAGTAGAAGGCTCTCCGGAATCTGGGGGTCTCCACAGTAAATAAATGGGATTTAGCTGATTTTCGGGTTGGTCAAGTGCATTTACGCCGAGGGGGCACCAGAGCAGCAAGTTCATCGGAGCACATTCCATTGAAGTACTTGTAAAAAGCACAAGGATGCAACATTGCGGTAATGGGACAGGAGCTGGAGCTTGATGGATAGTGAGGGACCTATTAGATTAGAGACTCTTTTTTGGACTTTGTCTCAGAGGGAGGACTGGCGGATGGTGCACCAGCCAAGGTGGCAACAATACTCCGTGCATGAGTGGATAGTGGCTTGGTAGCGATATAAGATACTGTCAGATGTGATAATTTTTCTATCACGGTAGAGAGAGTCCAGTTTACTTTTTTTATTATTTTTTTTAAACATAGTTCACCCCAAACAAGAGAGGCCGCCACTGTAGATGTAAAGGACTACTGAGAAATAGGGTGTACGTTTTGGAGGGTCATCCTAAGTTTGTAGCTGTGCAGCGAGATGTCTGTTTACATTAGTTATGAAGTTCTGCATGTCAGTACAGTCGAAAAAACATGGAGCAGGGAGGGAATTCCAGAGTCCGGCAGCACGAGGATTTAGTAATTTCGGGCCCTAAGTGATTGCTAGTAGTCATGGTGCCAGTGACATTGCGGTCAGGTCTTTTATAGGTATTGCCTTTAATATAATAGAATCAGAGAGCAAACACAAAACACAGAAAGGATATGAGAAACGATCATTCCAAGTCGATCGAGCCACTTGTTCACAGGTGATGACTCCATATACAGTGTGCAAGAGAGTGTCCCAAGTACGCTCAAAATCAACCTGCCTAGGTTTCAGGTTGTGCGGGTGTGAAACAGCACTGTAAAATAAAACATGTTTTTAAAAATATTTTTTTAATAAAATTAAGCGAGTGCGCAAGTTGAAACGCACAAATGTAACATACACCTAAAAAATTACATAACGCGCCAAATTCTTATTCACAATAAAATAAACAATAGCTTTTTAATATACTGATCATTAGGGGCCTCCTAAGCGAACCATATAATTTACCCCCCTATATTAAGAATGATGCAATTTTGATATAGGTTAAGAATATCATCATATCTTTTGTAACATTCAAAAGAAGAAACATAAATTGCTAATTATTTAAAAAACAAAACAAATGACAGCGTACGAAAATAATGAAAATGAGAAACATGCATCATATTTACATTATCGACTTCTTAAAACAACGTTCTTATATAGTCCCACTTTTTACGCTCTGTGTTTAATAAATCAAGCACAAATAAACTAATGATAACATTTTCACGAAGTTTTAGATACTTGTTCACTAACAGATTGGATGAATTTATTTTTAAAATGCTGTTTTCGTAAAATATGTTACGAAACATATTTTTTCTAGGTGACCCCCTCCCATTATCTCATTTTATAAAATCTGAACAATATATATTCGGGGCAATCGGAATTTTAATGTTATATAAAGTGAAACAGTCGTAATAAACGTATCACGATGGCTAAGTTGTTAGCGACGCGGACTGCGGACGATATCGAGAGGGTAACCATTTGCTCTGAATCCCTGATTGATTCGGAGATTAAATTTATCAAAGAGGTGCTTGACGAAAATGGTTACCCTCTCGACATTGTTAATTCTAATATCGTTAACAAGATCACCCACTTTCATAAGCTTAAACTGTTTGGTCCTCCAAAATGTCCGACGTACCTTAAATTACCTTGGTTAGGTAATACAGGGTGGGCCAAAATAAGGGTCCTATCTTTAATTTTGAATAACTTGAATTTGAATAACTTCCACAAAATAAAAGTTAAACTCACCAAACTTTATGTGTGTGTAGACTGACCCTTCCGAGATTTTTTGAAATAAACAAAACAAATTTTAGCCGAAAAACACTTCTTAAAACTTACAAAAACTAAAGTATTGTTTTTTACACAGTTTTGAGTTTTTTAAGCAAAAATAATGTTTTCTAAATGAGGGTACGTTCCTTAGGGCTAATACGGCTCATGCTTGCTTCGGAAGGGGTCCTTTACTTATTCTAAAAAAAAAAAAAAAAATCAATAAATAAAAAAGTTATGAATTTTTAAAAATAGGACCCTTATTTTTGCCCACCCTGTATTAGCATAACATTTGCCAACTGCATTTCTGTAGCTGTACGTCGTTGTTATCAGGCATCTACCCCCAGAATTGTTTTTTTTTCTGCTCGACCTTTGTTAAAATCCGTTCACAAGGATGTTCTCCCACGCCAACATATCAGTAATATTATATATCAATTTAAATGTCGGTGCGATGCCGTATACGTGGGAAGTACGGTGCAAAGGTTTGACTCCAGACTACAACAACATAAATTTAGTCAACACATCCGGGTTAGCTATAGCTGACTGTCTTATAAATAGCGCCGAATGTTTGTCGGTTTACAGTAGTGGCAGGTTTTCTGTCATAAGTAGATCACATTCGTTATTCCACCTTAAAGTCCTGGAAGCAATATATATTAAGTCATTAAAACCCTCCGTTTGTAAACAAAAGGAGTGGCTTCTAGGACTCAAGGTGATCAACTTGTGACCTTCCAATTTTTTTCCTAATGTTGTCACTGGTCTTCATTCTTCTATTTAAAGTTTTTAGTCGTAATACTTGAATTATTTCACGTATTTACTCTGATGAGTGTTGACGAAAGCTGGCTTAGTATATTCATGTATTGTTTTTTTCCTCTCGTTTTTACACTTTGAAATTTCATTCTACCCCCAAAAATGTCACAGACGTCTATATTCCTTGTTTTAATATATATATATATATATATATATATATATATATATATATATATATATATATATATATTGATAAATGTATTACTGTAAATATCAAAATCTTAAATTCTGAAATGATTATTCGGCACAAGAATCCTATTTATTTTATTAAATTGTCGAAGTATCAGGGTTATTCAGCGTTTTAAAAGAATGTGTAACATTTTTCTATTATAACGTATATCCATATGTGTTATTATCGAGTGAAGTATTTTTTTCCATCTGTCTTAACCCTTCATTACTGATTAAAGGATATAAATTATAGATACTATTACGTTGTTTGATCGTGTTATAAGTTATAATGAGTAATGATTCAAGAAGCCTTTGCTGGGATTTATTTAAAATGAATTTAAAACGTTAGCCTGTTCAAAATTTAAAAACATGATTGTGTTGTAATGTGTGGGTGAGAAGTGCGTTCATAGAGTTGCTATGGTTTATATCTCTTTTATGTTTACCAAGCCTCTTCTTAAATTCCTTTGGGTCTCCTACGTATATTTAATGCCAATTATAACATGTGTATGTGTATATACCAGCATTAGAAGTGTTTAATTTTTTTTTGTCGTATTTAATGTTTGTTTTATAGTTTGTAGTGTGGTTTGTATTGTCGGAATTCCTGGTGTATTTAGCCTGTTGCAACCTATTATTGAAATTAGTAGGTAAAATACGATGTCTATTTATGAGAAAAATGTTCGGTGTCTGCGATGTTTGCTTATTGTTTTTCGAAAATATTTGTAGGGCTTTGTATTTAATATGAAATGTGTGGGATATTGCAAGGCTTTCAAAGAATTTGTGATGTATTTGAGTTCTTCGTCAATATATTGTGGACTACATATTCTGAAAGCACGTAGGATAAAGCCAATTATCATGCCTTATGGAGGGCCCAACTGTAATTAAATTGCTTTTGAGATGTTCACTAATTATGTTTTCGGGTAGAAAACTTTGATGTCATCAATGTATCAAAAATATTCAGTGTTTGGCGGTAATCTAAATGTAAAAAAGCCATATAAAGTATGAGTTTTTGCTTGCAGAAAGAATTGTCAAATATAAAATATGTCATGTCACTGATCAGTCTGATTATCTCTATTAAAATGTTGGTTGGGGGGACTGTAAGTTTATGATAATCTGTTTTAAGTGCATATGGAGTAAATTTAAACATTTTTTAACGGGGACATTAGTGTATATTAAAGATATTACGTCTAAGCTGTGTATAGTTTCGTTTTCTACATTATTATTTTTTTAAATCTTGTTTAATAAGTCTCCCGAGTTCTTGATCTGGGAAGAGCTGATGGTGCCCATTAGTTGGGTAAGAATGTTGGCTATGGCTCGTGCTATCTTATGTTAATTATGTTACCAATGCATGATATTATGGAGCGCGTAAGGATGGCTGGTTTATGAATTTTATGAAGGCCGTATGATGTGGAAATGATGATAATGTACATATGAACATGAAATTCCCTTCGTTTATAATTATATAGATTCGTATTCAAATATGATTTTTATTGATTATTTGTGTATTATGCAAGCTGATGGGTCCTACATACTTAAATACGATGAACTAGTTATTCGATATATGGTGTTCATTTCCTATCGTGTTATAAGGTCTTTGAAAAAAGTGTTTAAAGTTTCAATGTTTTTATCTATCGTTTTAAGTCTGTCTTGGTGTACGTGTTTTCGTCTTATAGTAGTGCAGCTATTTTCTTTAATATAAGTTCTTTTCCATTAATACTATGCCCCCTTTCCATATCTGAAGGTGATATGACGATGTTATTGTTATTAGCTAGGTGTTTTAAAGTATCTGCATACCTCTCTGGTAATACTGAATCATTGGGTAGGATGGCTGTGATAAAAATAATTCCTTTTCTAAAGTCTGTGTCTTCATGTCTGTAATTATTTAAACTTGTGTTGGTGGTGATATTTGAATCTATCCCAGTTGCGAATTTTAAACCGAAACTAAGACGAGCACATAACTGATCGAATCATGAGTGACCTTTTTGGGTTTACATACCACTTGCTCACTCCCCTCCATAATGATCTCATAACTTCAACCGACACCACCACCCCACATTCTCTACTGTCATCTCAATTCTCCACTGCCACCATCTATTTGTATATCATAATTTAGTTTTTCATAAGCGGCTCTTTAGGCTGACTACCGTCATCAACTCTGTTTCAAATAGTTTGTACTTGTGTGTTATTTTCTTCAGACAATCATACTGAGGAAGTCTTGAAATAAAGAACGTTGATTAATACACAATAATATTTTTTGGTTTTCTTTTTCCAATTTCCATGTATATATATATATATATATATATATATATATATATATATATATATATATATATATATATATAGTCTAGGAAGTTTCTCAACCATTAAAACTATATTTAAAAAAAACACAAAAAACTCCAAGTCCCAAGTCGTTCAGTGGAAAATCACTCATGTAAGTAAATTTAACTTTTTCAGTTATTATATTAGTTTGCTTCTAACATTATTTAAGGGATCATCAGTTATTTACCATGAAAAACTGTTTCGGGAATTTAAAAACAATATATATATATATATATATATATATATATATATATATATATATATATATATATATATATATATATATATATATATATACAAAAGGCCAAAATAGTTGATACATTGGCGGGAAATTACCTTTCCAGATTAAAATTTAGTAACTATAAACTTACCATTAGATAAAATACATCATATTCTCAAATAGCCACATATTTCAAGCAAACACCAGATACACTCGGACATCAACATCAAATGTATTTTAACAGACACACAATTCCGCTCAGATATTAATGCAAGCAAACAGAAACAAAATGGATTTTAAACCAAACACACACAAAACATGTCTAAGCTCAAATGAGGCTGTTTTTACTATGTATAATCGCATAACACAGTGAGGTAAATTTATATTTGCAGCCGCTGCTCCGAAAACTCTTTTCCTTCAATCACAGAAAACAGCTTACTATTGCCCGGTCTATTTAGTAATTTATTTTGTTTTGTTGCAGTAAAAAAGATATATATGAGAAAATATTTCTTTTTTTTTCAATTTTATTGTGAAAATAAAATCGGTGTTTTTCATAAATGGAGCCGAGATATAATGAACAGTATTTTAAAATTTAACAAACAATAAAATCTTTTTCAATTGTTTTCAATAATCAAATCCATGTTTTAATAAATAGTAATTTCTTCCGATTAAAAACTTACAATTTAACAAATATTTTCTTTCAATGTAAAATTAAACAAACATATAAATGTGCAGGCAATCATGTCGTATAGTAAACAGCCGAAAAATATACTACAAATATTTCTAATGAACGCAAGAAAATTTAATTTTCTATCGAATTGTTTCATTTTATAATTATTAAACTGTTTGTTAGTGTGTTTTATTACAATATAAGATTTCGTCGATACCTGCTTTTTTAACGAGTCCAAATACAATATGGCCGCCACCATTTTCCTTATCACTGTTCATGTAATATAATTAACAGCCGAGTAATCGAAAATTAAAAAAAAATTAAAACTTATAACTATAATCAAACGCATTACAAGTGAATTGTCTACCGATGTGTATATTCTAAATTCACTGAAACTGTTTTAAAGTTTTTCTTTATTTCAAAATAAGTTGCATTGTGTGTCATCCATTGTCTAAAAGCCATGCAAGGATCAAAAGCAAATTATGAAGTAAAATAAAACATACAAAAAGTTTCAGAACTTTAAAACTATACAGGCTGGTATAACATTCACAGTTCTTCGTTTTGTAGAACTGATTTGTTATATTTTTCTTTTCTTTTTTCGATTTCGCGAATGTTACATTTCCGATTAATTTGCATCAATTACTTTTATTTGCAATAATGAGCACGATATTATTCGCCAACTTCTCTCTCCTCAAACACTGCCGCCCAAATCTTAGTGAATAATGTGGCCACGTTACCCATATATTATTTTAAAATATAACGCTCATTTTGTGTAAAAAACCTTTCGGAAGTTCAAAATATGTTTTTCACTTACGATCTTTTTCTGTCCATATCCGTTTTGAATTCGTGTTGAACAAATTAACTTAGATTCATTCGTTTGTATATATATTTACTTGAAAATGGATGACGTGATAGAGAATGGAAGCTTTCTGACGTCATTTATTTCTCTTTGTGAGTTCATGCTGTTTTCAAACAATCATTCACAAATATTTATGAAGACACACTTCTCGGCCTTTTGGCTAAGAAGAATGTGTAGTATCTGTTCCGATGGATACTGCACCCCATAGACTGGTATTGTCTTGGCCTTCGGGTCTTGATTTACGCCTGCCTATGGGTTTGCCCTGTGCAGTTCTAGGAGGTCCACCCTCCCAGGCTTTGCCTCCCCTCTTTGGGGAGCAGTAAGTTTATTGCTTACTGCCTGATGCGCCCCTACCGGTGAATGCCGACGGGACTGCCCAGGCAATTTTTAAAGGCCAGAGTGTTCACCTTCTCGGGCGCTGGCTTTTCAAATCCCACTTTCCGACCTTGTGTCACATACTCCTATTGTGGGTAGGTGTTGAATAACATCTCTTTCTCCCTCTTTTTTTGTTTACGACGTCATCCATGAAAGAATAACAAAGAGTTAGCTGTGTTGAAGCAGGTCGGCTACAACAAATCGTCGGGAGCTGGTAGTCTGCCTCTAGGTCTAGTATCTACTGCGTGATAGAACAACGTACAGTTGATTGTGTAAACGAACGAAATGGTAGAAAATAAACTAACAAATCAAAAGACACTGAAACTGCGATGTTGCCCGGGAATGAATAAGAACCCACGTGTACTACTGCTTCTAGCATTGAAACTCCATATTACTATTTTGATTCATATTTTTTAATTTCAGTTGTAAAAAAAACTAACAAACCAAACAATTTCAGTACTTACGGAGATTCCTGACTCATGACAGATACTCGAACACGAACAGAACACAGTTTTTGTTGTGTATTTTTTTTGTTTTACAAACGATTTATTTAACGGAATGTGAACCGAACGCAACCATTTTTTGCCAAACTAAACCTAAAACTTAGGTAAGGGTTTGTTAAGGGTGATGTTAGGATTAGTTTAAGGTGATGTTAAGATTAGTTTAGGGTGATGTTAGGATTAGTTTAAGGTGATGTTAAGATTAGTTTAGGGTGATGTTAGGATTACTTTAGGCCTGATGTTAGGATTATTTTAGGGTTAGGTTAGGGTTACGGTAAAAAAACAGTTTGGTGCAAATTTTGTAGAATTACGATTTAACGAAAATTGTGTACTTTTTCTTGATTGCCCAAAGCATGTGATGTATGTAATTGTTTTTTATTTAATTTTGGAGTTTGTAATTATTTTATGTTAATTGTTTTTTTATTGTTTATTCATTATTCTGCCAATCTATTTTTTTTTTCAAAAAAACACATTGCCTGTATTATTGGAATTATTATTAAGCGCAGTGAATTCTAAGTGCTCTGTGATTGGATGAAAATCAGCCAATCACAGACCACTGCTTCAATCTCCGCAGAAAACACAGAAGAGCGCCTTTTTAAAAAAAATAACGGCCTCTTTTCTCCAGCCTCGCAGCCGATCAACATCGTTCTTCTCTGCCGTGTCAGGTGAGAGCGGGCTCATGCTCTTTTAGCGTATATAATACGCACGAAGCCCTCTTGATGTTCCCAACTACTTTTCACAGCATCCTGTTATAAGACAACTGGAATTTACAGTGAGTCCGCAAAGGCACTTCTTTTGCAAGCAACATTCTATATCTTTCTTCTCTTTTTCATCTATATAAATACCCTTTCTTCATCTACCCAAGTTGTTTGTTATCTCTGTTCTTGTCTAGCCACGTTTATATGCCAACAACGTTTCTTCCAGCAGACTACAGTCTTCGTCCTTCATTTTAACGGGAAAAATCCCAACAGTAGAGGTTTAGAACGATTGAAGTGGAGGCAGTTTCTTTAAATGGGCAGAATAGCGCGCTCACTGTTCTTTTTAGCATCGTTTCGGGTGGTGTTCGAACGTGAGAGGGCAAAACGCATTGCCAGGGCGCGTGCATTCAAAGGACGACTGTTATTTTATGTTTGCTTTTGTGAGGAAAGGAGGGCTGTCTTCTCTGTAACCGTTTTTTTTTTAAATTCGTATCGGAAAATTTCTCGTCTGTTTATCACGACCAAATCCGGGATTTGTAACCAGCACTCGGGAATCTCCGTTTAATTCGTGGTGCGCTATTCTGCACAAGTATCGCTGGCTATTTAACCACAAAAATGTAGAAGGTAACCGAAACCCGCGGTAATGCACCGGTGTAAGATAATGAAGAGTGGCAAAAATGAATCGTGGACGAGTCCATTGTGAGTAGGACGTCGAGAGAAAAAAAGGCGACTTGATAACTGTTAAAAAGGAGAAGGTTCCGCAGTGTAAGTAGATCTGAAAGACGGAGGTTTCAAAAAACGCGAAGAGCCGGAGCGCTTGGTGATCGGAGTATCGAAGTACCGGAAGAATTGGAGTTTACCGATGTTTATGGCACCGATGAAGTTTTATTGTCTATGGTATCGAAGCCCGTCTTGCTGTTAGGCTTTCGTGTCCGCTGACTAAAAATGCGGCTGATAAGCAAGTTGGTACCGTGAAAGGAATCCCCTGACTTGTACTTCATCAAAGTGCTTGTGGAACAATTGCTTCAGTTCACGCTCGGATAGACGATGCAGAGCAAATTGCTTTCCAATCGGATGTATATACGAACGAGTTTCTAGCGGAAACCAAGTATGTGCCCTCAGCAAGAAAAAGACTTTCATGAGACAAAATATATCAAAATATTGTTTAATATGTGTGCGTAACCGGCGTAAACCATCCGGTAATGGCAAATAAAGAAAACCAACGTTTATTCCATATACTTTCTGTTCTTTGTCATTCTTGTTGGATCTTACTGGGTATCCTGAAAGAACGGGTAATGCAACACCGGGAATAGATAAACACTAATGGGTACTCCTGTTATCCTTAATCGTTTATTATCATTTTTGTGCTCGTTCATACAATTTTTATAATTTTCAATTATCTAGTTTCAAGTTAGAAATAAAATAAAATGTCGTCTTTACTGTGTATGGATGCAATTGAACCCAAATCTCTATACCAATATGAAACAGAAATTTTTGCAACTAAATATTAGGAAGAACTCCAAAGGCGGTGTTTATTTTAGAGAAGGCTTTTAAATACTTGTGATGAATATGCCTTAGAGAAGTTCAGTTCTTACGTAGTTAGTCATGAGTATCGACGGAGGATCCCGAAATGAATAAAGATCCATGTGTACTCCTGCTACCTTAACTACATACTATAGATGTTATGCTTACTGATACAATTTTATAATTTTCAGTTTTTAAGTTAAAAATGAATAAAATCAAATAAAATGTCGTTTTTACTGCGTATGGATGCAATTGTAAACAGGACCTTATACACAGAAAAATGCCCGAAAACGGTTTACAATTTGAAAGCCGCCAAAAATGTAAAAGGGCAGACGGCATTAAACATGTGAAGGGTTAGGTTAGTATTAGGATTAAAAAAGAGAAGTCTATCAAAAAAGAAATAAATAAAGTTGAAAAAGTTCCTCAAAAAAGAAATAAAAGCAAAAAGGTGGCTTTCAAATCGTAAACTGCTTTGGTCATTTCCGAGAATGACTCGGGAGTGTCCGTTGATAGTGGCGATGTACTATGTAAGTACTGCAATTCTCATTACAAGTAGCGGATTTTTAAGTATATTATCGTGGGATTATCCTTACTTTTTAATTCCTATAATTTTCAACGTCGAATTTATTGTGTATTGATATCCAGCGCAAACAGAGACCGCACGATATTATTATATATTTCAAGCTAAAAGTTACGTTAGATTTTACATTTCTTTTGACTAATTATTAAAAAACATACGAATATGTGAGATTAATTAAAATAATTTTTATATTTAATAATAATTTAAACATTTTTAGTTAGTACTATATTTATAATACGCAAAGCTACTTCATGTGCGTACGTACGTTATCACATTTGAAACACAGTAAACAACTGAGATCGTCTTATCAGAAACAAATAGATAAATAAGATGTCGCTAAGGTAAACAATTCCAAATTCACCTATTTTAAAATAAATTGTTCAAAAATAAAAATTATGTCGTCCCTCGACTAAAACCGTACAATTTTAAATAAATATATTTTAAAAAATCACATTCGTTTAATTTATTTGAAGACCATTTTTCTGACAATTATTTTCACGGTAAACTGATAGAAAATATTTATTGTTTAAAAAAAAATTAATTGCTACTATTTTAAATAATTAAATAAATAGACATATCCTGTTTATTTATTTAAAGAATATTTACCTAACAAAAACTATTATTTTACGAAAGGAGAAAGAGTCATTCTTTTCTTAATAGTATTGACAATGACAGTCATTCATTATTTCAAAATGAATATTATTATTATTAACATTAAATTATACAGATTGATGTAAACCGCACCGTGGAATTTCCACAGGGTCCCGCTTGTATATTTATATTTCGGAGAAAAAAGGTGTATAATATGATATTAATTTTCTCATGTCTCTTTTTTTTATCAAGCACGTCGAGTATCAAGGTTTATTAGATGGATTGATTGTCAGCCGAAAGTTGAAGAATATAATCTGAAGATTAAAAATGATTACTGTAATGAACTAGTGTTAAAGCGATTAATTAGAATCGGAATCGGGAATCAAAAAAATCAGAACTTTTAGGGTATCTGAAAAATGTGTGCTTATTTTTCAATGCTAAAAACGATATTTTAATTGTTTTTTGGTTTGTTTAAAACTTAATTGTCCATTGCTGGTACTAATGATAAAATTATATATATAACGAACACTCTGACGATGGCTGACTTTAATAGGTTTAATCTCCCACGGATTTATTTGTTTTTTGCTAGTAGCTCTGTAGGCTAAAGCTTCATAATTAGAGTTTGAAACATGACACGTGTTCCGGGATTCGAGTCTAGCGACCAGTATGAGTAATCATCTCAACACTGACAATTCCCGAAAAGAAAGAAACGTATAGGTATGTAGATAAAAAACAAATATTTATAATTATGTGTCGCCCCCAAATCTAGGCTGGGCTCTGTAGTAGTATTATACGTCATTATGGCTTTAATGCATGTTCCTTTTGCAGTCGAACGCTCTAACGATGGCTGACTTTAACAGGTTCAATCTCTCGCTGATTTATAGGGTTGTTGATAGTTGCAACGTGGGCTAAAGTATCGGAATTTGAGTTAGAAATGTTCCGGGGTGCAAGTCCGGCGACCGGTATGAATAATTATCTCTACACTGACAATTCCCGAAAGGATGAAACGTATAAGTATGTAGAATATAAATTTATGTGGCCTTTTGCCCTAGATCAAAGTGTAGTATTTGTTCCGATGGATACTACACGCTGCCCTGTGCAGTTCTAGGAGGTCCACCCTTCCAGGCTTTGCCGTCCCCCCTTGGGGAGGAGTAAGTTTATTGCTTATTGTCTGAGGCGCCTCTACCGGGGAATGCCGACGGGGCTGCCCAGGCAATTTTTAAATAGCCAGAGTGCTCACCTCTCGAGCGCTGGCTTATCTAATCCCACTTTCCCGACCTTGTGTCACATCTTACCTTGTGGGAGGTAGATAAATAAATAAATAAATAAATATATATATATATATATATATATATATATATATATATATATATATATATATATATATATATATATATATATATATACTAATAGGTGAAATCAAATCAGAATTTCAAATTAACACTTATATAAAGTGCTCGATGCCTTCTCAGACAAAGCGTTATGATAACTAAATAAGTACGTGCTTTTCATGTTTAATTCCGTGAGCGATTCATCAAATTGTTCTAACACGTCTTATGCTATCATGGAAAGCATAATATCACAAAGCGTGCTTAATTCATCAAATAAATCGTATAACATACACAGTATTCAAAACTATGACCATGATTGATTAAAAAACAGATTCTTTATTCGATTATATATATATATATATATATATATATATATATATATATATATATATGAAGGAAGTGACTTGAGTTGCAAACGTCTTCAAAAGTCCGCATGTAAAATATTATCTAAAATGATGTCCAGTTCCGGTTTTCGGATATCTTGTGGTTAAGAAATAAAATCTATGAGGTCTTAACGAACAGCATGTGTATTGCCGGGTGTTTAACCCATTTACTATGGAGAGTATGACCGCGCCTCTTTATGAGGCAGTGGGGGGGGGGGGCTGCGGAGAGATCATGTTATTTGCTTTAATAAGAAAATAAGTAATACGTCTCGGAAATATGAGACGAGTCCAATGTGTTGTCGTATATCAAAGAGATAAACTCATGTCAAAGAATGAAAGAAGTCGCGCATTTACAATTTACATCTGATCCAGTTTATACATTTCATCAAACACAAATCATAAATAAAGTATGCAGACATAAACGTATAGAAATAAAGCATATTTATAAATATTATAATAAGCCCCTTTAAGAAATTAAAGTTAAGCACTCTCGGGGATATTAAGAATAGACTGTCAAAAAGCTCTAATGCAAAGTTCCGAATACGTTCGTCGAACACACTCGACTAGTCTTCTATCTGTGCCCGCTTCTAGGTACACATTTATCTCAATTTTCCTTAATTACGTGGCCGAGTGGATATGGCGACTGCTTGCATATTCTAGGCTAATTCTGTGAACTGAGTTCATGCCTCTCGACCGTCTAAAATTGTTACTTTCCTGCACTGATTAGAGCAATAAGCTTGAAACGCTAGTGTCTGTACGTATTACTAATTTAATATTTGTTTATATATATATATATATATATATATATATATATATATATATATATATATATATATATTGGTACAGAAAAATTGGCACAACATTCGTACCGTCGGTTTCAAGCACAGAAGGACTTAGCTATCCAGCTCTCTTCAGCTTATGTTGTCATCTGTTTCGGAAATGTTAAGTCACGTGTCACTCTCGTTTGGACGTGTTATTTGCTTTGAGTGTTATGTATGTTTGTTTAAATTTAGTGTATTAAGGTTTAATAAGGTTTGAAAAAAGGGGAAAGGTGAAAAGTAACAGTTGAGATGTAAACCGGAGAAGATTTAAAGAGATATAAAAAAATGAAAAAAAAAAAAACATAAATAAAAAAAAAATAAAAAAATAAATAAATAAAAATATAAAAAAATATTTCTATATAAATCCCGTGAGCCAATATTATGAGTATCGTATATTTGGCCGTTAATGTGTTGGGGTTTTATGATGTGTCTTCTAAAAGAATTAGGGAGAGGGAATGGGTTAAAGGATTAAAGAGGTATAAAGGAACAACACTGATTAAATTCGTTTTTAAATCTTGGATTAAAGGACTTTAAATCAATCCCAAAGGAATTTAAATAAATATATCATTAACTCTGCGGGGTTTTGAATGGTTTGTATTCGGGATTTAACATTATTAACTAAGGTATACTGAATACTTATAGAGGTGATAAAATTGGTATGCTGATTAAAAACTGGTTTAGAGAAAAGAGTAAGGACTGTGTCGGCAAGATTTGACCTGTTTGGGAGATATGGGAGATTAGCATTATGACTGAGGAATATAGGGACTTATGGAAGTAATAATACTGTGAAATGGGGGTGTTACCCTCTTAATGACTGAAGACATATTTTTGGGAAAGTTATAATTATTGCTCTTGAAAAGTAGTGTGGATATGGTTTGATCAAGGTATTTGTTCGTATTTTTTAATTCTATTTATATTTATGAGGGGTGATAGTTGGGAAAATTTCTGGGGTGGAACATCGGTATTTAATATGGTAATTATTGGGTTATGTATTTGACAGAGGGGGTGTATCTAGGCTTTTATGTGTATCGATAAGTTCAGTTTATGAGTAGTGCTTGTCTCCTGTGGATGCATCCCTTAAAGATTTAATCTCGAATATTCAAACAGACTGTATTTGGGTATATAATGGCCCTTAACAGATGGTATTTTTCAACTTCACACTGAGGACATCTTTTTCTGGCTGGAGAGAAAGATTGTCTTCTCTCAATTATTTTCCATTTGATGGTGAAGGGTGTTTTTTCATCTTTAAGTTGCCATATATGGGTCGCGAGTGCCGGATTTGCCTTGTTTTTTATCTGAAGGTGTTTCTCTGTGCGTATAATCTTTGCTTAAAGCTTCCCTGCGTCATGCCAATGTATTTGTCTACTCTACCGGTAGTCTGGTTTGTAACGGTGTCTTCATATACGAGGGAATCGATTTTGCAATTCCCCTCTAGGGTGCAGTGGTTTTTGTCCTGGCATGAAAAGCCTGCGTTTGCAATTGTTTTGGGCTCCGCAGAGATGATTTCTCTTATAGATGGGGCAGTTGAGTAGCTAACCTGAATAGAATGTATGTTAAAAAGTTTGTGAAGGTTGTGTGTGTGGGTGGGTGGGGAAATGTTTGTCGAGTAAGTAGAGGAAAAGGTGGCCTACCTTTGTCTTGGTATTGGTGGAATAGGGTGGTGAAAACCAGATCACAGACCTCCTTCTATTGCGGCGCCCCTGATTAATAGAGCGCTCTGCTAGGATTTTTCCTGCTATATTACAAAGAAGTTTTATATATATATATATATATATATATATATATATATATATATATATATATATATATATATATATAAGGTTAGAAAGCCAAATAAACAATGCGGGTCTTTTTTTGTAACAAATCATTATTTTAAAATCTTGAATTTCCGACGCAAAGCGTCATATTCATTATTATTAGGCATCTTTTCTTACTTCTTACTCGTGGCATATTGGTAAGTAGTAATAGAAGCCCGCTGGACGTTGTTGACGGTTAAGATCCAATGTCGATATGTGAAGTTGTTCGGTGTCTGCAATTTTTGAAATAATGAAAATGTAGTCTAACTCTTAAATCATTGTTAAAATGTGAATATATTTAGAAGTTTAGAAAGCCAAATATACAATGCCTATTTTTAAATAAATCATTATTTTAAAAACTTGAATCTTCTACGCAAAACGTCATATTCGTAGTTATCAGACATTATTTATTTTTTTAATTAAATGTTTTTCATTTATTCAAATCAAAACTGGCCAATAAAATAATCATGTCATTAAAATAGTTCGACTTCGGTTCGACATTCTCGATTGCTAGAATATCAAGAATACCAGATTGGCTATTAATAAATGCAATGTTCGGCTTCCTCATATTTCCGATATGTGACCACCGTGGGGAATATATGTTATTTCTAAAGCGCCGTTGTGCTGTGCAATCCATTTTTTCGCCTACATTTTATTAATTGCTTGTCTTTAATTTTCATTATTATCCGTAAATAAAATTGATTTTAATTTGTATAATGTTGAAACACTAACTTTCATTTGGGTTTTACCTCTGTTTGAACATTTTTCACGCTTTTTCTCTCAGTTTCCATAGACATATTTTCTTTCAAAGTGTTTTATTAAATCAATTAATAAACTACATCCTGAGAATTGTACTAACGCAGTTAAATGAAAACAAGTACTTTCTTCAGCAGTATAACTAATTATATATATATATATATATATATATATATATATATATATATATATATATATATATATATATATATATATATATATATATATATATATATATATGCTTTGTAAACATTAATAACCCAAAAAAGCGGCACGGTCTTTTTACAAATATAAGTAATTTGATTAAAGTGTTTCTGTAAAAAAAACATAACCCTCCATTTTTATCTTGACCTATTTCATTTTTTAAAAATAATTTACCTCAAACTAAATGAAGTTATTATTGTATTAATATCGTCCGACTTCTGTTATTAATTCTCAATTTGTCTCTTTTTAACGGTAAATTCAACCGCGGTGTGTTCAAGAATAAAAAGCTGTTTTTCAAATGAGTAACATATCAGGAAGGAACAATTCTGGTCATGCTACACATGAGTGTATTTGCCCATAAAATAAGGAACACATAACACAAGAGAGAAAGAAAAATTTAATAGCATGACCCCAGTGATATACACAAACAAGTTATATCTGTGGTTGGCCCCTTCCGCCTAACTTGAAGGGGTCTGGTTACGAAATTTTTAATGATTTACGAAATAACTTTACTTAGGTTCGAATACAATGAATAAAGAAGGATTATTATTTTGTATAAATTTGTGCTCTATTTTTGCTGTACTCAATAATCCCTCAATGATCAATGAGACTTTTTGAAATAGTAATTGGTCACCACTTACCAAGGCCAAAGGCCACTCGAGGATAACGGTCAATGAAATTGTCTGTTTGATGATGAACTATACTATAAAAGGAATGGGAACGATTGATGGGATGGACATCATTTAATTATTGAAGACAACTCGATGGGTAATTGTGGACATTTGACAGCCACCATATTGTAGTCAGCTAGGAAGCAGCCGCTCGGTACTGTAATCTCCAGATGTGAAGTTCTTAGAAAAAAACTCTGTTCATGGGAATTTCGTTTGATTTTACGTGAACAGAAAAAATAAATAAAAATTCTTGCAGTGGTTGTAGCTAGATGAGTTCTTGCAGAATGTTTTACAGCGAAACCCAGAAAAGTGAGCATAGTCGAGCGCGCACCATGATAATACCTAAACAAGAAATAGAAAGCGGCGCGTAATGGTTGGTTCGTTCGTCATTTTGAAAGTGATGTCTGACTTAATTTCATACGCTTTTGGCTTGCGATGACGTCAGTAAACGCGTAAGTACACGTAACAAGGTTGGAACCACAACAATTAATTGTGTCATTATAATGAAAGTGGCTGGAGTATCACAAGTGTGCGAGGTGGTGGTTCGAATACAACTTAACTTATTTGAATAGTAAAAAGATGTACGATGTTTTAACCGAAAGCTTCTCGATAACCCGGCAATATCACACTTGGCGTTGCCCGATATACTGTTAATATATATCCTAATAATAATTAAATAAAAAAAAATATTATGAAACTTTTTCAATTAATAAAAAATCATTAATGTTAAGAAAAGGCTGCTGTTTGTGTTGCTAACCTTGACAGAGTCTTGTTAAATCTGTTGCTAATGTCGCTCGAAAAATTGTTGGATAATTCTGCCGCCCCAGAAAGTATGTCATTCCTGGCGCAATCATTTACCCGTATAAGAGTCAAATACATCCTAGGATGTGGTGCTCTTGCCCCATCTGGGGAGGTGACGTACAAAACACTCTTTTCTGTTTTGACAGAGTTCAAACCCGACTTCGGAATCTAGTCGGGCTGGCCTTTTCTCTTCCCCATACGGCCTCTTTCTCACAGAAGAGAGGTTGCTAGTATTTCTCTAATCACGTTATTTACAGAGTCGCTGCTTGACTGAGCTCGAACCGATTGTTCCGCCCTGTAAGACATTTACAACTGAAAACTTGTCTAGTTACAACCACTATAGATAATTTTGTTTTTTTCTATGATCAAAGTTTATTTCCTACACCTGCCCGTCTGTGAAACATTATCACGTACTGCTTTCCAGCTGACTACAACAAAGTCATTTTCAAGTCCAATGTAAACAAATTTTAGTTGACCGGTTTTCTTAAATAATAAAATCTGACCAGTTTCAACTATCGTTACCAATCTTCCTGGTGTTGTGTCACCGTCCACCTGACCAACTCATTAGCCATTATCGTCGAGTGGCCTCTGGGCCTTGATAAGCGCTTACTCGTTAGTACATGAAGAAGTCATATAACGATACATCCTAGGCCGTTTTACAAGGTATCAAAGCAGCAACTCCACCATACAAGCTCTTTTCCTCAAGTCATAAAGACGCTAACAGGCATTGCTACTTCTTTTCATTCACAGTTTTATTTTTGTGTTGTATCTTTTTCTTGTCGTTTGTCGGTAAACTAAATTTCGGATTAACCTACATTTATTGCCTCCTTTGTAGTATAAGAAAGAACATACATAACAAGCACTTGATATTTACATAGTCGCTCTTAAATAACAGATATATATATATATATATATATATATATATATATATATATATATATATATATATATATATATACAGACAGTATACACACATTACGTATTTTAGTAGGCCATGACCAAGGTTTTACGCTTTTTGCTATCTTTAGTTGATCCAATACATAAATTATATATATATATATATATATATATATATATATATATATATATG
The DNA here is from genome assembly GCA_963556195.1 of Sepiola atlantica. NCBI lineage: Eukaryota > Metazoa > Mollusca > Cephalopoda > Sepiida > Sepiolidae > Sepiola > Sepiola atlantica. Next base: position 37,808,574 of record OY744538.1, on the reverse strand, counting down.
TGTGTGTCTTTGTGTGTGTGTGTGTGTGTGTGTTTAAGTGTGTGTGTGTTTATATATAAATACAATTATATAAACATTAGAATAGCAACTATGATTCATAGACCCGTAGGTGCCTGCTACTATCGAAGCGCTGGTTAATTCGAGTAAGCTGTTCTACTGTTTATAATTTTACTTTTACATCTGTACCTTGTATTGAGAACTTTTGAAAAAATATTGGTTTTAAGTTAATTTTATAAATATATTTGAACTTAATTAATTATATATATATATATATATATATATATATATATATATATATATATATATATAGAAAGAGAGAGAGAGAGATCTGTTACATATCTGAAGATAAATCATTAGAATTCCACATTCCATGAGTTCATGCAAATTCTATTCCACTGGAGGTTCTATCTCATAGTTTCAATAAAAACAAGATTCAAAGACTTAAGAAAGTGTGTTGGTGTAAAGTATCTAATATCAAATTCATATTTTCTAAAGAATATAAGAAACATCAAGTGGAGTGGGTTAAAATATATGAAAACTGATTCCAGGAAAGTCTAGTTCACAGACAAAGACAAGTCTAGGTTCACCATAGATAGGTTGGGTCTGTAAGCAATGTGATTCAATACATTTTTAAAACGGCGACAAGGTGAGGTGAAATCAGGATATGGTATGGTATTGTTGGCAGTGAGCTCGTGTGTTCTTTTAAAGTCAAGGACGGAATGAAAATGAACTATAAAAGTGATTGTGATATCCTAGAGAAAAATCTCTTTTAGTTGTTGGATAACCAACCTTTAGACAAACGTAAATCGCTGATATCAATTCCAGACACGCACCAAGTGACGCTTCTAAATTCAACAAAACACGATTTTAAATGTACTAACGAATCACCGGTTATCTGGTAAAAAAAAACTCGAGGATAAGAGTTAATGAGTTTGTCAGGGAAACAGTGAGCCAACAATGTGAGGATTGGTAACAATGGTTGAAACTGGCCAGAAATTTGATTATTTAAGAGGACGGCTCAACAAAAATGTGTTAACATTGGACTTGAACACCACCATGTTATAGTTAGCTGGGAAGTAGCCCTGTTGTATCATGTCTGCAGAGGGATAGTTCTTGGAAAAAAATTGGCTCATGAAAGTTCCGTTTTGTTTTAGGTACACAAAGAAAGAAAAAAACATAATTACAGTGGTTGTAGTTAGATCGGTTATTGTTTCAAATGTTTTACAGGGGGGGTAAACCATAGATTGGAGCTCAGTCAAGAACTCACCATAAAAATAACTATAGAGTAAAGAAAGACTAGCAATGTCTCTTCTGTAAGAAAGAGACTGTAGGTAAGAGAAGATGAACCCCCATTATGTTTGGAAGTCGGTTTTGTACTTTGTAAAGGCAAGAAAGAGTGCTCTGAGCAGCACTTCCCGAGATGTAGCTACACTACTCCATCTTAGGACGTATTTGATTTTTATACAAGTCGAGGACAGCGTCAGGAGTGAGTTACTTTCTGGAGCGGTTGAACGATCCTACCATTTTTTCCAGCAAGCGTAGCAACAGATTTGAAGTAAGTCTTCCATTTTAGATCTGGCGTAAAGGGCAGTCTTCGAAGCTTATCAAAGCAGGGGTATTCTTCAAGAAGAGATCCATTCATTCCAATTGGGGCAAAATAAGTATCCGAGCGTTGGTGATGAAAGGAGAGACATTTTTCCCCATTCCCCATTTTCCAGGTCGAAAGAGAAAGAAACACAGAGATCTTGATCATTAATGCTCGTTAAAGTGTTTCTATAGATGGTAGTGTAATCTGCATAAATGTCAACAAATATACTTAGAATATGATTTGAGAGATCATTGATAAAATATCCGGAAGAGAGTTGGGCCTAGAAAAAACCCTTGAGGCATGTAGACATTGAGCCTATATCCCACTTCTGGCAATCAACGACTACTTTTATAAACCTATCAGAGAAGGATTTGATGGTTCTAAAGAGATTTTCAAATATTTCATATGTGGCTACCTTGTGAAGCAAAACTTTGTGGCAAACCATATCAAAGGCATTTTATATGTCAAAAGCCATTGCTCTAGAAGTGAAGCCTCTGTCAATAGATTCACTGATCATGTGTGATATTACAGGTTGCACATCAGCAGTTGATCTTGTAGGACGAAATCCATATTGCTGCCCACTGTATATATTATTCTTGCTGAGGTAGTTGACGACCTCTTAATTCATCACATTCAAATAACTTACTCATGATTCACAAGAGACTGACTGATTTGTCTGCACTGAGATACAGAAGGTCGATCTCAAGTATTTTTTTAAGTTGTCCAAGGTGATGAGAAGCAGTTCTCTTTTAAGCAATTATTGAAAAGCTTTGTATGAATATGATCTATTTCAGCTATATATCATTTTAACGCTATCAGAGTCAGTTACCTTGCTGGCATCTAGGTTCTTGGTGAATTTGGCAACATCCCGGACAGATATATTGATGTCGCTCAGGGTACTTACCATCCTAGTAGGAGGGGATTCGGGCGATAGGCGGTTATTATTACAAATGGTGGAATTTGATGCAAAGTTTTTTAGCAAAATGTTTGGCTTCATAAGAGGTTGAGGAAATTATCTCTGGGCCATTAACGATGCTAGGAATAGAGGGCATACACCTGTTCAGGATCATATTTGTTATTCGTCAAAACTTTTGGGAACCAAGCCCCTGCTCAGCGTACGACTCTTTCGCGTGTTTTATAAACTTTTTATAGTGATTGCTAAAGGAAGTTTTATTTTGAGAACATCTATTTCTTTTAAAGGAAGTACGAGAAACGAAATTCGTAGGGTATTCAAACATGGACTGCCCACCCAATAGCTATGACTTAAATCCAATTGAGACCCTGTGGAGTACCCTTAAAAGAGATATTCATTCCAATGCTAGACAGTTGAACAGCAAGCATAACATTCTGGCAATCAGTAATAATTGCTGAAATTAACTTATCATTTGCTACGATAGCAAATGTACTATCATCTGTCAGTAACAGACTGTTAAAAGTTATTGAAAAAAATAGATATCATCAGCGCTTGTAAATGATGAAACACTTTCCTTTGTACTTCTGTTCATTTGCCTTTTGGTTGAATGTAAATCTTGTTGTATTCTTGTTGTATAACAGTGTGAAGTATGTTATTTATATTCTTTTATATTTATATATTCTTTCAAAATCAACAAATAAGTAAAATGTATTGTACACATTCTGTACTTGCAAATAAAATAGTGCATATACGTTAAACATCTTTTATAGAATAGATATTGATAGTTGTATGAATTAAATAAAATTAAATTCAAAATACATGATGTTTTATGATTTGCAAGGCACATTTTTTTGTCATGATACAATCCCCCGGGTATTAACTCCTTTTTATGCCCCCATCCTGATTTAAAGATTGAACTATGTCAGATTTCCATTGAATATGATGCATTATATCTTGATTTTAATCTTCGTAAGGCACATAAAATTGGTGTAAATCTGTTATTTTCGGGGAAACAGTTTTATTCGACCAAGGACGGGTATTCTTTTACTATATATATATACTAGAAAAATATAGATGTATATTTATTTGTATATAGGTGTAATCAGTCAAAAGAAAATATTAGCGCACAAGTTAGAGGAGTATAATAGTGAATAAAAAACACTGAGAATGAATACAAAATAAATAGACGTGTAACTTACAATTTCGTGCCGAACTTATTGGACGATTTTAGAATCAAAGTAAAGTAAATCCCAATTTCCTGTTTTTTAGGGGGATCGTCTGTAGGAAATTTTCGGGGACCTTTCCTTTCTTTAAGCCTTCACTGAGGTGTGAACAGAGTTCTTTTTACTAAATTATTGCACTAATCGGCCACGGCTGTTCTTGTTGTCTGTTCTGTTTTCGGTACACATGTACCAGGAAGGAAAATAAAGTAAATAAAGTAAATAAGAACAGAGGGGAGTTCTATAGTTAAAACTGTCTGATCGGTGTGTGGGTGGTGTTCTCTTTGAACGCCGGGTGACCTGTCTCGATCACATCGGAAAGGATGGGGAAAGAAAGAAAAAAAAGGACATGAAAAGAAAGAAAAGAAAAAAAGAGTAGAAACAAACTAACATTAACAGATTAGTATAATTATCTTCTGGATTAATGTTTGTCTGATAGGCAATATGTTTTAGGGGTCTATATATAACATTCTGTAATTAGCAAATGTGTCTGTAAACATATATATATATATATATATATATATATATATATATATATATATATATATATATATATATATATGTATATATATATGGTTTGTGTCATGTTTTGACGATGTCAGATATCTAAGGTAAATCATTTCCTAAAAACTATGAAGGTTTTTCCTTTACAGAATGTGTCACCCCTATGATGAGCAGCGTCTATATGTTTAAAAATAATATATAATTATCCACGGACACATATTTCGTCCATCAGCGTGGCGTAACTTAACAGTTACTGCAGTTCGGTAGCCTTCGCATCGGGCCACGAAATATCGCAACAGGTAGAAGTATATTTTATGCGCATATAAATGTATACTTTTTGTCTGTTATCATTTTGACAATAGTGACAAATGAACGAATTAAGATATACACGGTGAAGCATTTCCTAAATGCTATCAGGGTGTTGTTTCCCTTACACAGTGCTTCGCCGTAAATATCTGAATTCATTCATGTTTCACTATCGCCAAAACAATAACAAACAAAAATGGATATATTTATGTGTGATAAAATATCTATCTATCTATCTATCTATCTATCTATCTATATATATATATATATATATATATATATGTCTAATTATTAACGTCTATCTTAACCTTACTCGTAGTTCGTGAACAAACATACAATATGTGTTGTGGCCCGACAGTGATTTATCGCAGTTTCGAATGCCGTTAAGTTTAACCAGGCTGATGAGCTGTATTACGCCAACACAGGTGTACGTGATGATTCTCTTATTTTGTTCATTAGTCATCACATTCCATGAGCGATATTTCTGACAAAGGTGGAAGAATTGCTGTTTTCTGGGTCGACATCTATCTATTTAACACGTATCTTTGGAAGCTTTTGACCTTTTCCCCCCTTTTTCCTTTTTTTTAAACTCCTTACATTAAGTGGCTTCATGCCTTGTCTGGAGCGATTTCCATAATAAAATGCTATATATATATATATATATATATATATATATATATATATATATATATATATATATATATATATATATGAAGAGTTCGAACGCAAAACGCGATAAATCCAATTCGTTTAAATTGAGACCTTAAACAATAAAAACACGAATATATTAAATCTAGACTTCAAATAGAAGTTGATTTGAATTAAAATCAAAGATAAATTATTTCAGTATCATATTACATAACAAATAGTGTTCGGGTGTCGTCGAGTGTTGAAATGAAACACTTTTTGTAGGGAGAGTTTCGTGATTTTGAAAATGGCGCTTATCGCGTTTTGCATTCGAACTCTTCATATATATATATATATATATATATATATAGATATATATATATATATATATATATATATATATATATATATATATATATATAGATATTATTGACGATGGAAAACCGTTATAACAAAAATAATATTCACGCTTCCAACAAGATTGAGCACTTCTGTTTTCATATTCGCAGAAGTAGAGTGAAAAGCTAAATTTCTACTACTCTCTGAAAAACAGCTCTATACGAGCACAACCTATATAGATCCTTGTAATACAAAATAAAATAGAACTCATTTAAAATTGTTAGAGAGCCCATTTCTTTATTAACGAAGAAGAAAAAATACACCAAATAACTCTTCAGCTATAAAAGAAGAGATTTGGGACAAAAACGAAAAAAACAAATGGAACCCTGCGAAACGGAATTAATTCATTTAGTAAATTACTCGAAAGTCAAAAACAAACTAGAAAACTCGCTTAAAAATCTAAAAAAAAGAGATAAAATTAAACGGAACAACTACATCAATTACATCGCTACAGACAATAAAACAAATATATACACATCACACTTAAACAAGCACAGAAAACACATCGGGAATAACATCGCAAATCAATAAGAAGGCATCTACAAATACCACAAATGACATAGAATCGGAGGTCAAGGAAATAGGAACAGAATTAAATGTAGGACAAAAAGTGAAACCACATCCAGATAAACAAGTTTTTATAACGCTGAACGACCACAAAACTGACTACAGAATCAAACCAACATGCTGCGCACTGGATCTTTGGCTTTTTAGCTATGAGCAAAGAGTAGTTTCCATTCTGATACCACCCTTCATCTTTCCAGTCCTCGTTCAGTTAATGAGTAATCCTTGTAGACTGATGACATTTTTATATCTGTCTAAATCCGGAGTATCCTGTTCTGGGGAGCAGGATTTTCTATATATCAAAATCCGACCTTACGACTAACTCTACCCTCGTGGGGAGTAAAGCCAATAGGTACTGAACAGAAACGCATTAATAAAGATCAGAGATAAATATAAGACAATATCAGCCCAACCTTAGAAATACTATGACTTAACTAATGGAAGCAAACCAGGCCGCCACAACTTTATTTGCAGATATAAAAAGTAAACACACAAATAATTACGCTTTCTCCAAGTTACGATCGAGAACTTTTACCCATCCATAACAAAAAGAGAATTCGCCAATTTGTAAATAGATTGCCTGATTTTCATTCTTGAAAATGTTAAAAACTAAAGGCTTAAGGGTTTTTCAGAAGAAATTTAAATTTAAGGAATCGTGCTTCATTGATGTCTAATTCAATGCAAATTTGGTATATTTGAATTTTTAAATGAGTGGTTGTGTCCATATTATGCATCTTGAAATCCTTTTAAAATACTCCAAAAAACTGAAGCTTTGAGAGTATTTATCAATTGATGTATCATACCTATTTTTTTAATTTCACAAATATCGGAAGTATCTGTTAATTAATTCAGGAATGTCATGTACATATAAATATATAAATTTAATCTACATACCTAACTTTATATGCACACACACGTACACGCACACACACATACATACACACACACACACACACACACATATATATATATTTATATATATATATATATGCGTGTGCTCACTTTAGTCGACTGTTGCAGGTTGTACATCCTTTCTCAAAAGATATTGCAATTAAGTTTAGTTTGGACAAATGTGACAAGTTCCCCATAAGAGCTGGGAAGAAGATCTAAACGGAAAACATACAACTTTGCGAAGAGACTGACATCAAAGACTTACAAGAGCAGGAACTATACAAGTACCTAGGAATTGAAGAAAACTATTTAATCCAACACTCCTAGAGGAGACAAAAAATTGGCAAGGAATATATACGTCGTGTAAGAAAAATCTGTAAAACACAGCTTACGAAAAAAAAAACAAAGTCATTGCTATCAACCAACTTGCCATGCCAGTGATAGCATACACTTTGGTATTATTGACTGGCCACAAAAGTGCATCAACACTAAAACGAGAAAAATGTTGACACTGTACAGAGTAATGTACAGGAATCAGTGTCTGCCGATGTTGTATCTCACAAGAGGAGCAGGAGGTATTGGCCTTTCAGATTTTGACCATCAACATTGAGCCACAATTGTGAGCACTATCCAATACCGGATGAGCTCTAAGAACATAAATGTTATTATGGTATGCCTACATCAAGAAGAAAGAGCCAGCAGAACTACATCCATCGCAAAACTGGCCAAACATTTTGGATAAAACTATCTTACAAATGAAACAGAAACACCAAACAAGCCAGCCACTATAATAGCCCAAAAGAGCGGCCAGGAATAAGCCAAGATTTTCCATAATAGAAAACTGTAAGAATGGGCCAACCAACAACGTGCTAAATATTTTCTGGATGAACTCTCACAGGAATATATAGATAAGTAAGGTTCTGTAGACTGGCTAAAAGGATGATCACTCCACTATAATCAGAAGGTGGGGATAATGGCTGTCCAAGATCAAGGCTTGATGACCAATGCTTTTAAGAAGATGAGTGGTCTCAGCAAGGACAAGTGCAAGTTTTGCCACACAGACGTAGAGAGTGTAGGCCATCTGATATCCAATTGTAAGATTCTGCTGGGTGACGTCTACTATATGATGCGACACAATAGAGTGTGTAAATATCTTTACTGGACCATCTGTAAAAAAAAGAATATCCAGTGTAGCAGAAAGAACTATTGGAATAAGCAATACACCAGCTACTATTACTATTCAATCTCTACAGATACACACCTAGAAAATGAGGCTATTAAACCTGATATAGTAATATAAGACAATAGAAAAAAGGAGCAACCCTATTTGAAGTCAGTGTCCCTAATGATACTGGCTTAAACAGAGCTGAGAGAAAAAAACATAACTAAATACGAAGGGCTTCTGTACGACATGAAAATAAACTGGAACCTAAAGAAGATCTCCATTATTCCAGTAATTATAGGTGCAACTGGACTCATGAAAAAAACATTTTTAGAAACTATCTTGCAAATCTACCCGGTAAACCAAGTGCAAGAGAGATACAAACAATTGCACTTAAAGGGACGGTATGAATCCTAAAAAGGTCTCTCGGTTACAGTCTTTGAAATAGCGGGTGAATGTTTGACATCTGGTTGGATGCCTCATCCCTTGCAATAACAAAAAGATAAGAAAATATATATATATATATATATATATATATATATATATATATATATATATCCAACACGACCTGTAGGTTGTAGACGGGGGTAACCCCTCTATGAATAGAGGACAGCTTTGAGTAACAAATAAGAAGGCGTTGACAATGAGGAAAAATAAAAATATGAATTATAATAAAAACTAAATACTGGTCAGCGGTAAGAAGTAATCAATGGTGCAAACCTTCCTGTCTCTGGAAGTGGCACCATCTATGATAAAGACCAACCAGGGTCAGCCATTAGGCTTTAATATAAAAGGTCCTGGCTCCATATATATTTTGCAAAGTGGAGCAAGTTATCTAATGAAATGTTGTCCGAGAGGATTAACCACTCTTGCCTCCTTGAAGATATATATTCACGTCTGTATGTATATAATTAATCATATTAATATTATTTAAATATTATATGATAATAAATACAACAATTTATTGTTACTAGTATTACTATAAGCCATAAAGATTACTGCTGAGTAGGAAGATGTCGTCCATTTTCAGATAAATTTGCTTCTAAAAACGCATATCGGAAAAAAGTTCCTAGAGGAAAAAAGTATTTTTTAAAAGAACTGTAAGGAAAAAGAAGACAACATGGCTAGACATTAAATAGATGGAAAACGGTTGATATGTCGTAAAGCGAACCAATCAAACCGAATCAAATTGTATACAACAGCTTTGTACAGTCAACACAATGATTTGTTGGTGATTGTCCAGATAAGGACCCTAGCTAAAATCGATTTTGCGTCGGTTGTTTCCGGATGTTTAGGTAGACGGCCGAAAATGCCGAAGCGATTATCCAATCAGAATGCGAGAAAATAGGTAAACGGAAGTTAACATTTTAAATGATTGAATCGCGAAATTCACTAATTGGAAAAAAAAAGTTATCAATGCGATAATGCATTTTAACGTACCTTAAACAAAACCCCTAACCCTAGCCCCGTTTTAACACGTGTTCAGTGGAAAAACACACATTTTCATGTAGAAAAAAACATTTAATAACACTAACACTAACCCTAACACTAACCCCTAATCTTAATACTTGTTAAGTGATATTCTTCTTTAAAAATAAATTTTACGTGTAAAAAAAAACAACAGTTTTTTTAATTGTACATCAAGCCTAGTTTTTGATTTTTTGGACGCAAGCAACCGACTTTTAATTCGGCTTTTTATCGGCCGTCTACGTAAACATCCGGAAACTACCGACGCCAAGTCGATTTTAGCAAGGGTCTTGATCTAAACAAGTACCGATTTTAAAAAAAAATCCTCATTAAAGTTGTTTTGAACATTTTTCCGCATCAACACGTTTTCAAAAAAAAAAAGCTTCCATTTTAATTGAAATAAAAAGAGACTTAGTTTCGCTACCCCCGATGAAACTGCAGTGAAAACGTCACAGCAACAACTTTAAAAGTGTGTGAATGTGTATGTGCGATGATGTACGTGTGTATATGTGTGGGTGTATGTGTGCTTTATGTGTTTATGTCTGTATGTGGATGTACGTGCGTATGTGTGTATGAACTGAGGATTAACGTTCTAAATTGGAGACAAGTTTTGTCGAGCTCAGCGTGCCGTCTGGCTAATATATCACGTCTGACTCTGAAAAAAAAATACAGAATCATTAAAATAAAATAAAGAATACAGCAACGGAAAAGATAAAAAAGAACAAATATTTTCTCTTCCACCTATCGAAAAAAATAAATAGAAAATATAAAAAAAAACGAAAAAAGAAAAGCAGAATCATACAAAATAAAATAAAATTAAAAATACAGCAACAGAAAAGAAAAAAAGAACAAATATTTTCTCTTCCACCTATCGAAAAAAATAAATATAAAATAGAAAGAAAAAAACGAAAAACAAAAGCAACTAATAACATTGACGAGAGACAAAGAAATTTAACGAGGGTACAAAAAATGGTGTCGACGAGTGCTCACGAAGACGTGGAGTGTGCGTTACGGTGGGGGATGGAGTAACATAATTAAAAAAAATACCAAATAAAAGCAAAAATACAAACAATAGTAAAATGAAGGTGTTAAAAAAGAGAGGCTGATTACCGCCTAGACATATCTATGACGGGATCCCTACTTAATGACATAACTGTGTTCTCTCAAAATTGACGGTAATGTTTGTTTTTCTTAATGTCGTTACCTTATCAACATCTCGTGAGAAAAGACGTATAATGGTGACCGGAAGTGTGACGACCTCAAAGGAATAGAAACTAATATATATATATATATATATATATATATATATATATATATAAACACTCTCTTTATATATATCTAAATTATATATTATATACACTATATATATACTATATATATACCCCCCCCACACACACACACACATATATATATATATATATATATATATATATATATACATACAATACACTGCTGGTACCTTGTAGGCTTGTTAAGAAATGTTATTTTTAATTTTCAGTTCTTCATTACATTTGTTTGGTTGACCTTAATGCCTTTTTTGAGTGAAAGTGTTTGTCGTTCAGTTATTCAAAAGAACATTTCAAGAGAAAGTAAACACGCGCACACACACATACACACGCACACCCATAGGCACATATACACATATAATTAGACAATATAATCAAAGTTTTGTAATTAAATCATTTCATTATATTTCTTAAGGAACTATTGAGTCACGCATTTTTTTGTGCATAAGTAAAAATACAAGTCTATATTAAATCGAGTGTGGTCAATGGATGCTATGTTTATGTCTAAAACAAAAATGTGATCAAACATACGCTTTATTTAACTTATGACAAAGAAAAAGTGTGATTTTCTACCGACGAAGCATAATAATTAAACGTTTTAAAAAAAATCTTTGATTATATACTCTTACTATATACGAGCCCTACTTTATATATATATATATATATATATATATATATATATATATATATATATATATATATATATATATATATATATATATATATAAGCTCGATTAAGTTTAGAAACAGTAATCATAATTGGAAATAGTTCGGCTAGTAAAAGGAATATACGCTTAAAAAAGTATATATACTTCATAAACACACACACATATATACATATATATATATATATATATATATATATATATATATAGCTATTTATTTATTCTTTTGGTACAGAAAAATTAGTACAACATTAGTACCGTAAGTTTCAAGCTCAGAAGGACGTAACCATCCGGCTTTTTTCAGCTTATGTTGTCACTCGTTTGGATACGTTATTTTATTTAGAGTGTTATGTGTATTTGTTTAAAATTAGTGTTAGAGAGGTGTGAAACTATGAAGTGTAATATGGTTAAAAAAAAAAGGGGGTGGTCAAATGTAACCATTAAGATTTAAAATTGGAACAAATTTAAAAATGTAAATAATTTTAAATTATCTCTAAGTCATGTGATTCATTATTTATTAAGAGTGTATATTTTGCCGTAAATGTTTTGAGGGCTAACTTTGTGTTGGTTAGAAGATTCTAAGGAGAGAATTATTACACTTTCGAAAGAATAAAAAGGTTACAAAAACACATCGAATTAAGGTATATATATATATATATATATATATATATATATATATATATATATATATATATATATATATATATATATATATTCTAACATTATTAAAAATAACAACATTCGTCTATTTAATTACACCTTTTTTATTTTTTTAATGTTTCTGATGATCTATTTTGCATTAAGATCAGAAAAATTAATAAATATCCCATAGGTTTCACGAACGTTTTCGATTCTTTGTCGAATTATCCTCAGGTCTCAAAAGCCAATGAACAAAAAAAACTGGAGATATAAGATAATTTTTTTTTAAAAGACGGCGGAGAAACGCAGAGAGAACGTTTTTCACATTGCTCAAGGAAAGTCGTTGACGATTTCAATTAAGCAACGCCGGAATATAATCTCAGTGTTAAATCGCATTACTTGAGGCATTTTAAAATACTACCACTGGTTTCATACGTGAATTTATTCGTTTTGTGTGTGTATATATATATATATATATATATATATATATATATATATATATATATATATATATATATATATATATTCATTATATGAGAATTAAGAAAATAATATTTCAACGTGATGGAAAATGCAAACGGAGAAAAGAAAAACAAAATTATTTATATATTCATCAACGTCTTGTTTTTATTTTAAGACTTTCTCAATATAATTGATGTTAAGAAATAAAATATTTTCAAATATTGTACTTGTATGTTATTTGTCCAAATCAATTATTTTAGGCAGTCTTGAAATAAAGACGAAACGTTGATTAACATATAAATAGTTTTAGCTTTTCCATCTATATATATATATATATATATATATATATATATATCAAAGGAGGCGTGAGAGCGCTCTATCTCTTAATAGACTTCAAAAACGGCCTATGCTAGAAATCTCATTTCTTTGATCAATCATAACTCAAACACCAATAAACCAAATTTGTTAAAACATTGCACAAAATTTATTTTTCATAGGTTTTATAAGCGTGTAGAATTTCAGCAGCATTAGTTAAGGCAACCCAGAGATCAGAAAGGTCAGGCATGATTTTGTGTTATCCGTGCGTACGTACTTACGTATGTGTCACCCTGTATCTCATCAACTATTTGATCGATTAAGCTGATTTTTGGCAGAGATAGAGGTTCTAGGGTCTAGTTGATGCCATTTTAATTTCAGTTGTCCATATACCTTAGTTATCCAGAAAATTCCAAAAAACCTTACAAAATGACCATTGTATTGAGGCATAGCCTTTACATTCCATGATAAATGCCAGTATACTGAAATCATATGCCTTTAATAGGGTTAAGATGAAAATTCATATACACTAAATGTACAAAAGCATGGAAATTCCCAAATTTTTACACTTTTATTGTCATTAAGGGTATGCGAGCACAACAGGGCTATGTATTTTACTGGTAGGAATTTTTCTCCAGTCCACCTCACACACTTCCTCCACTCCTGCATAGAGATTTATACTGTAGTCATGTGATAATGAAATGTTTTGCTTGATATGTACCCTTAATTAATGACAATAAAAGTGTAAAAATTTGGGAATTTCCTTGCTTTTGTACATTTAGTGTATATGAATTTTCATCTTAACCCTATTAAGGGCATATGATTTCAGTATACTGGCATTTATCATTGAATATATATATATATATATATATATATATAAATGAAGGAGAATGGAAAGGAATTAGAGAAAGCAAAAGCCAAATCAAAATTCAATTCAAAAGTTCAAAGCAAGGTATATTCCGCAAAAAGGCAATTTATTCAAGTTAAATTTTCCTTAAGCCAGGCTTTTCAAAGATCAAAATCTTATCATCAGAGGAAGTCGCTGGGATAGATAAGTTGGCAATGGCCAAGATTTAAAATTTGAAAAAATGAAATAAAATAAAAGTTGTAGGGAAAGAAACGTAGGGCAAAACTGTGCCAGGGTGCAAGCAAATGTCCGATTGCCAAAAAGTCCGGTGTCGAAGAGTCCAGCGGAGAGAATACGATGTAGGTAGGTAGGTCGTTAGAGGCACGAGAAGTAATGAGAGAAGTTTCAAAGTTAAACTCCAAGAAGCCACAACTTCAGGTACGGCGAAAATAGAAAATCGAAAAAGGGTAAAAAGTCCAATAAGAGGTACATTCGATGATGCAGGCAGGCGTCAGAGGAGATTAAGATGTAAAATATTCGCCATTAAAGAAACTTCTTTATATATATATATATATATATATATATATATATATATATATATATATATATATATATATAGTGCCGGTTTGATTGAATAGAAGCGAACGCTAGTTTTTATTTAATTTCTATACCTTTTCCCCCACAATGCTCCATTTAACAGCACACAAAATATCAAAAACAAACTTGAATCCTCGCCATTTTAAACTGTAGTTCTCGCTCCCGCATCCTCGAAACACTATTCATCCGGGCGCATAAACCTACCATCAACCAAACAAGATACGAGGATAAGGTGAGAATCTGAAAATGCCCTGTAAATGGTTTTAACTGATCTTTCACATGAAATTCACCATTTTTAATTCGTTGTATACACATCATCAGGTATCTGAAGACGACTCGTGCGAGTTGAAAGTATTTGAAAGTATGGCGGGTTTCCGCATATACTGGAACATAGCATCCGGTTGTGGAGATTTTCAACCCTTTCATAGTATTCATCATCATTTTAAGTGTCAATCTATCCATTTCATTAATCATTATCCTCAAGTGGGGTTAGCCTTGAATTACAAATTACTCAACATTAAAAAAAAAGAGTTCCTTTTGAAATCAGTTGACGCGGTTCACACGCGGCTTAAGTAGTCCTAGCGAATGTTGATGCAGATACTCAATTCTAAATAAAACCACGTTCTAAAATCTTTCTCATATTAATTTTTGTAAGTATTATATTTCAGTAATAGATCCGAGTATTTAATAACAGGGAGTTACTTTCTAATTAGCCTGAATTTCAGAAATTGTGATCCCTCATTCTACCTTTGAACACGCACCTAGCTATACACTATTATGAAGGCGAATTCTAAACCGATTAGAAAATTAAAATTATTTGAGAGACAGGTGAAATATAATTGCTTTCATGCTTCGACATTTTTTGAGGAGGATTGATAATTTGTATTATGAGTATTAGTCAGACAACTACATATTGAGTGATATGCTCACAACGTTTCAGCCGAAGTAATCTCCGACCTACTTCAAGTCAGTCTTTTCAAACGTAGAGAATTTCGAACGGTACCCTTTATTTAATCAACGAATGTACCTTGCTTTCATTCCATCAGTCATGCCCAAGTAAAAGTCTAAAGTAATTGGTAATTCTATTATAAGCCTCGCCCTTACTGTGGATAGAACTTTAAACCCCCAGAAGATTGTCACTTAGGACTGATTATAACTTAGCACATATATCCGTTGTGCAACGGGTTCGAATTGATTCAACAACACTTTACTAGTTTTTTTTTAAGTCTCTGTGAGCATTTAGAGAAACAGTCACCCATTTTTGTGAGGGGGTCCGTCTAATGTACATGTGTGTGTGTCTGTATATGCTACGAACACGAATGTAAATGAGATGGCAACATGATAAATATCTTTACTTCTATATAAGCATAATACAAAATAATCACACGTCTATATACTACTACTACTACTACTACTACTACTACTACTACTAATATTAATAATAATAATAATAATAATAATAATAATAATAATAATATATCCAACCTTTATGAATTGGACCACATAGAGAAGTGGTATGAGCATAAGTTAGAAGTGGTACAGCAGAACGACAATGTCAAACTTATTTCGGACATGCGCATAGAGACTGATAAGTTATTAGAATATCTGTATTAGAAATGATGTAATTTGTCAATAGTGAATCTGTACTCATGACTCGCTGTATCTGTCTGTCCGTCTGTCTCTATCTCTCTCTCTCTCTCTCTCTCTCTCTCTCTCTATATATATATATATATATATATATATACATATATATATATATACGTATATGTATATACGTAAATATATCTTTTAAATTGTCAAAGTCTCTCACTATTTCTCCCTTTTCTCTCTCTCAATATATATATATATATATATATATATATATATATATATATATATGCGTGTGTATGTACATGTATATATATATATATATATATATATATGTATATGTGTGTATGTATATGCATGTGTGTATGTATGTATAAACAAAAACAAAAACACATGTATGCGCGCAGATGCTCCTAAATACAGAAACAAAAACTAACCGCACACACATACACACTCACATAAACCCAATAACAACAACGCATCAAATTTCAAGGACAATTCTATAAGCGGAGATTCTGACCAAAATGCATTCAATTACACACGACGTTGACCGGAAGCACACATACTTCTAAAACACACACATAACTTTGACCCAGAGAAGTAAATTATATAAAAACACATATACACGCACCCACACGCGCACACATTCGCAGAAACGCCAAACTGTTAAAAATAAAAACATTTTTCTTATGGAAAGAATATCTGAAGCGAGCATAAATGCTCGAAACGCGTTATAAAATAATACAATTATTAAATGATAAAATAATAGAATAATAAACTATTGCTAAAAAAAGGTTTTCACAGATGTTGGTAGCCTCACTTTTTAATATATATATATATATATATATATATATATATATATATATATATATACATATATATATATATATATATTTAGTTGCATATGTTATTATATTTGTATGTAAATTGTTGATACCTAAGTAAATTAACCGATCATTATAGATGTTGGTACATAGCAGCGAAGCTTATAGGGTCTAGATGTGTGTGTTTTGGTGTAATTTGTTGGTTTATGCAAAGGGGGGTACAAAGAGAGTCGAAGCCTTTCAAGCCTTCGTAAGAGTACACTAAGAGGGAAAAACTGTTTTGCTCGAGGATATAGTAATTTTACCTATCCTGGGTCGAGTATTCTTTATACATACATACATACATACATACATACATACATACATACATACATACATATATATATATATATATATATATATATATATATATATATATATATATATATATACGACGACGTCATGAACATTACAAACCAACTCCTGACGACGATTGCGATGATTGTAAGCGCTTGAGATGGCTGATAACAGAACTCCAACAGCCATACGACACCAATTACCACCGGAGACCCGGAGACTTGCATGTCGTGTCGAAAAAGTAATTAAAAACATAACGAAACGCGAAAACTTAAATTAAATTATGACGTCTCTATATAAAAATATAAAATTGTGGGAGTAATACGGAACATTCAGGATGAACTATGAAAATAGTTAAAAGAAAAGGGGTTTCCTCTGTAATGGAAAATTGGTTAAGTAACAGGGGTAGATAACTCGTTTTCTTTTCAAATGAATTATGCTCCTTTGTTTCTTGCTTTCGAAATATGTAGAACGAATAAGTTTATTTTAGGTTATATTTCGACGATTTGATTGATTATGGAAATAAATATATAAATTAAATATTCACGAAACTAATTCGATAACAATTTGTTAAGTTTTATTGTTTCCGAAAAAGTGATAACACCTGTAATTGGATCAATTCTCTGAAGATCAGCGATGTTAAAATAAAAACTATATATTTTTCTTGACTGAGCTGTAAAACGCGCGGATGATATAAAAACATTAAAACATTGGGGAAAAAAATGTTGTTTGTAAGACGAACGAAAATATATAGGTAATTGTCGAAGTCAGAAAATGAGAAATGAGAAGTCAGAAAATAAGAAAAATTAATAAATAAAAATTGTAATAGATTGATTTTATTTTGGTCATTGGAATATTACTAAAAAGTATACATATATATATATATATATATATATATATATATATATATATATATATATATATATATATATATATATATCTCCCCTTCCTCTCTCCTTCCATATATTTATATATATATATGTATATATATATATATATATATATATATACATATATATATATACATATGTATATATATATACATATATATATATATATATACATATATATATACATATATATATATATATATATATACATATATATATACATATATATATATATATATATATGAGAGAGAGATATAGGATATTTCTTAAAAAAGCTTATTTTGCAATTTTTCGCCATTCCCTCACGCTTCCTAAAATAATACTCAAACCCGACGAAAAGTTCGAATAGCTCCGCACTCGCAAGGCGACAATATTCTGTCTTCACAAATTCATTTCAAAATGAATTTTTAAAATAGCATGAATGTAAATATGAAAAATAAATAAACACAGTATTGAGTTTGTGATTCAATGTCAGTATTTTGAGTTCGGTTTAAAACAGGTCGTCTGAAGTGAAAAGTCACATCTGGATTTAACACGGACGGATATTCGTAAGATGCGTCCATACGATCTACGTGTTTCGAGATGAGAATGCCGATAAACCAACGAGCATGTTGTGTTAAAATGAAGCTGAACAGGCTGACAAAAATGCCTTTTTTGCTGGTAATATTTCATCAGTTATACAGGACAAAGGCTATTCGAGGATAATGGTTAATGAGATGAGATGATTGCCAGCAGAAATATGAAGAAGCAAATCAGAGGATTGAGAATGATTGCTGGGATGGATGACGTTTAGATAATTGTGAGGAGGGCTATAATAGGAATCTGTTGACATTGGATTTGAAGACGACTATGTTGTCACCTACAGAGAAGCAGTCCCGTGATAATTTATGTCACAGACGAGAAGCGTTTGCGAAAAAAGCTCTGTTCATACAAAATCCGCCTGACATACGGAGGAAGAAATTAATTTTTTTTTTCGTTGTGGTAGAAAATAATTTCTCGCTGTGAATGTGAATGTGTTACAGTTACAACAACAACTCGTCTAGCTACAACCACTGTAAATAATTTTTCTTTTCTCCCTTTGTGTAGATCAAGCTAAACGGAACTTATGTGAGGAAAGTATCGTTCAAAGAACTATCCGTCTGTGAAACGCAATACCAGAGGTATGTTTCCTTGCTGACTATACCCTGGTCGTTTTCAAGTCCAATGTTACCAAATTCTTGTTTACCCGCCCTTTTAAATAATCTTGTTAAGGGTCAGTCTCAATCATTGTTACCAAACTGCACATTGTTTTTTCACTGTATAATTGAGATACTCATTAACCCTTATCCTCGAGTAGCCTATGTCCCTTGATAAGCGGCGACGCGTTTGTACATAAAAACTAGGAACCAAAGGTTGAAGTTCAGTGTAGCATCGTCCATGGAAATAACGATAGAGTAGAGAGAGACTAGTAACGTCTCTATTGTGAGAAAAAGGGCTGTAAGGAACATCATGAGAAATCGTTCGTATATCAAATATATAATTAACGAGAACGAGAAATGTAGGGGAACTTAAATACCGATGAGAATTAGCGTTTTATTTTAATAAATAATTTAATAAATCGATTTAAACATTTAAAAGGCAAGTTAGAATACAGGCCGAGGAAAAAATAGCCAACTAACTTTCCTCAAAGAGAATCAGAGATCTTACAAAGTCCTTCTGCCGCTATTGTTTTGCGTGAACCTTTTATTTGTAAGCAAAAATACTTCGTAAGATATCTGATTCTCTTTGGGGATAGTTAGTTGGCTTTTTCTTCTCCACCTATAAAACTTACTTGGTTCAATCAATGTATTAAATTATTTATTTTAAAACACTTATTCCTCCATCTCATCGACATTTCTGTTTTCCATTTTCTCTCTGTCTGCTTAATTATCTATCTATCTCTATAAATTAGACTTAATTCTCCCATCTATTTCATTTGTCGATAGCCGGAAAAATTAATACACCCTACACGAAGACAATCACGCCTATCTTTATAAACTTATACAAATCATGTTTCCAGAAACTTTCATTGAACTACATCATCGTACATTAAAACCTACATTGAGACCCCTACATCTTACTCGCACAAACACGTATTACCATGAATTAAGATCTCCCACAAAAGCCATTTCACCGGAAGTTGGAAAACACCGTATTCAATTATCTATTGAATTAGTCACTTAAATTGCACGACTTTTCATAATCTTCCCGATTTAGTTCAGGGAGTAAGGAGAAAGGCTACAGATCACGGTTTCAATTTCCTATGTCGGCGTGAAGTTTATTTTATTGTTTGTATGTATTATTTACATTAAAATATATACTGATCTAAGTGTATTTCTTACGCTTAGAAAACATTATACTAGTGAACATACAGACACAAATTGTCGTTCTTTTGTCTGTTCGTCATCTATCTATATAAAGTAGACCTGATTTTTCCCCTGTATTTCATTTTAAGATAAACGGAAATGGTCTGCCTGTCTATCTTTTGTTTGTCTTTCTATTTGTCAGTCGCTCCATCAGTCGTAGAGCGTCATGTCGGTTGTTTACAAATGTTAAATTATTCTTTTATATTTATCCTAGGCAACACCGGGTAACGGGTCCTGCTAGTGTATTATATATATATATATATATATATATATATATATATATATATATATATATATATATATATATATATATGTGGGGGGTGTTAAATGTTACGATTAGATATTGTAGCATTATCAGAAACAAGGTTTATTGATAACGCTTATTTCACTGATGTTTTATAGAGGTAGACGCTATAAAAATGTAGCAGGTCAGAAAGAACAAATCTTACGTTGGTTTTGACTGTTATCAAAGCAATTTCATCAAAGTTGAAGCAACTACCATGTTTTTATAGTGATCGTATCATGTCCATGAGGGTGTCCTTAGTATGCAATAGGAATTTGACCATGCTCTTTGAGATGATGACATATTGAAGGTCCCTCGTGCAGATAGACTTGTAATTCTCGGGAACTTAAATGCACGCGTAGGAAAGGTGTAAGAAACTTTGAACGTGCTGGAAAATTACGGTGTGGAATTTTGGAACAGTAATTATTTTATCCTTTTGCAGATGTGTACTGAGCTAGATGTTATTGTCAGAAGAACGGTCTTTCGGTAAAAGCAGAAGTACAAAATAAAACGGATGCACGCCGGTTCGAACACATAGCATCTTATTGACTGCATATTAATGAGAAAGCCGGACATCCGGGATGTTCACATGGTGCGCGTTGTACATGGTGCTGGATATTGGACTGATCACCGCAATGTGTGAGATAAGTTTTAATTTTGCGTAAAGCCACTTGTGCGGGGCGGAGGTATAGTCCTCTAAAAGAAATCAAATGTTGGTCTTAAAACTGAAGCTATAACCAATAAGCTTACATGGTGTATCAAGGATATCCATTTTGTGAATACATGGGAAAAACATGCGTCTTTGTACGGAGTCAGTGTTGGTGTACTGGTATTTGTCAAACGAAATCACTGAGATTAATTTGATAATAACGGTGTAGAAATTTAGCTTTTGCTTGATGAAGAGAGAAATCCTCTTTTCTCATTGTTTAGTGGCACTAAGCAGACACAAAACAATAAAGATTTTCAAAAATCAAAGACAGAAGTGCAGCGTGATCTAATGGCTATTAAACATTTGGGCTGGGATTTAACGTCCATTAAAATCCAAATAGCGTCTGATACAATTAACGCAAAATATCTATACAGTCTGCTAACTAACTGACAAATAACACCAGTTCGTTCTGAAGCTGAATTGCGTGATCACTTCGATGAACTTCTCAATAGACAATGTATTGTAGATTATCAGTTCATGGCGTCTATATGATTGATACCAATAAAAATGAAATCAATGATATTCCCTCAGAAGCTGAAATCGAAAACTCCGTGGCATAGACGGATTGGTTGTGTAGATCTTTAAGTATTGTGATAACAAGGGGTTCCCCAAACTTTCTAAACTAATGCAGCATTTCTGAAATGTTGAAGACATACCGCAGAATTGGAAAGATGCATTAATGGCTGACCTCAAGCAGGCAGGACTAGGACCACTACGTATAGGAAAACAACTTCATTGCCTACGACAACTTGCGCATGACAAGGCCAGATGTCCTGGGACTAGCATGGAGGACTGATTGCAGCTACAGGATGTCATTTGACTACCGTAGCCGCAGAACACAGTTTTTAATAATAATAATAATAATAATAATAATAATGATAATAATTAATGGCTTTCTTGTACATTGGAAACGATGCAAGAGATTAGTGTGGTAACTCTTGTGGGATATAATTCCTGGACATAGCAGGTAAGATCATGTGTAGGATTTTGTTACATGGATTATAAAAAACACATTGTAGATTATGTTTTCTCATAACCTCAATGTGGCTTCAGGAATGGGAGGTGATCATATCCGTTAAGCAGTTCAAAGAGAAGTTTTTTTGAGCAACACGTTGTCTTGTAGCAAGTCTTTACAGGCCTTACCAAGACATTTGACACAGCAAATATAAACGATTGTGGTGTATTCTAAAGACGCTTGGTTGTCTCCTAAAGTTTGTGAGGATGATTCGACTCTTTCCTGGCGGCATGAGAGCACAGTAAGCGTATGCGAGCAGCTTTCTGGACACATTTCAGTAGAAGATGGTTGCAAGCAAGGGGACATATCTCTACCGCCGCTTTTCGCCTTATACTACACTGTGGAGCTCTATAGAACTTTTAAAGATTCTCAGTGTTGCATACCTGAAATCTTGAAAGGCATACCGCAGAATTGAAACGATGCATTGATGGTTATCTTGTACAAGGGAACGAATGCTAGAGACGATAGCGGTACTCTCGTGGTCAGCGTGGCATATATAGTGCGCAGTAAAAATAGCACAGGTAAAAATTGCACCGGAAAAATGGCACGATAACAATGGCATCGGTAAATGGCATTGGTAAAAATGGCACAAGGTGATGACTAGGAGAAAATGGCACAAAGCAAGAGATATTCGGTAACGGAATATTAGAATTGTTCAGAGGGGGCGGGCTAGGGGGTAATTTAAGGGGAGATAGGCTTTCCGTTTACTTTTAAATACGGGCTTAGATTCCCCATTTTTTATTATTTTAAAATTAATATTTAAAATAAATATTTACTGTGTTTTTTTGGTGGGGGGGGGGAGACAAAGTTCTCTCATCTCTACTCTAAGCCCGTTCCCCTATTTTGAAATAAGTATTTACTCACTTGGTAAAAGTGTAGAATAGTTAACAGTCGACAGAGTGTAAAAAAAAACAACTACAACCAAAAACAAATGTCGCATATAAAACGCGGTAACATGTATTATTTACCGACCAGTATCCGTTTAACGTGTTGAAATTGTCTTTAAGTTTGTTTTTTTTTATTTCAAAATATTATTTCGTTCGGAGCAGTTTTTACATACAGGACCGAGGACAGACATGATAAAGTATAGTATACGAACAGATATTACACTTTAAAGTTAACGTCGAGATTCATGTCAGAGACATATTGCGATGAAATATCGTTTATAGGCGATAAAATTTTATTTTTTTTATATATTGACATGATGAAGCTATTAAATCTATTTAGTATTACATATGAAATTTACTAGTATAATCGACGGATTTCCAAGATGGCAGCGATGATGAACGAAAGTCAGTTACCATCAAATAAACGAAATGGGGTGAGGTTAGTGTAAACAAAGTATACATTTTACCGACTTATAAAAAATAATTTAAATTAAAATATTTATAAAAATATGTTACAAAACATAATTCTGATATTATCTAAACACACGTTCTTTTACAAAAATGATGACAACATTTTAAAATATTTTTTATAATTCCTAAAAAAACTCTATTTCGTTTCAATACACATAGTTTCCGGTCAAGTTTTTTTAGCGCTCATGACGCCATGATCGTTTTTGTATAGCTCATAACGCCAAATGTTAAAATGTGTTTTTTTCTTCATATTACTACGTAATACTAAATTGATTTCAACTTGTCATAATCTTTAACAAAAACTCAATTATTATTGTATATATACATGTTTTATTCCTTTTTTCGAAGAATGTGTCCCCGATGCAAATCTCAACGATTACACACTTTACCGTTAATTATATTTTGAAAAAGAAAATAAAAATCATAATAAAAATGAACCGAAAAGAAAAGAAATGTAAAATCAGCAAATATGTTGATCGTAAAATAAGTATTTTTACTTTTAAAAATATTCAGAATCAGGGCAGACAAAAAAAAAACACAAATTCTTGATTGTGATTTGTGGCGGGCATAAAAAGTGTTGCCCAATTTTAAAAAAAAAAATCCTCCATTCATTGTAAAATTTCAGAACTGTACACAAGTTCTTTTTGCTATGGCGATAAATTCTGTGTTCAACTTTTTAAGGCGATTTCGTGTGCTTATACGATTTTGCCAGTCGGACTTAGGGTTAGGGATAAATGAATAGTTAATGCCATAAAAGGTGAGAATGGCCCGAAAACATGGGATCATTTTACGTTTAATTAACATGCGAAACCAATCACCTACTTCAAATTTGAAAATATCTTTTTCGGAGAGTTCACGATTAATCACCTTTTTGGGTGAGGGGATAGCTGAAGGCTAATCGTTTATTTATGAATTGGTTTAATTCTTTATTATTATTATTATTATTATTATTATTATTATTATTATTATTATTATTATTATTATTATTATTTTTATTATTATTTTTATTATTATTATTATTATTATTATTATTATTATTATTATTATTTTTATTATTATTATTATTATTATTATTATTATTATTATTAATACTACTACTACTACTATTATTATTATTATTATTATTATTATTTTTATTATTATTATTATTATTATTATTATTATTATTTTTATTATTATTATTATTATTATTATTATTATTATTATTAATACTACTACTACTACTACTACTACTATTATTATTATTATTATTATTATTATTATTATTATTATTTTTATTATTATTATTATTATTATTATTATTATTAATACTACTACTACTACTATTCTTATTATTATTATTATTATTATTATTATTTTTATTATTATTATTATTATTATTATTATTATTATTATTATTATTATTAATACTACTACTACTACTACTATTATTATTATTATTATTATTATTATTATTATTATTATTATTATTATTATCGTCCTCCTCCTTGTTACATTACGCGTCACGAAACAGGCATTTGTTACGTTATCAATGATGACGATTATCACCACGGAAACGCTTCTCGAGAAACGAAAATAATACGATAAGTTTAGAAGCGTTTTCAAACTTTTTTTAAAGGCATTTTTAAACCTTTAAACTGACAGTCCTTTTGAACATTACTTTTTTAAACACTGTTCTTTTTGAACACATTTTTTCTTTTTTCAAACACATTATTTTACATTAAACGTTGTTCAATTAAACTTTTTCTCATTAAAACATTGTTCATTTTTTATACATTTTTCTCATTAAGCATCTTATATTATACATTGTTCTCTTTTTAACATGGTACACTTCTTTTTCCCATTTTAACTCTCTCAGTTTATCATTTAAGCTTTTCAAATGAAGCATCGTACATTTTTCTTTCTGTTTTAAACACGTAACAGTTTATCATTTTAGTTTATCACATAAAGACCCGAAAATGTTCAATACACAAAAGTTACCTTACAGTTTCTTTCCTCGTCCACTGGTCGTGATCGCTATCTGTGCCGTCGGTTTCATTGCGTCTCTGGCCGTGATCGATTCTGGTTGTCTTTGTTCTGTGGACAAATTTGTCGTTAGGCAGGAGACAAAACTCGAAGACAAGTTTTTTGTCAGAAAGAGATTCGATTCTCTCATTCGATTTCTTGGTTGTGAAGGGTTTCCCATCCATTCGTCTCATCTATTCGTCTCATTCATGCCTCTTGTGGGGTGCGACGATGCACGGGGATCTCTGTCGGATCTCATTCGACA
The DNA here is from genome assembly GCA_963556195.1 of Sepiola atlantica. Taxonomy (NCBI): domain Eukaryota; kingdom Metazoa; phylum Mollusca; class Cephalopoda; order Sepiida; family Sepiolidae; genus Sepiola; species Sepiola atlantica. The sequence continues at coordinate 37,782,467 of OY744538.1, read as the reverse complement.
TCCAGCCCATACGACGAGCGGCTACATCTTGGTGTTAACACATTCACTTCCAAACCGAACTCTTTCAAAAAACTCTGGTGTTTGATAAAAACAAATGACACAACCGACACTCGACTCGCGTCGGCCAATCAGACACGACATTTACAATCGTACCACATCTGACCTTTTCTGACCCGAGATTTTCGTGCCGGTCAGAATTTGTCACTTTGTTATGGTTTTGACACACATGATTGACTTATAACCATCCCCTCCAGTGCATGTCAGCTTGACCCGCACTCATTGTCTCATTTGACCCCAGCCATAATTCATACTAGTTCACTTAATCGTTTCTAAAGATATAGGGCGCCATTCATAATATAACACTACTCATCCTCATCCTCATTCTCCTCCTCCCCCTCCTCCTCATCATCAATAATAATAATTATAATAATAATAATAATAATAATAATAATAATAATAATTGTTAAAGACTGATAAGGCGTTAATACCGGTGGTAAATGCTATTTTATTATTGGGTTGTAATTTTTTATGTGTAGGCTTCGATGATTTTTAGTCGGTTAGTGCAGTTGTTTCTATTTATAATATGAATATTAGTTGTTAATATTTGTCTTAGTTCGGTAGATTTTCTGTTTTTGTGTGTGTATGGTAATGTGTCGCTGGGTGGCACTAGTATCATTTAAGTGATGCGTAAGGCGTCGGGAGATCAAAAGCACTCGAAGAATAGCCAACGACACAACGCTAGGTGCCATACTCCACCGGTTAAAACCTGAAAACTGCAGAATTGCTCGCCGCGTCGAGAGATTGACACGAAAGATCGTGAAAAAAGAGAGAGCTCTGTGGTCGTCAATGAAGCTTGCATATATATATATATATATATATATATATATATATATATATATACATATATATATATATATATATATATTAAGTTCAAAGTGATACATTTTTAATACATTTTAAATGAAAACAAATGATTTAATTAATTATATTATTGTATTATCTTTTACTAGGAGTAGGCAGTGTAATATCCGTTCTATTGTCCTAAAATCGTCCTCCCAGGATTTGCTCCCAGATATTACACAGGGGCTACTTTCTCGTATATGTACATATATATATATATATATATATATATATATATATATATATATATATATATATATATATACATACATATATATATATATATATATATATATATATATATATATATATATATATAGTTTTCAGGTTCGATTATTTTCGATAGGATTTCGAATCAGAGAGCTCTATGTCCGTTCAAACAGAGCATGAATAAGTTATGAGGTTTAAAAAGACTAAAAATCGTGATTGGAAACACATCCGAGGAGACCTAGTTACGGTCGAAATAACTTATAATGTGTACAATCCGAATGTATATTTAGTCTTTTTAAACCTCATAACTTATATATATATATATATATATATATATATATATATATATATATATATATATATATATATGTGTGTGTGTGTGTGTGTGGGTGTGCGTGTGTGTGTGTGTGTGTGTGAAAACAACGGAAAAATAAATTTAAATACAGAAAAAAACTCACGAAGAGACGAGAGATTTTAGATATATGATTAATAGATACTAGTTAAAATCCCGCATTCATGATTTATAGCTGTATAATGATTTGTAGGTCTCATACATAGATAATAATAATATGAAAATATATTCATAACTTGTAAGTAATATCGGGTTTCATCTAAATACCTGGTAAACGAGAGCTAAAACATGACTGCTTCCACCTACAAATACCGACATACCTATTTAGAAAAGTGGCCACCTCAATTGTCTACAGACAAAACAGTTGTTGAATAGATTGTCGGGAACACTGACTTAACTACATATTAAACGTAATGGACGACCGTAGTAATACCAATAATGATTATATTAATGGTGCTAATCGCACATTTTCAAGAAATCTATTAAGCGTGACAGACATCGATATATCTGCATTTCTCTCTTTCTCTCCTTCTCTATGTCTCAATATATATATATATATATATATATATATATATACATTCTAAGTCTGCAATATGCGTATTGAGTTAGTATCTCACGTAGTAGTAGCAGAAGTAGTATGTAAGTAATAATAATAATAATAATAATAATAATAATAATAATAATAATAATAATAATAATAATAATAATAATAATAATAAACACTATAAGCTCCTCCCTCTCTCCCCACCGCCACCCATCCACCTAAAAAAAATAAAAGTTAAAAAATTAAAGATTAAAATTTTTTTTTTCTTTTTTAAATTAATTAAATTTAAAAAAAAATGTTTTTAATGGTGCTGACCTAGGCTGACACGAGACAAAATATTTGTAGAGGGTCGAGGAGGATGAGAAGACGGAGGAGGGAAACCACAAACCAGACCTCCACTGGAAAATTGCAGAGAATAGCTTATTGCCACCCAACTCACAGAGAAGACCAATTGTCCTTACAAGAAATCAATGGTAAGTGGATGTTGCGATACCGCAACGTTATCGAGAAGAGGTGAAGAATACTGGACATCTGGGGAGGCTTGTTGTCACTCAGACTCCAGGAAATACCACTGTTTGTTGTCGGTGAGCAATCATTGCCGATGATCTGTGTGAGAACTCCTAGTGTGTACAAATAATTATAACAGAAGAAGACAGCATAAGATAAGTTGTTTAAAATCAACTTACTATGAGCTAATGTTGACATTTATCCTAAAAATATTGTTAATTGTCTATTTTGTTTCCAGCGTTTGTTGATAAAACGAACATTTATGTCTAGTTCTTGCTTAGCTGGGATAAAGCAAGTTTAAAATGAAAAACAACATTAATCTCGACAGTTTAATTGGTGTGTAAATGTGTAAGATGCTTTTCGTAGAACACAAGTAAAACAAAAACGTCTCACCCACTACACCCTCCCCCGTTCCACTACTATAGCACTTCCACTCGATGACCAGGTCATTCTAGAAGATTCGGTGCGAATGGATATCAAACATACAGAAAGATAATATAATATCAATAATTGTATGAGCACTAAGGACAATAAAAAAAACTGAATAAACACTGGGAGAAATTGGAATCAAAGGGATCACTGAAACCATATTAAAGACTGCAATGAAAACAACCACAATTTTAATTTTTCGAATACGGAAACCGACCAGTATAACTACGAACGGTAACCAGTCACATGGAAGTTACAATAAGAAGAAAACAAAACCACAGGAAGAACACCACCGCAATAACCCAAAGAAAAAGAAACTGCAAGGAATGTTCATAAACTGCCCTCCTCCTCAACAAAGTGTCAAGGAGGATTGGAATACCGAAGAGGAAGAGCATTAACAAGACCTCCGCTGGAAGAGTGTGGAGAGTACTGGACATTGAGGAGGCTTATTGCCGGCCTAATCCCAGAGGAGACAAATGGTCGTTACCAGCGATGAAATTAATAGTAAGCGGTTTTTGCCATAGTTATCGAAAAATGGTGGAGAGTGCTGGAAATCTGGGCGGAGGTATTGTCACTCAGACTCTAGGAAACACCACCGGTTATTATCAGTGAGTAATCATTGACGATGACTTGTGTGAGAACTCCAAGTGAGTAAAAAAAAAAAAATGATGATAATAATGATGATAATGATGATGATGATGATGATGATGATGATGATGATGATGATGATGATGATGATGATGATGATGATGATGATGACGATGATGATGACGATGACGATGACGATGACGATGATGATGACGATGATGACGATGATGACGATGATGATGATGATGATGATGATGATGATGATGATGATGATGATGATGATGATGACGACGACGACAATAACAATGATGATGATGATGATGATGATGATGATGATGATGATGATGATGACGACGACGACGACAACAATAACAACAATGCTGATGATGATGGTGATGATGATGATGATGATGATAGCAACAGCAGCAGCAGCAACAACAACAGATATCTTTTTAAAAAAGCCCAGAAAATGAGAGAAGTAATGGCAAAAAGATAACTAGAAAAACTGAGACCAATTTAGCTGTGGTTAAATTGTTAGCACCAAGAACAGATGTTGCAGGGCAGAGCACGCTCTAGTAAAGTTGAACTCGAACAAATTGAGGAACTTTGAAAGGGTACAGAAATAACTGTGGAAAGAAATTTAGGTGCGCTTCATGTGATCGACAAAATTTGAAAAAAAAAACACCATTTTTCTGAAGACACAAGACAGTCCCTAACTTGACAGAATTATGGTAAGAATCACTCCACTGCTATTAAAAGAAAAGTGAGTTTGCAAGGCCAGTTTAATTAAAATAATTTTCTTTTTAATCCGAAATTAGTCTCTCTCTCTCTCTCTCTCTCTCTCTCTCTCTCTCTCTTACTGGTTAAACCTTTCTAGCTGTCTTTCTTTGTCAGTAGAGAGGGAAGATGAGGAAGAATAGTATGACGTTTACACTTTTAACTGAAACAGACAGAAGGGGGAATGTTTTATCTTACGCTTTATAAACAGCGAGAGATAGAGAAAGAGAGAGGGAGAGTAAGAGAGGAAGGAGAGAAAGATGGGAAGACAGTGAGGGAGGCAGAAAAGAGAGTGAAATACAGTGTATCACAGGAGATAGTAAAGTTGGAGTATAGTAAACAGACGATTAATCGAAAAACATTTACAAATAATAACTTTCACCAAGCGCACTTAAATTTAATTTTCTACCGCCCCGTATAGTTTTAAAGTGTGGAAACTGCATGTAAGATTTATTTTCTTTGTATTACTTATCATTAAGTTAACTTATCAAAACACAAAACCAAACAAAAAGGCTATCGATTTTTTGAAGGTGATAGCTTACTTTTGGATGATTTTGGCCTGAGAAGATAGTAATAACATTACATATGCTACTATTAAGACAAGTCCGGAAGGGGGGGTCTTGTCACTCGGCCTTCGACAGGTTAGTTCTAAAGGTAAGTCATTTTTTAACTATTGTTTTTTTAAGAATGAAGCTCCGCTACAAACAGATGGATAATCAGACATTTTGTTTTGATAGCTTTGAACCAAATATAATTTTTAAATAAAAAAAAAATCTTGAAAAAAATTGAAAAAGTTGAAAAAAAATTCAAAAAGTAGAAAATTAAATGTTGATACGTTTGGTAAAATTTGTTTGTTGTATATATATCTTGCTCGATTTCCTAGCTGTTAACTATACTGCAACTTTACCAATAAGATGGTTAAATATGCATTATATATAAAATTACTAGTTTGTTATTACAAAGTTTCTTACTATTGTAAAAAAACAGCTTTTTATCTGGCAACACTAATCATTTTTGTTACCGTGGCCTATGTTGGTAGAAAACTACGTAGGTACTATTTGTGTGCCGTGCCATGTAGAAAAATTAAACATAAGATCTGTATATAATAGAACCCGCTCTCCTAAAAAAAGGGGATAGCGACTCTGGTTGGTTACAAAATTTGCTGTAATAGAACCCGTCGACATTTCTCCGTGGGGGCGCCTCAGACAATCATTGATTAAAGAATCCACCCCGCCGAAGAAGGAGGTTATACCTAGAAAGCTTACCTCCCAAACAGAACTATACTTCACGCCGATCCAAGGTCAGTGCCTCTGTGCCAGGTGACATTTACCTCCCTTTCACCATGAGAAAGTGTGACACACGGTTGGAAGGTGAAGATTCAAAAGCCAGCGCACAAGAAGGGTGTACACTTTGGCCCACAAAAATGCCTGAGCAGCCCCGTCGGCATTCTCCAGTAGGGGCGCTTAAGGTGATTATCAATAAAATAACCCCTTCTCGAAGAGTGAAGGTAATACTATTGTTATTTTTTTGGTAGGTGCTCGACTAAGCTCTAGTGTCTAGTTCTCCCGTTAAACATTCACAGCGTAAATTCATCTAGCTACAACCACTATAAGGAGTTTATTTCCAAGCCGACTACAGCATGGCCATTTTCAAGTCGAATGTTTACAAATTTTTTTTGTTGAGTCGTTCTCTTAAGTCATCAAATTCTGCCTAGATTTAATCCATAGTCTGCAATCTCCATAGTGTTTGTCTAACCATCCACCTGACACAAACGATTTACCCTTGTGCTTGAGTCGCTTTTGGGCCTTAATGAGCGGTGGCCTTCGTAGAACCATACCTCATTCAAACACAAGGCTCCGACACAAGAGCAAGCCTTGACTTAGTATAAGAATGTCCCAAGGTGTTACCCCTATGCCAGGTAGTGACATCTGTACTAATAAATATACGTTTTAAAATATGCACTACGTACACACGGATCAGGTTGTTGTCGTAGCGAGTGTTTATATCAAAACGGCTTTAACCTGACAACACTTGAAGCGACGAACATAACCTTGTTTACTCCCCAGTCAGTAAATAATTATCTCGTGGCTGTGAGGACTTTTTTCCCACCGATTTAACGGGTTGGTTTTAGAGAACTTAGTCGAAGCCAGAGTGAGTATGTTGTCCTTTTCTTCATGACGACTCTTTCTCCCTCCTCCTCCCCCTCCTCTTTCTCCACTCCCGTCCTTCCTGTGTGTTTTCCTAAACACAAATGTGACACAGTACACACTGGACTCTTTAAGAAAAAGATTCGAAGTAAATTGGTTTAAAAGGTGAACTAAATTTTAAGGCTCGTTCCAAAAGTCGGAAAAAAATCAAAGAAAGACATTTTGATGATGATCATATAAATTTAATGTACGTTTTCTTCTCAACTCTGGGTCAATAAAGGAAGGGAGAAAGCGTATGCGTCGACCGTAGTTACATTATTGCCCCGATTTACTTGCCTTGCCACGAGGGCAGAGTTAGACACAGGGTCGGTTTTTAATATGGAAAACCCCAACTATCTTAAAAGGGGCATTCTGGATGAGGAGAAAAATAAAAATTGCCTCATTCTAGAAAGATTTTTCTTCAATGACCGAGGACAAAACAAGAAGTGTAGTATCAAAACATATACTACACTTTGCTCCTTGGTTTTAGATGTGCCCTCGCATCTACATGAGAAGATTCGTCTGTCCCTATTTACTTGCCTCTACACGAAGGCAAAGTTAGACGCAGAACGGTTTTTAATGTGGGCAAAATCTATAAAACAATTCTCACAGTCTAGAAGGAGTTCTCTATCATTGACCGTGAGGACCGTATAGATGAAGATATGTGCTGATATTACACTTTGCTTCTAGCCAAAAGTCTATAAAGATTCGTCTGTCGGTCACGCTTGTTTAAAATAACACTTTTATCACTAAACTCACTGATTGAATGGACACAACTTGTTTTAGATGCGTCCATGAATCGACATAGGCGACTCGGTCAGTATTTTGGTATGTCATGCTTACGTTTCTAATAGCATTTTCGTAGCTCGGTCACGCTTTTCAGTTTGAAATGGCGTTTTCTTTGATCTGTCACGTTTAACGTTCAAGTATCATTTTCATCGCTATAAAGATTTAATGGGTGCATCTTTTTTTTTATACTATTACGTCACCAATAATTGTCGAGTGGCTTTTTGCCTAAGGTTTAATGGGATGAAATGATTGTCAGCCGAAAGATGGGGGTACTAAGATTGATCAATGGTATGAACTATGTTTGGCAATTATTGGTCGGTTTATGACAAGAATTTGTTGACGCTAGATTTGAACACGACCATGTTGTAATCTGCATGGTAAGCAATAAGCAAACTTTGTCCATGGAAATACTGCCTAACGCAAGACACCGATTTTGAACTGCTCTAAGCATCCCTATAAATGGCCCTATCTGCCGGTAGGTCTATCATGTTATCACGTTGAATTTTGTGATAGAATTTTCGTCGATTTATTACGCTAACTTTGTAAATAGCATTTTAGTTTGTCTATAAGTTTTTTAAATTTTTTTTTATTTATGTCTAAGCTTTTGGCTAGGATTAAAGTATAGTATCTATTATCTTTCAATAAGCCGCTTTCCCAGACATTACCCATGCTTTCGTCCTGTAATCAACGAGAGGTGTGGGTTTATCGTCTGCCATTTAAACTACATTCCCAATATAAACAGGGTTGAGGTGACAATGGTCAAGTGGATAATGACACGGACTGACGACCTGGTTGTGTCAAGTTCGAATCCAGTCGGTTTCACTTACGGTGGTCTCTTCCTGCAAGAATGCCAACACCAGAATCAAGCTAGTCACCAAACGATTTTTTTTACTATAAACAGACCTTGTATCAAACTGCATCCTTTTCGGCCTTCACTAGCAAGTTTCTCGTCTGTAGTTCGTCGTTGCGTCAAGTTAATCAGCGGGCATTGCATTATCCCGCCCCTATTTAGTTCTATGATCAAGGAAGGCTGCACGTCGTCGAACGATGTTTTGTTCGAGTCAGTCGCCAGACAGAAACAAGGTACCAAAAAGAAAAAAATACCAACACAGTTGTAACGTAACAGTAGTTCAATTTATATGAAAAGAAAAAAAGCTCTGGACACTAACTGTACACGAAAAAGTCTGCTACTAAATTATTTTCTACTTTGCTCGAGAATCGATTTCTGAGTAGCGAATTGGGCTCAGAGTGTACATTCAGTATTCTTATCAGAGCTGCCCACTTTACTTGACCGTCGGGAAAATGTCCCCTAAGTCTTTTTAGTCAGGAATTCGGTTCTAAGTGTGATGAACTAACCTAAAAAAAGATTTTATGTGGGAGCGAATTCCAGTAACGCTGAAGCATTCTCTCTGGAAATACGAATATTTCTGGTTGATATAACATGCGATGCGAACTAATGCGGATATCGATGTCGGATGGGGCTAGTCACTTGTAACTGTCAGCTAATCACTAACTAGGGATACGAATCTCAAGCGATTTGGATAAGAGGTCATGTGATTTTAATTATTATAGCAAGTACACTAGCCTCCTCGCATGGTAGATTTTACACAACTTCCATTGATGATAGATGGAACAACATTCTTGTTTGAATCCCATTGATTAACCCTTTATCCATTAACCACTTTTTTCAACACTGCTAACCCGACACTCCCAATTATAAATATTTCAACAGAATAACCCTAAAAATGTAAGTTAGCTCATAATTCGACTAAAAATCATTTTAATCACAATAAGAAGATCATTCTTGAATCTAATTCAATTTTTCTAGATTACAGTAGTCTACGGTCTGTTGTGTGACGTTTTCAAAGCATCTCAAAGTAATAATTCGAGTTCGTGGAGGCAATTTCTTAAATCATTTGCTCTCATTGTTACCATTTCGGAATACTCAATACAATTATAATATTTTTCCGAAAATTGTAATCTTCACTACTTGAATTTGGACCGGGAGACATTTGGTTTGAATTATTATATCAAGTATATGGCTAAAAATCAGAAACCACCACCCATAACAACAATCCTAACGAGACGAATAAATTATAACGTGAAATTACTGGAATGCTTGACTGAGTAATCTTTTTAAACTTCTATTATTGCTCTGTATTTACATTGAGCTCTCCGACTCAAAGTTTTCTACAGAAATTCCTCTATCCTTCGCGGATCCAACACACACACACACCCTTTACATACATACATATATATATATATATATATATATATATATATATATATATATATATATATATATATATATATATATATATATGCATTTTCACACTCTAACATTTTATTCACACTCCTGAAATGAGAAACGTATCCGAGGTTTTGTAAGAACAATCCTTAGATCATGGCGTTGCGATTTTCTGAATCATTTTTAAGGTTAGAATTAAATTCTTTCACTTTCTGTTTTCAGCTATTAACTTTTTCTTTTCATCTGTTGAAAGGGAGTGTCTCTACCACTTGAGATTAAAGTAAACGGAATTTGCGCGTAAAAAAAGTTTGGACTCTATTTAAAGACATGTAGCCCACATACACACACGCGCACATATGTACGCGGACACTCGCCCACATACAAGCGCTAACACACACACACACACACACACACACACAAAGACTTCGGCCCCAGTATAGTCAGACGATATATATTGGAGAAAAGTATATATCTCTGACAAAAGAACAAACAAATATTAATATATCATACAAAACTAATAACCACATCAGAAGATGAACATTTTGCAATTAGCACAATCCATCTAAAACTCTTGAAGCATTAAAACTAACACACTTACCGGAGAGGCGGTTTCAGAAGGTAGGAACGTATATTTTCATAGAGAATGTACAGAATTGCTTCGTAGAAGTGGGTTACTTCGCATGCTACATAGAAATAGCCTGCAACAATTCACTTCCAATATAATTGGTGCATTGAACTAAAATGAATGCCAGATGGGGAATCCCAAAGTAAGTTAAGACATATAGATGTCATAGACATGAACGAAGATAAGATCAAACTTCCTGTAAACTTCAGATAGCTCGTATTAGAATTTGTAAAAGACGAAATAATGGGATGCTAATATCAATAAATAAAACGTAGGGCAACGGGGAATGTTACCAGCAATTCAATCTCAAGTAATATGACATGCAACTATCGCCTTGAATGTACAGCGAACAAGTGTGAAGACACATATGATAATAAAAACCCTACTTCCAATTA